>CM042446.1:27335153-27650153 GCA_023631565.1 Gymnocephalus cernua
TCTTATGAGGCTCCTTTTTCAACTACAAGGTCAATATTGTTTTTCACTAACGACAAAACAACGAATTATCCGTGCATTTATATGGAACTAAGCTTTAGGAGCTTTCCATCTTTACTCTCCTCCCTGTTACGTTGCATTCTGAGATGGTAGCACCCGAAAAAACAACAGCTAAAGTAATTTGTTCAAAATCTTTCTTTTGAGTAAATCTGTGTACACAAACAATGTTCTCAATGCTTGCGTTAATGTGTAGAGCCCCTGGTGATACTTGAAGCAAAGTTTCATGTTGTGTTGAGCCTTCTTAGTGTTTAAAAACAGATATTTTGAGGCTAGCATAAAAGTGCCCCTAGCTCTCCCATTCAAAAGGTCATTTGACCAAAAAAAGGGGATACAGTAAATCTTTGAAATGGCGCTTCCGTCCTAAATATGCTTTTAAACTAAAGTTTGACTCGGGTACATTCACAAAATACCCTAGGTTGCATTTTGGTGAGAGTTACACTTTAACATTAAATACTGTAACTGTTGTTGTTGGCTTAGAAACAAATGTTACTGGCACAATGTCCTTTGGCTGACACCACGTGCTGTTGAAATAGCATGTAGGGGCAGTATTACTGTAGATGTTACAAGGCGATTTTTATTGAGATTTAAAACTTTTTATTTGCACTATTACCTACTGCTATCTACCGTTATTTCATTTTGTGAAAACTTGTGTAAACTTGTGTAAATTAATATTTCTGCTGCTGCCAGGGGGCCAAATATTTTTGTTTGAAGGACAGGATTTGGCCCACGGGCTGCTATTTTCCCACGACTGCCCTATGTCATGATATGTCATGGGCAATGTTATGGGACACGTGTGCAGTATAGCTTCAAAGTGCTTCAACAATGGTTTCAGATGGAATCTTAATAGTTTGTGAGGCCTGTATAGAATTACAAAAGATTCATGTAGCAGATAAAACAAATGGGAGACAAATATGGCTTTGTAACAATAAATGTCAGACAGGAGGAAGACCGACCTGCCCGGGGTCGTTGTACCACAGCTCCTCATGCAGGCGGTCAGGGTGAGCTTTCTTTCTCTTGATCTCAGCAATGACATCAAACACGTCGGAGTCAGAGCTGCTGGAGCAGGTGCTTCCTTCACCATCTGACTCACAGTCTGACTCACTGCTGCTGTCGTCTGCAAACAAAGAGTGCAAAGGTCTTTAATCATGACAACATCGTAGGGCTGACAACGGATACATAATTCGCGGAGCCGGAGCGGCTTCAGTGGTTAAGCTCCCCAGCTCAGCTGTGCCCTCAAAAAGTATTATGCAACCTAAAGTCTCAGTAAAGCAATTTGTCAAAATGTTTTCAAATTCTGCGCACTCTGGCTCTGCCAACTCCGGTAGAGGAATAATTATCCACACAATGCTGGTGATACAGCAGCGTTTCAGATCTATTAACTCATTTGAATTTTCTTAAAGGGATAGTTTGGATTTTTTTGAAGCGGGGTTATATGGAGGTACTTATCCATAGTCAGTGTACTACCTACAGTAGATGGCGATCAACACGCCCCCAGTTTGGGGAAGCAGACAGGAGGAGGAGCATGGAAGGTAAGTAATGCTGCTGTTGACGGGGGTAGCAGCTAGACACATTTTAGACACCTAAAGAAATCAATATCAGTTTAAGTGTAGGCTATATTTAGAATATTTTCACTGCTTTACCTTGCCGTCAGACAGCCCTTTCGACGGGGAACTGAAGCTGTAATATCCATCTAAGGTCTCTTCAAAGCCACCAGACTCCTTTGACAAAAACAGTAATTTTGCCCCGCAGAACGGTTAGTTTGTTTGTGTTATTGTATGACTCTGGGTGAATCTGAACTAACCCTTTAAGACACCAAAGTCACACAATAACACAAACAAACTAACCATTCTACAAGGTAAAATTACTGTTTTTGTCAAAAGGAGTCTGTGGCTTTGAAAAGAGCATAGATAAAAACGTCACTTCCCCATTGGAAAGGGTTGTCTGACAGCAAGGTAAAGCCGATATTTTACCTATAGCGTACACTTAAACTTATTTTTATTTTTTACCTTCTGTGTTGGTACTCCTGCCTAGTTCTCCAACCTGGGGGCGTCCCAAACTCCATATACACGAACTATAGATAAGTACCTCATGCAACACCCCTTCAAAACATCCAAACTATGCCTTTAATGTTTCTTTAGGAAAACAAATACAGCTAAGCGTGATTTACCACCATGTTGGATTTGTTGTTTAAATATTCCACTTCATTACAATTTCTGCTCAAGTGCAGACTCAAAAGCATCTATGAGACTAAAAGAGCAGCAGAGTTGCCAATGCTGACATCTGGCACTCACATTTTCATTATTTCTCTCACACGTTCCCTTACTAAAAAGAAACTTCGCACCAAAATGAGGATTATAATTACCACTCAGCTGCACAGTTTGTGCTTCTTGGCTATGCAAGGTCTTCAATGCTTATCAGCGTTTTAACTCAAGCACTTGATTGTGGAGTCAGTGCCCGGAGCAACATGTTCAGCAAATTATTTCCCTGAGCGAGATTTATATTATTGCAGTGCTGAAAGAGACAATCAGGCTGACAGCCCTGCAGATAACATCATAAATACTGAACTTTATCTCTGCCTCAGCCGAATGCACTGCTGAGAAGACAGCAAGTTTGTATGCATATCAATTTCAAAAGGTTTCTAACAGATGTATTAACTGTTTGCACATTGTTATTTAGTTGTTTCACCTAACCAGAACAACGTACATGCTTACAAAAGTCACAAGAACACAAAAAAGGGCAGGTAAAGGTTGACTTCAGAAATCAATCATTGGCCCAATCCCAAAGTGAGCCCTGATGACTAAAGACTCACAGACTTAACTGATCTCAGGTGCTAAGTGAGTGAGTCTGTGAGGCCACATGGGCTCAGATAGGTATAAATGGGATTAGGACAGCACTTCACGTGATCGCATGTTACCTTGGCGACGTTTAATAACAAAGATGTTGCTGACGCTTGCCGAGAATTTTCATTTTAAGTTTGTTGCTTTCCACACGGCCGTGGCACAGGAGACGGCTGCCTGATTCCAAAGTTCTTCAAACTCTTGTTTTACATCTGGACAACAGGTCCGTCCCGTTCCCGTGGTCGTGCTGTTGTTTACCTTTGAAATTTCTGGATTTCCCTATCGTCTCCGCGGTAAACGTCACAACGCTTTGAACTGTGGGCAATTCCCTTTCCTTTCACGGAAAGGGCTCGGTAAGTGTGTACTAAAACCCTCACGCCCTTTGAAATTCAACGTTTGGACAACCCTAAGCCCTTACAAATTTCTCGAGAACGCTCACCAAAGTCCGTGAGTCTGTGAGTCCGGGATTGGGCCACTGACTGCTACGACTGTCACACATGTCATTTTGCATAGTGCAACATTTGCGGTAAAATAACGCAGATTACTCTACATTGTACTCATTTGCATTGGTTTAATAATTCAAGAAAACAATGTGGCAAAGCTTTTCACACAGCAAAAATGTTCCTCCACGACTATACCCAACTAGTTTTGCAGGAAGGCCCACCTGGATCCTCATCTAGTTTGGTCTTGGGCGGGTCCCATACCGGCCGGGCGGCCTTGGCTTTCTCCTGTCTCCTCCCCAGCTCTTCCTCAAAGCGCTCATACAGGTCCCGCAGTTTACTGGTCCCCACCACAGTAGAGTCTCCCTGAACACATATAAATGAATAAAAAGAACATACATTATTCTTTGTATAGGAATATAGAGCCTCTAGCTCACCCAGTAAGAGTGTTCGCCCCATGTTGGCTGAGTCCTTCAGCGGCGCAGGTTCGAATCTGACCTGCTGCCCTTTGCTGCATGTCATCCCCCATCTCTCTCCACCTTTCCTGTCTATCCACAAATTCAAGTTGAGATCTCTGTTTTCCTGGTCAACATTTGGACCGATACCACTACCTGGAATTCGGTACCGTTTTTTTTGGTAGCTTACTTTCTCTCTAATACATTTTTTATTTTTTGTAAATCTATTTATCTTTTTAGGGAGGGAGATCAACTATGGTCTGTTACACCAATACTGTATATTCAACTTCACTAACAATTTATTGATCAGTAGAAAATGTATTCTTCACTTCACTTTGGTTTTAGTGAAAGACAGGTCAGGTCATTTGTAGCAACAAAAATGGAGCTGATGACAGCATGAAGCCCCCATCCAGAGATCACTGGTAAAGGTCAGAGTTTTAGAGAAGAAGAGGAGGCTCTTTCCAAAAGATCCAACGACATCGGAAAAGCATTAGAGAGGGCAGGTGGTGATTTGGAAATGGTGACTAAGGCGTCTTTTTGAGTGCTTGCTACAAACTTAAAGGCTGAAGAAGATACCGTGTTCAGGAGAGCAGTTAAGCCAACTGTTTATCACCAGCTGGCAGACAGAAGATTAGGAAAGTTTCCATTGCCAGTCAGATGGATAAAACAATATAAAACAAGTCCGTGCTCAGTGTTAATGGCCACTGTTTTAAATGCAATGAATTAAAACAAGTCATTCTCCTGTTTAATATACCCTTAAACTGCAGGCAAGGCTATAGACTCTGAAACTCTGGCAAAAAGGGTTTAATGAGGATTAGATATGACTACAAACAATTAGCAACTGAGTGTAGATTAGTTAATTAAAACATAAGTGCCAACAGTACCACTTGGTCCATGGGGTCATTGGAGTAGTAGTTCTCAGCGTGTGTGCAGCGGATCCAGGCAGGTTTCAGCAGCTCTTCTTCTTCAAAATCCCCCTTTTCTTTCTCTTTCTCCGTCTCTCTGTCTCGGTCCCGTTCTCGTTCCCTCTCTCGCTCGCGCTCTCTGTCGGCGAAGGACTCTTCGGATTCTCGGCTCCTGGCGGAGGAGTAGCTGCGCTCTCTGCTCAGGCCGGAGGAGCTCTCCGTCCTTCGGTCCCTCTCCTCTTCCCAGCGACCACGTTTCCTGTCTCTGCTTGTGGAACGACTGCAAAGCACACATTTAAAAAGGAAAGGGAAAAAAAAGAAGCCAATTATCGCATTAGGCCAAGACGGAGGTTATCCCGCTGGTCGTCAACGTGGGACCAAGGACCAAGTTGGGCTGGGCAATATAGCGATATTATATCGATATTGTGATATGAAACTAGATATCGTCTTAGATTTTGGATATCGCAATATCGTGATATGACAGAAGTGTTGTCTTTTCCTGGTTTTAAAGGTTACATTACAGTAAAGTGATGTACTTTTCTGAACTGACCAGATTGTTCCAGCTGTTCTATTATTTGCCTTTTCCCCACTTAGACATTATGTCCACATTACTGATGATTATTTATCTAAAATCTAAGTGTGAAGATATTTTGTTGAAGAAACAATTGTCAACCCTAGAATATCGCAGCAATATCAATATTGAGGTATTTAGTCAACAATATTGTGATATCTGATTTCTCTCCCTTCATTTCCTGTCTTCTCTTCGCAGCCGCCTATTTAATTAAGCCCCCAAAACATAACAATTAAAAACACCAACAAAAAGCTGCCGTTACAAACAGGGGGCATGACGTTTTAAAGATGTGTTCTTTTACCTGTCTCTTTCTTTCACCATATAACAAATCATAATTAACAATGACAACAGTCATAACAGCAAGTAGTGTGTTCAGTATTTTATATGGTCTGTAAAGTAGAACCGAAAACAGTGCACTCAGTATTGTTTCTGAGGCTGAAGTTTATTTTTAGGACCAAAACTACAGCTCCATGAGTAAATACATATAGATATGTACTTAACTTATCCCTGAGTGAAACTGCATGGAAGTATTTTATGTTACCACAATGCAGAGATACCTTATTAATCCTATACTTACTGAACTTAAAAACCCTAATGTAATGTAAACCCCTAATGTAATGTAAACCCTAATGTAAATAAAAATATATACAAACAAACAAACACTAGACACTAAAACACAGGAGGTGTGAGAAAAGCTGCAAGCTGTCAAAAGGTGACCAAAGAAATCATCTGGAACAGTTTAGAGGTTTAGTGGTAATTCATATTACACAACAGTTTTGATAAGACAAATATATTTTGAAAAGTGTTTTATCGTGGCAGGGTTGGATCAGTGGGTAGAGCAGGTGCACATACTGAGAGGTTTATGCCACGACACAGACGTCCAGGGTTCAAATTTGACCTGTGACCATTTCCTGCATGTCTTCCCCCCCCCTCTCTCTCCTTTCTCACCTAGCTGTCCTATCAAAATAAATGCGGAAAAGCCCAAAAATAATAATAAATTTTTTTTTTTATCATAGAACTGCCGTCTTCTGCAATAAGGACTGCATGTGTATAAACAATGGACTGTGTGTGTACCTTCGGGGCCTCTTTCTGTGCCTGTCGGGCGACTGGGATCTCCGACTTTCTCTGTGACGATACCTCTCCCTGTGAACAAGCACACACATGGTAGAAAGAAACTTCCTCTCACAGATTAACCACTTTTATGAAAGTTACTTGTTATTCACGTACCTGCTACGTTCCCTGCTCCTGTGTCTGGGGGAAGCCCGGCCTCTGTCGTACTCAGACTTGTACCGTCCGCCCTCCGGCCTGCCGCGCTTGTCTGGGCTCCTCCCGCGGTCCTTCCTCTCGCCTGGAAACTCCATTTTATGCCTGTCACTATGGCTACTGTATCCGAAGCCCTTCTGCCTGTGATCATTGTCGCGATACCCTCGTTCTGGAGACCTCCTGTTGTCCATGGGCTTCTCATACTTGTATTGCCCCCCGTGCCGGAAGCTGTGGTCTGGTTTGAATGAGCTGGAGCTCTGAGTGTAGCCAGGGTTGAAGGTAGGAGGAGGAAAAGGAGGGTGGGGAGGATGTGGGTAGTTCATGGCGTATGGAGAGTGGTAGCCCATAGAGTGAGAAGCTATGGGTGGGGGCATGGATGGGTGTGTTAATGGCGGTGGGGGCACGGGAGGCATCATGTAAGGGTGGTAGGCATTCTGAGCAGTCACCTGGGACCCTGATGTGGGACCACCTGTGGAGCTGGGAAGGGGGGGAGGTGGAAAGTTAGGCGGGGGTTCCGGGTAGCCGTGGCGGACAGGGGGCTTGGGGAACGGTGGGCGCACTGGGCACTGGTTAAGAGAACTGGGAGTCTGGGACGGTGCTGGTGGAGGGTACTGCATGAAGTCAGAGTGTGGAGGCATGTAGCCGCTGTTTCCATGGTAGCTTGAAATGGGATTGGTCTGGGGGTCGTAGTGGTACGGGGGAACAGGAGGATGGGGAGGTGGCGGCCTCAGGTTGGTGGGTCGGTAGTTCTGAGGGGAGCCGTGCTGGCCTGGGGGCATTCCTCCCTTGGAGCTCTCCCGATCCTGATGGAAAGACATGACTGTGGGAAATGACAAAACAATCAAGTAAGTTACCAAATTCGAAACAAGCCCGAACCTGAAAGTTAAATGCACCGAGATAAAAGTTTCACTTTATTCTTCAGCCCAATTGATGGTCCTGCGTTATATCAACGCCGTGGGTACCTACGTCTACACACACTTTCCGGCCACGTCATCACACATGTGCAATGTAGTTAGAGCTGGGCAATATGGAGAAAATCTAATATATACGATATTTTTGACCAAATACTTCAATGTCGATATTGCGGCAATATTGTAGGGTTGACAATTGGGGCTTTCACAAAGTATTTACACAATGAGATTTTTGATAAATAATCACCAGTATTGTGGATATAATAACTAAGTGGGTAAAGGCAAATAACAGAACAGCTAGAACAGTCTGGTAAGTTCAGAAAATGATACCAATTCACTGTAATGTAGCATTTAAAACCAGGAAAATAAAACACTTGTCATATTAAGATGCCCAAAATCTAAGGCGATATCTAGTCCAGATGTCGATTTAATATTGCCCAGCCCTAAATGTAACGTAATTCAATACAACAGCTCTGTCATGAATTCTACTTGTAAGAAGCTTATAATCTTTCAGTTTTTTGTTGACTTTGTCAGAAAGGTAATAATTGAGATCATAGTGGGTGGTGGTGCTGTGCTGGAGTGCATTATACTGACAGGTGTTTCTAATAGTCCGCCCCTCTCATGTATGTAAATGGCAGGGCCAAAATATCAGAAACACTTCTCAATATAATGCGGTCTAGTTCAAACCCACTCCAAACTACAACCTCAATAATAAACAATGATATCTGTAAAAGAAGGATGTATGGCAGAGCTGTTGTATTGGATCACATTATATTATACAAGTGTACCTGATAAAGTGACAGGTGAGTGTATATCAAAAACAGTGACGCCAAAATCACAGGAGGAGTTAGATTTCAAATAGTGTTTGACCGTAGAACTGGCTTCGGCAGGCTACATTAAGATTAGCATTAGGTTATGATCAGGAGTGGTAGAGGTGACTTGATGGTTGATGTTAAGGTTAAAACAAAAATTTATGGGAAAACAGCCTCAGGAACAGCAACGGTACTGTCAATATTACCAATGCTTATTAGAGACATAAGAGGCATTCCTCTGGGGGATTTTAAAGCGTGACTTCTTATTATTTTTCATAAATACTTGTTTCTTATTTAACAGGGACATAAACAGAAAATACCATCTCTGTTGAGAAAAGTAACACTGTAGTATAAAAACACAATGGAAGACAGTACAAATTCACTGTACAACAAACCATCACTTCTGATGGTTGTCGTATGTGTGTGATGACTATTTGAAGTGGCTGACTCATCTAGTTGCATGTTTGTACATACGTTTTGTTCTCATGTCTTTCTTGCAAGAGATATTGTTCGTATCTCTATGAGACATTTTGAGAAAAACGAGGCTAAACAAAATAACTAACTGACTTCATGGTTACCTTGTAGCTATAGCAGTTTACCATAAGCAGCAGCTGAACACAGGTTAAACGAATTTCCTACACTGATGTATGTAGCTATGTTAGCCGTTAAGCATCATTAGCTAGCTAGCGTTAGCTACAATAGATGCCATTTTCAAAAACACGCCTCAAGTGTGGGAAAGTAACAAACTAAATGGTATTTCTAGAGGTTAAAGTAGTCACCATGGGTCAAAAATAACGTTAGCATTGTTTCCAAGCTAACAGCAGCAGCTAGGTTAAAGCTCCACTTGCTACCCCGGTGGTAACATGTTAGCAGGCATGCTAGCACATCATGACAGGATACGAGTGGGACAAATTACCTTCAAAAATAAGGAGCACTAGGAACAGAAGCTTATCATTCAGTCTTTACTAATTGTTCAAAAACTTAAAAGTTGTCTTAAACAAGGATACTTATATGAAGATATGCAATACGACGTGCTATCCGTTGGGTATCACGCGTTCCGAGGAGCCGTGTTTCGGGTCGGAATGGTTAGAGAGAGGAACAAGGGTGGACCAATTGGGACCAATCAGCGCTTGGATCGTAGTTTTGTAGTTTCTCTGGCTTCAGCTGGAGCTGAAGCACCAACAAAGCACTTTTTATCATGCTATATTACTGTAACCTGGATAGTTTTTATTCTATAGACTTTAATACTAATGTTTTCATAATTCTCGATTTTGTTTTGTGTCAAAAGTCAATAACCACCAAACATGTTAGGCTACTTGTATCAGCAAGGCAGCTTAATATATTTATTGTATTTCATTTTAAATTTGGATGCACTCTAACAGACCTGCAACTATTTTTATTCGACCTTTAATCTGCGACTTATGTGTCAAGTATTCATTTTACACATTTAACATTTCTGTGCAGATAGATAATCAAGAAAGATTTTTCAATCTAACAGAAATCCACCATGTGGCAGAACAAAACAATGTATTTAATTAAAAGCCATGTGTTCAAAATTCAAGAATACTGTTAAGCATACCTGTCTGGATTTGACTTGATTGTATTAAAATGTATTTGTCATTGGTTCATACTTTTAATTGTGTGTGTGTGTGTGTGTGTGTGTGTGTGTGTGTGTGTGTGTGTGTGTGTGTGTGTGTGTGTGTGTGTGTGTGTGTGTGTGTGTGTGTGTGTGTATTTAAACTTGTCTCAAGCCTTGTTTAATACAGTGTAATACTGTTTTGTGAAATAAAACTCATAAATACATTTATAAAAAAACTATTACTGTGCACTTGTGCCAAGTGTCCACTAGAGGGGAGCAGAGCTTTTTGTAAAAATAAAATAAAATAAAATTTTTAAAAAGCAATGAATTAGTGCAACATTGCCATGGAAACAACTCACACATCATTTCCATTATGAATAAAGCAGAGGCAACACAGCCAATTTACATAAGGCTAAACTTTGTAAGTGCCTTCTTGAAGAACCTGGGGAACAATTTGGCCTCAATCCAGGCAACTTCCTCCTATTATTCTGACTAGGAATCCTATTAGACTTCTGCTCCTTACTGATCTGACCCTGCCTCAGGAGCTGTTGGTCTGCACAAAACCAGCCCAACCTGTGTGGTAGCATTGATGTGCCCCCTGTGCTGTTGTGCTGTTATGTTATGCACTGCACATTCTCCATGGGACCCATAACATGTGGGGGAGCAAAGCTAAAGTGCAGAAGCCCACACAGATTGCTCGGAGACATGTTTCTGCTCTGACCATTACTCAGAAGATTCTGTAAAAAAATTAAAAAAACATTCAGACTGCTCTAACGAGTAGTAGATACACTATGTGGTCAGTTGTCAGGATGTGGACAACCTGCCCACACTTTCTTTATTTCTTTTACTTTTGGTGTGAAGCAGTTTTTTTATGGTTTGGGCTTCCATCCTAATGAAGGGGAATGTTAATGCTACAGCACCCAGTGATATTCTAGAAAAAAAAATGTGCTTAAAAACTGTGTGGCAATCATTTAATCTCCACTTCAGTAGCACTTACATACACCAAACTTTATTTATTTATTTATCATTTATCATTCAGAGCCTGATTTATGTAACATTCTTTACCTAAAAAATGTGGTGAAAATGGATTGTTTTTATGGCTGTTGACACCATATTCTGATTTATGGAGGGATAAAAAGAGATATCCAAAATTCCCTCTGTAAAAATCTTTGACGCTAATGGATCAACAAAATGAAACAAGAATTATGAATCTAGCTTTATCCAACATTTAGATTTATGTTCTGGAAATGTATGCAAACTAGCGCATATTTAGCAAGACAATGCCTAGTTTGCATAATTAAATATAACATTTCAGAAAACTTGTAATACAAAAAAAAATTCTGTTAATGTCAGTAATCAACTGGGGAAGTTGCATGGTGATTTCTATTAGTTAATTTTTTTGTCCCTATTTTTGTCTCCCTGAAGCCCCTCAGAGCATTTGATGTTGCAGTCATCACCAAATACTGAACAGAAATATGTACACATAAATTCCATACTTTTCCTTAGCATACATGGCAGAGATGAGACATTTTCATCAGGCCTTTTGGTTTTCCTCTGACATGTCTGATGGTCGGCAGAACTTCATTATGATTCACTTCAGGTTGAGCAGCATTATTATTCTCTGCCTTTGTGCCGGCCGTGCCTTCTCTCTCTCAAAAGAAAAAGAGAATGTGAAAGAAGGTGATTTCTCAAGAGATTTGCGGCACCTGGCATACCCTATACGTGTTTTTAAAAAATATTAATAAAGAAAAAAAACACAGGGATGGGTTAACTTGATGTCACTTTTTAACCTTGTTCTCTATTAGTTTGTGCTTTGTCTGTTTTTAGTAATTCTGATTCTCAAACATTACTGACACATTTCCATGAGCTGAAAAGTTACATTTATCAAAAATCGCATTACATTGTGCCAATCCCGTGGGCCAAAGTGTCACATCAGGATTCATGAGCTCATAGGACCCTACACGATCACACAAGTAAATGAAAAAAGAATCCATACAATAACCAGAGAGAGTTGACCTGGTATTATGGGAAGGCATTTAAAATGACACCTCTGGAGAGGAGAAGAGCGGGGAAAAAGGCGGACTGTGTTTTCCTCTTGAGCTGGTTAACATGTTGCATCTATCGAGCATTAAAATACACCTTACTTTCCCTGATAATGATTCATTACAGCTGAAAAGGCCAAAGAGAAGATTGCGTTTTTTGTTGTTTGAATGCCACAGTGGGGAAGTAGAGAGTGATGTACCCGAGGGAAGGTTGAGCCATGTGAAGGCGGCGCCTCAGTTGACCCTAATGACATAAGTGATATTGAAAATAACCGAAGCTTGCAAGTCCAATTCATTGATTCAAGGTTATAAAATGAAAATAACGAGAGCCTTTCTAAAGTGTTTGGTCATCCGATTTCATGAAACGTTCATCATTTAAAAGAATAAGAACAAGGCTAGGGGTCAAGGGTCGAGGGATGAGGGGATGAACGGATGAGGGGATGAAGGGAATGAGGGGATGAAGGGATGGAGGAACAGGGTCGAGGGATGAGGGGACATAAAAGAAAAAAGGGATGAGGGTTGAGGGATGAACTAATGAGCGATGAAGGGATGAGGGAATGAAGGAATGAGGGTTGAGGGATGAGGTGATATTAAAACAAACAGGGATAAGGGTCGAGAGATGAAGGGATGAAGGGATGAGGGTCTAGGGACGAAGGGATGAGGGATGAGGGGATGAAGTGATATGAAAACAAAGAAGGATGAGGGTCGAGGGATGAAGGGATGAGGCGATAAGTGGATGAAAGAATAAGGTCAAGAGATGAGGGGATATAAAACAAAAATGGGATAAGAGTCGAGGGAAGGAGGGAAAAGGGCAACGAGAGGATGAAGAGGGAGAAGGGCTGATTAAGGAGCTTGCATATCCAATTCATTGATTCAAGGTTATTAAATGGAAATAAGGAGAGCTTTTCTGAAGTGTTTAGTCATCCGATTTCATGAAGGATGAGGCCAGGTCTCGGCTGTGCTGCGCAAAAATACTGCACGCATTCACCCTTCCTGCAGGCCGCCCATCTGTGTAATGTGTATAACGTGCATGATGTTTGTGATAATGTGTTTGACTGCCCACATTCCAGTGATGCTTAATGTACACAGAGAGACAGTTTTTCTCCCTCACACACTCGCACAAAAACAAATAGGCCTAAGTGTATTCATGTGTAGCGTGAAGCTAAAAGGCCTAATGTGTTTTCTAGGCAGTGCATCTCTCTGCTGGGCTTTACACAGAATGATCCAAAATACCTGTATTACATTTGCATAAGTAATATTCTCGCAAACTCTTTTGGCATTACAGCAACGGGGACACAAGCTTATTTGTTTTCTAGCTGAGAGTTAGATGACTTTTGGTTCCACTCAAGAGTGGTATCAATCGTCTCGTCTTTCACTAGGCAAGAAAATAACTGAATGTTTCCCAAAATGTGAAACTGTTTGTCTGATGTATGCATAGGTGAAAATGGTTTGATAAATAAGGCATCCATGCAAGAATATCAATGCGTTTCTACTCTGTGCTCGACGTTAATGTCAAATAAAGTTACTCAAACATGAGTAACACACTGATTCCATCAGGTACAGTGTCCCGTGTAGAACATAATCAATTTGTAACAAATTACTCAATAACTTTTCATATGTCCAAATATGTTTGCTGCTAAAAGTGCAGATAATTGGGATAATACAGACTTAGGAACAGGCTTAAGAATTAGAGTTTTACGCAAAGCAAAATGACAGTGATGTATTAGCCTAATTAAAATAATTTAATCAGAGCATACTCCTCAAGCTGGTCCAGCTGAATTTATGGTTCTTGCTCCTAAGATTTAAAATTATAGTGGTCTACAGCAGAACTATAAGGTTTATTATTTGATTTGTCTTTTTTACAGAAAAACCTGTCCCTTCTCTGGGAAAGTCAGGCCAATGCTGGCTGCAGGGTAACAAATGAAAGTGAGGGTAAAAGAGTTTTGAGCAGTGTGGTGGAAAGTGGAGTTATCTGGGCTCAAAATTTAGAAGAGTGCATCGGGATTGAAATTTAGCCTCTGACAATGTTTGTCAGCCAAAGTGGCTGTGGGGTACATACACATACTGGGCACAGCTAGAGTTTGCAGCATTTGAACTGTTGGTGATTTGTGGTAAAATAGGACGGACCCAGTTTTCTGCACATCGCAACGTGAATGTGTTGTTGTTTTTTTAAAGCTGTTTTCCTATGAAGTGCTGATTCAACAGTAACATGGTACTCTATAGCCGCTTTCCGACCAAAAAGTAAAGGAAGGTAGTTATAGCAAAAGTCCACTTCTAAGCAGTTCTACTAACTTCTCTTCCCCAAAACCATTTTTGCCATTTGCATTCCCACTGGCCAAGTGGCCATAGGGACTGGTAGGAGGGGTAAGGGAGTGATGCAAGCACGGCAACGGTCTTTATAGCGTTAAAATCAGAAAACAAATACACCAAAAAAAGTATGAATTATATACTAAATCCAATGTAGGCTATGTGTCATAATTTAAACAAGTCTCCCGAAGAGGAACGGGTATCTCTCTCTCTCTCTGCCTGCTGTGCTGTGGCCGTGTGTGTGTGACTGTGTGTGTGTGTGTGTGTGTGTGTGTGTGTGTGTGTGTGTGTGTGTGTGTGTGTGTGTGTGTGTGTGTGTGTGTGTGTGTGTGTGTGTGTGCGTGTGCGTGTGTGACGGCGGACCAGGAGGTTGTCAAGCCCGCATCAGGATTAAAAATCCCCAAATTCTTCCAGTCGGAAAACACGAGAAAAAAAGGGTTCTAGGAATGTTATGTTCTATGAACTGCAAAAATCCCTCCGGTCGGAAAGTGGCTTATGATACATGGCATGTATGTGTTCATGTATATCCAGAAGTATTTAAGTGATCTTTTTTACTTTACTTTCAGGAACCTTGTTGAAACTTTTTCATGACGCACTTATCATTTCCAAATTATACTACAGTAAAAATCGAATAATAAAATCAAGGTTGCTATGGTCTTTTAGAGTTGCCACTTGAGTTCACTTGGATATAAAAATTGAATAACTAACTTTTTTTTTTAAATAGTGCCCTGCTGGCAGGTATTCAGTCAAACTTGGTCAATAATAGTCCTTTCACTAACAAAGACCACGGCAATAAAGATATGGGTTTAGAATAGTTTAATGTTTAGAAAGGGTGGAGAGCCAAGATGATGTGGGAGGAAATGGATAAATAATAATAATAATAATAATAATAATTTTATTAATCCTGCAAGGGGATATTACAATGTCAAAGGGTCTGGATGAAGGGTGAGGGATGACTAGATGAGGGGATGAAGCAATGAAGGAATGAGGGTTGAGGTGACAAAAAAGGATGATGGTTGGGGGATTAAGGGATGAAGGGATGGAGGAATGAGGTTCGAGGGATGAGGGGATGAAGGAATAAGGTCGAGGGATTAGGGGATATAAAACAAAAATGGATGTGGGTTGAGGGATGAACGGATGAGGGATGAGGTGATATAAAGCCAAACAAGGATGAGGGTCGAGGGATGAAGGGATGAGGCGATAAGGGGATGAAGGGATGGAGGGGATATAAAATAAAAACGGGATGAGGGTTGAGAGAAGGAGGGAACAGGGCAATGAGAGGATGAAGAGATGAAGGGCTGAGAGTAGAAGCATTTAGAGGATGAGGGGAGAAATCAGTACGGTGGAGGGATGGATGGAGGAGAGCGATGATGGACTGGTTTTAGCTGGAGGCTGAAGTACAGGAGGGAACGGTGGGAGTTGAAACTCTAAGGGCAGGGGCATCTTTTCACGCACTTTGAGTTGTTTCATATTTGTGACCAGCGTCAGAGTACCAGCGTCTACAGGCAGTGATGCAATAAGGGCTGACTGTAGCCATAACAAGCAACTGCCAGGCTCGAGAGTAATTTCAAGTGCGTTCACAATGTATCCATTAGAGTTAGTCAGCCCTAAAAGTGTTCAGTTAGCCCAGTTTAACCTGCAGGAGTGTCTGATGGCTATAGGCCAACACGGTACTATCATTTCAGACTACATGGAGCCGTGTAATGATGAGATAAGATAAGATAAACTTGTGGAAAAAAAAAATGTGGAAAATTTTGCTTGGGCCAATTCCCCTATGCTGCTGCCATTACCATCACACACATACATACGGACAGACAACACATATATATATATATATATATATATATATATATATATATATATATATATATATATATATATATATATATATATATATATATATATATATATATAGACCTTCCTTCACAGCGCTGCAGAGGTGGATCTTGCTAGTCCACACAGCATTCCAGGATGGGAGAAAAACGTGCTCTGGTTCATTGGCATTTCTTTAAACAATCACAATCGTCGCTAAGCGTCTGCTGGGCAACGGTGCCGCTGCAAAATAGCCTCGGGAAGGAACTTGTTTTGGTGGAACGTGTTTTAGTCGTGCAACAGAAAACTCTGATTGGACAGATAGTCTAGCTAGCTGTCTGGATTTACCCTGCAGAGATCTGAGGAGCAGTTAACCAGAGTCCTCACAAATCCACCGGAGTTTAAAATTACAACACAAACAACACAAAGTAATGGATATCCGGCCGAAAAGAGTGAAATCCGGCAGAATTTCCGTCGTGGATATAGACTACTAAAACACTAATCCCTTGGTGAAAAATAAGTAAATAATTGAATAGTGTTAAAACCAAAGAGATCCTCTTTTTAGAGTCCGTCTTAACCTAGTAATGGTTGGGGTGAATGGGTGGACGTTAACATACAGGACTTTCACACCAGAGAGCGGAGTTCACTTCCCAGGGAAAACTAAAGCCCTTCACGCAGGAAATGTGTGTTCCTCAGTTGTGTTTTAATCCAAACCACGATCTTTTTCCTAATCTTAATTTTCGTCGCGGCAAAACGCTCATGTTTTGTGGATTTAATGTAACCGTAATCTCCGAAACGACAGGCAGCTTTTGGTGCTTTGTACCCAGCTCAAAGTCACCTATTTTCGGGTAACTGAACCACCAACTACTGCTGACACAACGGAGGTCTGTAGCCCAGGTCACAAAGTTCTGTCGCGGGTTGAACAACTAGCAACTGCCACTCGGCGTCATGGAGCTCGTAGACAGCCGGCGTCAAGTGACCACCCGGCATCACGTGACCAGCCGGCCTTCTCCTAATTTTGCAGGATATTATATGTTTTGGTGTGCGTACATTTTCGTACAATATCATATGGACCTGTTCATGAAAATGCATTGGATGATTACATAACAATAACCACACAACTGTTTTTTTATTTTAAATAACTGCATTTCCGACTCTTCGGAGGATAGATTTAATTGCTGTTTTTCATGGAGACAACATGGTTTGTTTGTGATTCTTCTTATGTCGAGTGAAACCAGAAAGACTCGCTCCATCCCTGGATTTAGATGATAATGACATTTTCTTGAGGAACATGCTCCTCATTAGTTCATCATTTCTCATCTCACTCACCGTGCAGTGCAGTGCCTGCGCACACATGGAAACCCATAATTACCAAAGATAACATGCAGAGATTGGAACACATATTTCATAGAGCAAAAGATGACCGATTCATTGGCGTGCTGGGAAGAGGAAATGAATTTCATAGAATAAAAGGGTAAGGGAGTTTACTTTGATGTACCCATCTTAAGTACTGAGGCGCTCGTTGTTGCAGTGAATATGTGTGATTACCTTAGTTGCCACCAAAAAGCATTGGGTTAAATGCAGCCAGCAGACACACACATATAGGCGGAGTGTTTTTTTAATTATAAAGTTTGCTTTATCACATTTTATGTTTCTTTGGTTTGGCAAACATATAAAGTCCCGTTACTGGTTTCTTTATGACCAAGGACAATATTTGAATGATGTTATCTATCTGAGGGCATAATCTCAACTTTAGATGAATATCTACCAGGATGTGCTAAAGCAACTACAGATTCCCCCTTAATTCGTATCTTTTTCCTGTCTGGTTGTTTGTAGTCATCAGCGTTAAAGATCGATGGAAATGTAGAATCAAACACAAAGCCAAAAGGTGTGACATATAAAACCCATTTGAAAACCGGTAGGGGAGGGAGAAAGTGTGATTTCATGCAAACAACGGAAAGAGGGTCAAAACAACCAACATAACAAAACACACTCTGTGTATAAAGTGCACAAAATGATTATTATGTCCCTCCAAACAATTACCCCTGCTTAAAGGTAATTGAAAAAGCCATTTGTAAACTCTGTTTTTGAAAAGTGATGCAGCTCGCAACAACCACAACAATTCCACCTTCCAAAGGTTGTTGCAAACAGACAAACCTTTTGATACCTCCTTTCATGCCTATAGGTGGATATACTCATGCTCACAATCATGAGCTGTCACTGGAGAATTCTCTCAAAGAACATAGGATTTCTACAAAGAGTTTACTCAATCTCTTCCTGTAGAAAGCCTCAGTTTTACCCTTTAACTGTAGTCCAGTCTGCTGTTGCTCTTGTTGGGGGAACCCCTAAACCCCCTCATCAAGAATGGAGAATGTCCCCACTGTTGTTTGATGGAGATTGTGCTCAATCTCCATCAAATGGAACCCACTATTAGCTCAGATTGTGCTCAATCTCCATCAAACAACAGTGGGGACGTGACATTATATCATGGTCTAGGTGCCCCGTGGACTCTTATTAGAGAATATATGAACAATAGAGCAACAACTTGACTGTGTAGTATTTGTGTTACGTGAATGTGAGTATTTCATACGTTTTTGTACCACCACTGCCCCGCCCCTGTCTTCAATGTGTATGTTATTATAATGTGTGTCTTGTGATGTTGTTGTTATTGTCTTTATTGTTTTGATTTTATTTTTGTGTCCTTTTTGTTTTCGGGAAATGTTAAAAATATTTGAATAAAAAAAAGAAAAAGAGAATGGAGATTGGATTTGGTAGAGTACTCATTTTAACCAAAATGCATCAGCAGCATTCCACTGATCTTGACTACCTTCAGAAGTAAGTGTTTACTAACTAACACTAAGCCTACACTACTTCTTTGCCACTACAGCCATCTGTAGAATGTGTTCTGCAGATGACTCAGATGAAAAAGAAAAAAGAGAGCCAGTATGGTCGCCCACTGGACTCCTATGCTGTAAAAATGCCAACTCATATTCTTAATAATTTCAAGTAGTTAGACCTTGGACACCTAAGTAATAAGCATTTAATCTACGCTGACAAAGACAATAAACCCATGGATGAGGGATGTAATTAGATGTGTTGTTGATTCATCGCTTACAAAGTCTCTCTTTTAATGCCGCCACCTCAGGGAGGTTAGAGAAGCATCGGCTAAGCTGCAGAATTACACCGGCTGAAGGAGGTTTGGGGTTTAACAGAGCCATCTGATAAATGTCTGAAAAATAAAACACAAGGACACTCAACAAAGCACCTGCTGCAAAACAGACATTTGAAAAGACTCAGTCTGTCCTATCTGATGTAGCCGACTCAACATGCAACAAAACATGTGGAAGTACAAAAATCCTTCGAAAGAAAAAAAAGTCCAGGGTGCTCAGGAAGTTCAGTCAGATGTTTGAAGGTGCTCTTTGGGTCGGGAATTCAATTAAGTGTAGAAAAAAAGAAAAATCCAAGGCACTCTTCTTCAAAATTATTTAAAAAGCCTTTATTTTACTGGCAATTTCATAATAGAAAATTTAAGAAGGCTGTATGCGCCGCTACACGTGCGTTGCTTCTCCCTGTCTTTTAAATGTTCTATTATAAAATAACCAGTAACATAAAGGATTTCACAATAATTTTGAAGAAGAGTGCCTTGAATTTTCCTTTTGTTCTACAAAAATCCTTTATGGAGAAAAGATAATTTTTTTCCCAAATTGTGAGTCCAAAGGGACAGTTGGAACAAAAGTGAAGCCAAGATCTCTGACTGTGGAACTATGGGCCATTAGTGAATCCTATTTACTGCAAATGGATTTTCTCCTTCTTCACTCTTCTTAGGTTAAAGGGATACTTCACCGCTGGAAAGCCTAATATATCTTTAAATTGGGTCACCTATGTAGCAGAAATGTGAAAAAAAAAATTTAATTGGTGCCTTCTAGGCCGAGAAAAGCCAGAAAATGTGTTTTTGGCTCATATGGATGAAAGACACCAAATCCCAGAATGCACTTCGCTTTGCTGCTTTGAGTCCACTCCCAAGCCACGCCTACCGCTTGACAGACAGACAGTGAGGCATTCGACTCAACTCAATGTGTTTTATTGTTATTTCAACCATATACACAAAACAACGTTTCATCGTGGCTCGAGTCCATTTAAAATATATAAATACACATTTAAAATATATAAAAACTACATTATATAATAACGACATACGAAACAGGCTACATTTACCGTGCACACACACATTATAGGCTCCGTAAAGTTCAGCTAAGCATACCAGCATTAGGCTTGGTGGGCTGTAAACACCGAGTATAAACACAGCCGTGAATTAGCGTGGAATGTCGAATGGTCGCCATGTAACAGTCACAAACTCCAGCGGTTAGCAGTTAGTTGGATACAAATCACCCCATTTCTGCACCAGTCCATGTTAACACAGCTCACCTTCATACAGAGCACCTCTAGCTCGGATTGTCGGAAGGCTAGCAGGCCTGGTAGCTGGACAGTCCGGTTCACTGTTGTTCGGCTGGACAGTCCGGTTCACTGTTGCTTTCCCACGAAAGCACAAAACACAGCAGTTTCTGAACTCGCGTTGGGAGCATCGTTGAAGTTGGATGTAGTCCAGTTTGTTGTTTAATGAACGGACACTTGCAAGCAGGATTGATGGGACAGGTGGCCGGCTAGCGTTAGCTCGCTCTGGATGTGCCTTTCCCCCGGCTTGGTGGGCTGTAAACACCGAGTATAAACACAGCCGTGAATTAGCGTGGGATGTCGAATGGTCGCCATGTAACAGTCACAAACTCCAGCGGTTAGCAGTTAGTTGGATACAAATCACCCCATTTCTGCACCAGTCCGTGTTAACACAGCTCACCTTCATACAGAGCATCTCTAGCTCGGATTGTCGGAAGGCTAGCAGGCCTGGTAGCTGGACAGTCCGGTTCACTGTTGTTCGGCTGGACAGTCCGGTTCACTGTTGCTTTCCCACGAAAGCACAAAACACAGCAGTTTCTGAACTCGCGTTGGGAGCATCGTTGAAGTTGGATGTAGTCCAGTTTGTTGTTTAATGAACGGACACTTGCAAGCAGGATTGATGGGACAGGTGGCCGGCTAGCGTTAGCTCGCTCTGGATGTGCCTTTCCCCCGGCTAGCGCTAGCTTCCCACCTAGCCGACGAAGATGTCCCCTACCCGGCTACGAGCGAGTCCGCCGGTCCCCGTGCTGGTCTCGGTGCAGGCGAAGCTCTCGTAGTGGGCTGATTATTCCGTCTGTAATAACGTTTCCTGCATATTCTCTGCTGTGTAGCGATGTATCCCGGTGGTACACGTGCGGTAGTTTTAATGCACATCATTGTTGTAAAAGTTTGCTGCTGAGAAGATAGAGCAGAGCCCTGTTTAGCGAGGATTCAAGATGGCTGACATTTCGTTTTTTTCCGGCCGAGATCGGCTAGCTTCGGGCGATGGGCGGGTTTAAAACATGCGGAAGTAGGTCCTACTACTGGTTGTAGTCTTTTGCTCTGGCCAAAAAATCTTCCGATGACGCAAAAATCGTCATTTTGCGTCATCGGAAGATTTTTTCCGGACCCCCCAATGCAGATATCTCCTGTCTCAGGGGGATATGAGGGAGGGACGCACGGTCATTCAGAAATACTACCGGGTTTCTACTGATACAAAGCTGAATGCTAAATCGGTGAAGTATCCCTTTAACAACTTTGTTTGTCTGACATTTGGAAGTAGGAGGCTTAATAAGAACATCCATTAGCTCTACTGTCTGATCCCAACTAGTCATTATAAGTATAAGATCTCTAAATGTCATAGAAAATTTGGGTGTTTGTTGTCTCCCAGGCAGCGCTGCCTGGAAGGCACTAGGATTAGGCAATGGTTAGGGTTAAGGTTAAAGCCTTTTTATGGTTCTGCAGAGGCTCCACGCAGAGCTTTCGCCGTAGCCTACGTAAGTGGCCTGATGTTTATACGTGGGCGCTGATGTGTGCTTCGAGCCGGCATGTGTGGGGAGTGGGTGATAGAGCGAGGGAGAAGTGAGAGAGTGACGGCGATTAGCTTCGGAGCGAGTAGCGACTCTAGGGTCATAGTGAGAGAAACAAAGTGTCTCCTCTGTTCTTTCTGACCACGGTGAGAAACCTGGAGCAGGAAAAGTTAACCCTCTCCTTGATTTCATGTTGCTTATGGAGAAGGAGAACCAGGAAATGAGTCGGGGGAAATGAGTCGGGGGAAATGAGTCGGGGGAAATGCACCGCTACCAAGCCACGGTCGAGCGACGTGTGTTGCTGCGACGTGTGTCGCTGCGACGTGTGTCGCTGCGACGTGTAGTTACATTTTTCGAGAGGTGCACGTCAGGCTATGGCGTAGGGTCCGGTGTAGATGCAGAGGGGTCTGCGGGGGTACGCCGTCGATTCGACGCACAACCATAAAAAGGCCTTTATGGTTAGTTGCCTTGAAGTCGACGGTCACAGCGCTGCCTTGAAGTCGACGTTGGGGGCTTAAAACACCATTGAGCGCAAATTTGAGTCTCATTTGTTGCTAAGGGAAGTAACGCAGTTCTTTGCAACATTATTTTTTAAATATGTATAGGAAATCACTTTGAGGTCACATAGGATATCAGACAACTGAGTAGTCAGATATTTCCATATCTCTCACCTTATTTTGGAACAATGGCTATTTATGTGAATTAAAATTGCACAGTAAAAAGACTGGCTCAGTGTGGCGTCATATTGCTAGTAGAAAGAAGAAAAAAAATGTTTCTTATAACATGATAAGCTGCTTATGTTTTCTTAACAACAAACTTGCTGCTCCTTATGTTGTGTTTTCTCATTATGAAACGACACTGAGAGCCTTTAAAAAAAGAGGGGTTTGGGCCTCTTCAAGCACTGTGCAACTTTTCAGTTAGAGCAGAGATCTTCAACAGGGGGTCCTCAGAGTCTTAAAATTATTGTTAATTTTTGAATGTTTTTTTCAAAAATAAAAAAGTCTTTACATTAATCCAACATATTATTAGCAAATATAAATCCCCACTGATGATAAGCTTACTAGCCTATATGTTATACTGTCACTAAGGTAGCCATCCACAGATGCAGTTAATCCCAAAGCATTCCCTGTGCCACATTTATGTAGAGAATTAAAATATTATTTATAAATTCATGCCAACACTTATTATTTTGATAGCTTAGTATTCTATGCGCTACCCCACAAAACAAGATTCTGTACATCAGTGGTGTAGTCTAATGTATAGTGGGTATACTGTACTGTATATCTATATATATATATATATATATATATATATATATATATATATATATATATATATATATATATATATATATATATATATAGGCCAGAATCTGCCTTTGGGGGAGGGGGGCCATATCATAGTGGGGGGTTTGGGTGTCCTCCCCCCAGGGAAGTTTTGATCATCAACAACTTCATTTCCTGTATTCTTCTCTTCTTTACGGTGGAAATACCTTTATTTAGCCTATGCAAAGAAGAAAAACACAGATGACAATTCAAAATATATCAAAAATATAATGAAATGTTGTTGCGTGTCATTGGGCATTTTTAAGTGGGTATATGGAAATCCTGGAGCTTTCTTAGTGGGTATACTGCGTATACCTGCGTATCACGTAGACTACACCACTGCTGCACATCATATTTCAACATAATAGTGGAGGCATAGATAGCTGTGAAATGTATTGTTTATTCAATATTAAGTTGAGCCAGATGCGCTTGCATCTAATTAGAACAATAATAGATACTGTGCATTGAAGCTGCATATTTCAGTTTTTGTTTGCAGAGAAAAAAAGCAACAGGAAATAAAATTTAGTAAAAGAATATCTATTTTAGAAGCATGTTCAATTACCGGCAATGGCAGTCACACTCTTGATGAGAAATCACAACCCGCTGCACTTGTTCTCAAAGATTACCATTCAGAGCTCGCACTCAGTGTTGGGTGTGTCTGGGCTTATTCAGGAGGGATTTCCATCAGGCTGAGCAGCGAGGTTACTGGAGCTGGACGGGTTACTGTCAGGTCTGTGACTGGCTGCCGGAGCAGGCTTGATAAAACACTCATCTATGGTCCTCAACCCTGGCTCTGAGGAAGTAAACAAATCCAAGTGGGCCTCGCTAATGCAAACAAAAGCTAAGAGAGAGACTGGTCATTACAGCCGTTACATCATACACAGTGATGTCTTCTAAAACAATAAAGATTCCTCCCACAGTCCAAATGCAATGCTTATCATTATGTGTTCAGACTAACAACGTGTCTATTTCTCCTATTGCATGCTCGTGGCAGCTCCATTATCCTCTGTGCCTGAAGAGGAATAAACAAGGACAGAAATAGATGGAGGGACAAATGGATACGTCATTGACAGCAACGTAACCTTTATGTAAGGACTGCTTAATATACAGTTAACTCGGCCAACTCTTTTTCACCTCATGATGAAATCAAAATATTGCTATCTTGAAATATCAGTGCAGCTAGAATGTATGGAATTCCTAAACATTTCTTAAATTTAGTTGAATTCATTTCTTATACTGGCTTCCTGTCTCTCAAATAATTGATTTTAAAAGACTGCTGTCGGTTTTATAATGACAACACATTCTCACTCCCATCGCATCAAATACGGACGCTTGGTCAGGTGCCTTTAGCGTCAGATCTAAACACGCTTTATCTAAACACGCTGGGTCAGGACTATTGTAGTCACTTTTGATGCAGTTAAGGAAAAAATCGTGGGTGGGCTTATAAAAGGTACGTTTACGTGACATGCGGGACAAGAATGGAACAGTTAGGTTTAGGAAAAGACCGTGTGTGGGGTTATAAAATGAACATTTCGGTAACACGTGGGACAAAATGATCACTATCAACAAATATCTCTTCATTTCGGTATAACAGAAGTTGTCTATATATACACTCACCTAAAGGATAATTAGGAACACCTGTAAGATTTCTTGTTAATGCGATTATCTAATCAACCAATCACATGGCAGCTGCTTCAATGCATTTAGGGGCGTCGTCCAGGTCTAGACAATCTCCTGAACTCCAAACTGAATGTCAGAATGGGACAGAAAGGTGATCTAAGCAACTTTGAGCGTGGCATGGTTGTTGGTGCCAGACGTGCTGGTCTGAGTATTTCACAATCTGCTCAGTTACTGGGATTTTCACGCACAACCATTTCTATGGTTTACAAAGAATGATCTGAAAAAGGAAAAACATCCAGTATGCAGCAGTCCTGGGGGGCGAAAATGCCTTGTTGATGCTAGAGGTCAGAGGAGAAAGGGCTGACTGATTCAAGCTAATAGAAGATCAACTTTGACTCAAATAACCACTCGTTAATACCGAGGTATGCAGTAAACCATTTGTGAAGCCACAACACAAACAACCTTGAGGCAGATGGGCTACACCAGCAGAAGACCCCACCAGGTACCACTCATCTCCACTAAAAATAGGAAAATGAGGCTACAATTTGCACAAGCTCACCAAAATTGGACAGTTGAAGACAAATGTTGCCTGGTCTGATGAGTCTCGATTTCTGTTGAGACATTTAGATGGTAGAGTCAGAATTTGGCGTAAACAGAATGACAACATGGATCCGTCATGCCTTGTTACCACTGGCAGGCTGGTGGTGGTGTAATGGTGTGGGGGATGTTTTCTTGGCACACTTTAGGCACCCTTAGTACCAATTGGGCATTGTTTAAATGCCACAGCCTACCTGAGCATTGTTTCTGACCATGTCCATCCCTTTATGACCACCATGTACCCATCCTCTGATGGCTACTTCCAGCAGGATAATGCACCATGTCACAAAGCTTGAATCATTTCAAATTGGTTTCTTGAACATGACAATGAGTTCACTGCATTAAAATGGCCCCCACAGTCACCAGATCTCAACCCAATAGAACATCTTTGGGATGTGATGGAACGGGAGCTTCATGCCCAGATGCCTCAGATCTCTGCAGGGTAAATCCAGACAGCTAGCTAGACTATCTGTCCAATCTGAGTTTTCTGTTGCACGACTAAAACAACTTTTGAGCGTACACGTTCCACCAAAACAAGTGCCTTCCCGAGGCTATTTTTCAGCGGCACCGTGGCTCCGTCCGGCGCTCTGGCAATGCAAGACTATAAGAAGAGAAACAACAATGCTGGCAAATGTTTTTATCAGTCAGATGGAATTTGAATTTCATTGTATGAGTCACAACAAGAACAAGCTCTTCATGAATAATAACCACACCAATCAATCGAAACTGTAGATAGAAGTGATTACTAACATACTGTGGAATTGAAAAGAAAAACAGAAAAGCAAGATTGATGTATGTTTAAGCAGAAAATGAATGTGAACAAACTGCCCATTATCAAACAGAGGAATTTAATTAAATCATCCAGGATTCCAATTGCAGGGACCTCAGCCGCTAACAACATTTCTAAATGCTCTCAAAGGACTTTTCATCGGAACTGGTATTAACCCTGATATGTGGAATACAATCAGAGGAAACAGGGCAGCCTTAGGCTGGAGGTTGAAACTAATTGGAGATAAATAACAGCATAACAGCATATTTTACCTTTGGATTATTAATTGCCTAAAACCCAGGAAAGAATTTTCATATGCTAAACAACTGCCTCTGGTAGCCGGCGTCCCGGAGCTCTGTAGCGGCTAAATACAACCAGCAACTGCCGCTCAGATTTTATTGTTCTGTGGCACTATAGACTGTTCATGTTACAGCTCTTTACTTAGTTTGAAATACTTCTAAGTATATATATATATATATATATATATATATATATATATATATATATATATATATATATATATATATATGATATGTTCTATTGGTGAAGTAGCATTGATCACTTTGAGGGGGGGATACATTTTGTTCCCACCAGGGATAAAAAATAATTTAGCAGAGGCAAGGATATGTAGACCAGAAAGGGGGAAATCCCACCCCCAGCAAATCACAGTATTGTATTGTAGTTAATAAAACACAAGGTTTTATTATAAGTACAAAACAGCAGAAATTATTATTAGCCGATTAAACATTAGTTAATTGACAGCACTGTTTGGATCGTTTCCAGTTTCTAAAATGGGAGGATTTTTCTGCAATAAAAAGGTATAGTAGAGGATTTTCTTTTTCCGGGTGGATCATCAAGACTATTGGTCCTCCTAGTTGTCAATCATTCTGGGATATGTTTACATAAGGCCGTACGTGCCATGACAGGTCAGCGAGCAGACGGCCACGGCCTCCGACCATAGACAGTATATAAAAGCCTCCGATCGCTGCCCCCCCGCTCTCGGCGATAGCTTGTTTGTTGGCCTGTAGCGTGCTAACGTTAGCTATAGAGATACTTGTCGTAAATAGATTTCCACTTACCGGTGGTGAGTCTGACAAAGTGGAAAAAGTGCAAATCTTCTTTTGGAAAGTTGGCTTGTAGAGCCATGCCGACAGCAACTTGTAAACAGAGCGTGCGCGAGGAGAACTAGGCTCGTGCATGCTCTCTCGTGCACACGTTTAATAGGTGTTCCCTTTCGGGAGCATTTTTTCAAAAAGTGGAGAGGGCGGTTCTTTTCAAAAATTCGGGAAAATCCTCCATTATACCTTTAAGTACATTCATTTTTAATACTTTAAGCACATTTTCCCGATGATGCTTACATACATAATATTTTCAATGCAGGACTTTAACTTGTAACAGAGTATTTTTACAGTATGGTATTAGTACTTTTAGTAAAGGATCTGCATACTTCTTCCACCACTGCTCATATACATTAGCCCTGCATGGCTTGCATTATGTTGTAAAGTATCCCTGTTTCACCCATATTGAGGTCATTTTAATATTTGGCTTATGTAATGGTCTAACAGGGAACTCCGCATTTTCAGTTCACTTCAGTTTATTAATTTTTCCCAGAGGACAATTTGAATCTACAGTATTGCTGGGTGCATGAGTTTAAGCTTCATGTCCACTTGTATTCTGACTAAAACAATCCACTCTTCTCACTCATAGCAACAGGAAAGAAGCAGTCAACACGCTCCTACAAATCCCGACATTATTCACTGTTTATGCATAATTATATAAAAAAAAGCTAATGTGAGAGAACTAAATGATGGTCCATGGGGCCTCTATTGTCTTTATTGTATCAGTCTATGCCACCAAAATATGCCAATATGCCAACAGACTGAAGAATTAAATACTGTTTTTGAGTTCTGATATTTCTATACAAGTGTGGGTTCAAAAGTCTTTAAA
This sequence comes from Gymnocephalus cernua, assembly GCA_023631565.1. NCBI lineage: Eukaryota > Metazoa > Chordata > Actinopteri > Perciformes > Percidae > Gymnocephalus > Gymnocephalus cernua. The sequence goes on from CM042446.1 coordinate 27,363,363, forward strand.
ACTAAGAATGCATTGTTGCGAAGGTTAAAACAAGGCTGTTTCAACAAAAAACCCAAATTAAACAATCTGTTTTTGTTTTTTTAGATAGATTTAGAATATTTTTCTCTCCTGCATCCCCTGCAGCTGTTGTTAGGATACTTCATTGGAATACAGCTCCTGAACCAGAGTTCTGCTGAACTTCATCTGAACTTGATTTGCATAAAACACAAGACAAAAACAATCTTATCAAGAAAAGACAAGGTGATGCCATTGCCAATGACTGTGAATGTGAGGGAGTGGCCCTGACAGCAGTCTTTGAGTTCACTCACAACTGATGAACCTCAAAAGACTTATCTGTTCAGGGCTTCAGTTCATTTCTGGTCTTGATTGCCAGACCTTCCTCCAAAGCACTGTGGAGAAAGGTCTGGCAAGTCCACACAACATTCTGCGATGGTAGAAAACGTGTTCTGGTTCATTTGCATTTCAATAAAGAAAAAAATAGCCTGTTTTGGTGGAACATGTTTATGTTTAAAAGTTGTTTTAGTCATGCAACAGAAAACTCAGATTGGACAGATAGTCTAGCTAGCTGTCTGGATTTACCCTGAAGAGATCTGAGGAGCAGTTAACCATATGTCAATACAAAGAAAGCGGAAGGTGTGGGACATCTGGCCTAAAAAGAGGGACATCCAGCGGAATTTCCGGCGGCACCTGAACAATCCCACAAGTGGAACGTCGTCGATATAGTTCATTTCTGACTTCATAAATGTCTCATGTCTTTGCCAGATTTTGTAAAAAAACATTCAAAACTGTGATACCAATTTGAATGCTAAGAAGCCGATTTGTATCTGTTATTTATTCAGCACCTGTCTTTTATCCATTACTTCCCTTCTCTTCCCAGGTCCTCAGCCAATCACTGAATCAGGTCAGAAACATTATTGGCAGCTGTGTTTAGGGGCTCATATAAAATTCATGAATGAGAAAATAATCATGATCAAATGATACGCACACCTGCCAGATATAGGAAAGAAACTTTAATGCAGTTTGAAGCACGAATCTTTGCCAACTGTGTCTTTATCGTGATTGCTTGCCCTCAGAGAATGAACTATTGATAATGTTGAGCAATCCAGATAAGGGACATGATTCCATCAGGAAAATCCACATTCCATGACAACATCAAGTGCTTTTGTACTGCCAACATGTACCGGTCATCACCCCAGCAACAGCCTGTACAGCAATACAGAAGTATCCACTGTCGTACCACAAGACTACAGAGCAGCTTTCTCAACTCACCCCCCACGTTCCAATATGAAAACATAGTTTTAGTTTTGTTTAAAGGTATAATGGAGGATTTTCCCAAAGAACCGCCCTCTCCACTTTTTGAAAAAATGCACATGCACAACACTCTACCTGCTCCTGAGAGGGAACGCCTATTAAACGTGTGCACGAGAGAGCATGCACGAGCCTAGTTCTCCTCATGCACGCTCTGTTTACAAGTTGCTGTTGGCATGGCTCTACAAGCCTACTTTCCAAAAGAAGATTTGCACTTTTTCCACAATGTCAGACTCGCCACCGGTAAGTGGAAATCTATTTAGGACAAGCATCTCTATAGCTAACGTTAGCATGCTACAGGCCAACAAACAAGCTATCGCCGAGAGCGGGGAGACAGTGGTCGGAGGCCGCGGCCGTCTGCTCGCTGACCTGTCACGGCACGTACGACGGCCTTACGTAAACATATCCCAGAATGATTGACAACTAGGAGGACCAATAGTCTTGATGATGCACACGGAAAAAGAAAATCCTCTACTATACCTTTAAGTTTTTTTCTGTAGCACAAATGGACTACAGCTCACATTTTTTGTGCCCATGCCGTGTGTTGTAGAACCTTGTACTTGTACTCAACAATCACGATTGACCATGAGCAACCAATCATGTTTTTGTTTCATGAAGGAATTTAGGAATTACTTTGTCAAACTTTCACTGTAAACTTGAGAACAGTGGAACCACATTAAAATAAACTTCTCACTTACAGATAAAACACAAAGTGAATTTTCTGAACCTCTCCAGCAGCCTACACTGAAAGTAAATTAAAGTGTCACTCAGATTATATAGGGCCACTGGCCCAAATGGTACTTCATATTGCATAAAAGCGTCTGCCCTCAACAACACAATGAAGAGCTCAGGTGCAGCCAGAACAAACACTGAGTTTGATTGAATTCAACCATTTGTGGTTAATTAGCCAGAGGAGATGACCTTAAACGCTACGTGTGGCCTGCAATCATTTAGCGGAGCTGGATTTTGCACTCACACAAACATTTTATGAAATTAGTATAATAAGTACCGAATTTCCAGATAGTGGATCATAAGTGCAGCAAAAAGGTCTGGAGGAGGACTAGCACCCGATATTACAGGAGAAAAAATTAAAATCACTACACTTTGCAAATGCATAAGTAAGGCAATTTGTCAAAAAGGGTGAGATTTTGAAATATGGGGAAGCATAAATTAGAGTTTGCATTTATAAAAAAAAAAAAAAGAACACTATAAAATAGAACAAAAGTTTATTCTTGAGCTGAGGCCAGGTTTTTCGGCTCTCTGGTCTTGACCACACGTCGGGGGTCACCATGTAGAAGAGGGTTCATCCAATTTTACCCCGGCTCAAAAGTCCAGAGTCTTTTTTGACCCCTTTGGTCAACTTCTCATTCGTTGAATGGCAGACGAGGAAATGAATACTAAGGATTCGTTCAGGTAAACTATAATATATCTTTAGTAAAATGATATTGCAAGCAGACAACATATGCATATGGTTCAGTAGCTCCTTCAAGACTTCTCTCACCCTACCACCAACAAGTCTCTCCAGGTCTGACCCCGGACCTCGCCTTTCCCTATAGTTTTATTCGTCTTCAGGTTCCTCCTTCCGTCATCGCGTCAGGGTCGCCAGTCGTTTGGATATCACTCAGACGTTCTGTCTCCGAAAGGACAGTGAAGCTGCGCGCTAGCCTTGGGATTGTTTTCATTCTCTTCTCCCCTCTGGTCTCTGAACATTAGGTGCATTCTGATCCAGATGTTAATCAGGTGTTTATCAGGAGCACTTTTGCTCCAGTAACTCTGAACACGTCTTATCTTACATATACTAGACAGGAGGAGAGAGATTGAGGCCATTCCCAGGCTACAGCACATTTGATTAATTATTGTAATAAGTACAATAATTAATAATAATAATAATATAAATATTCGTTTCACCATAGTGAAATCGTGCAAGCAATAAAAACCCGTCCTATGCGCTGTCGGCCTGTAAAGACAATTTATTTGTATATTAAAAAAACAAATCTGACCGGCCCACATTAAAAAAAATGGTCCGGCCCCTCTGGCATTTGCCAGAATGGCCAGATGGCAGATTTGTTACATTATTCATTTATAGTTGCTAGTTTCATAAATCAATTCATCTTCTTTTTTACAGTTGTGGGTATAATAGTCCAATCTGTAATTATAATAAGAAAATACTGAAATGCAGAAAAGCCCAGTGAGCATTCATTCATACATTGAGAGAAATCATGTAAATATTTTCTTTTAAAGATTATTTTTTGGGGCTTTTCCCTTTATTATATAGTGACAGTGGATAGACAGTAAAGGGGGAGAGAAAGAGAGGGGATGACACACAGCAAAGGCTCGCAGATCGGATTCGAACCCGTGCCGCTGCAAAGGACTCAGCCCACATGGGGTGCACGCTCTTACTGGGTGAGCTAGAGGCCACCACAAATCATGCAAATATTTTCTTGTTACTTTAAAAAAAAAGGTGAAAAACTACCTTGATTAATGCTAGTAAAGTCAAGTCACTACCGATGGCCAGTGAGACCCCCCAACAAAGATGGCCAGTGCTCAGTTTTCAACACCAACACCAGAGAAGACTCTTCAGTATCTCCACTGAAGTCAGTGTTTTCCTGCTGTGTTGCCCTGAGAAACAGAAACACATTGATCTTTACCAGTGATGAGCAGCAGGAGTTCCACCGTCAAAGAAACAGTGTGGACACCCACCACAGCAGGTTTTCATGAAGCCTCATGCACCCACGCTTCTGAAGGAGGACAGGTCAGGAAGTCATGGTTCATCTATATCCCATAACCTCCTGAGTGCTGTAGATGCACTCCCCACAATCCATAACCGGACTTGACGAAAACAGAGGGAAAGGTTGTCTTTATATCTTCACTATATAACTCATTTAATATCACAAGGATATAAAATAAAAGTACTCTTTTCCTCCTTTAACTACATCATATATATTACATGTACACCTACAGTAAGCTGTAGGTTCCAGCAGGTGCCTTCCTGACACACAGAGACAGATCTATCCCTCCTATGAGCCTTTCCTATCTTTCAAAATGTCTAAATTATTGATTCAAAGTGCCTTAATCAATCATAGCAAGATGGGATAAATCAGCTTTTAATAGCCGGAAAGGCAATGGTTGCTGCTGGGCTGTGAGGAGTGGTTTGCACTCTGCAAATGGACTGTAACTATGTAGCTCAACTGGGCTTGTTTAATGAATAAGCACGGTACTCCGTTGGCAAAATCAATCTATTAATCAGTGATCTTTTGTGTTGAGTGTTTTTCAATTCAATTCCATGCAACACAAAGTGTGTAGAAAGAGATCAGACGTAGGCACCTTTAATTTACCTGTTAACATGTTAACATTGAGTAGTTAACATGCATACTAATATTCCACTATTATTCCAAATATGACAATATTCAGAATTTAATAAGGGTCATAATCTACATGGTCCACAAACTGCAACATTTTCATAAAGCAGAAGAAAATACAATAGGTTTATGTGGTTTATGGAGGAAAGAAAGAGGAAGGATGTGTTCGCCATCAGTGAAAAACTTTGCACGGCTGTATGTGAACGGGAATATTAGTGGAATATTTATTTTCATTAGACATGTAAACAGCTTAGTTGGAATATTGTCTTTTTTAAGAATAAAGGCAAACACCGAAATATTGTGTGTATGTTATTGCTGCACCTGTTAAATACATAAGGTGTGAGTGTGGAGGCTTTAGAGTTATTTAAAGGCACCTTTGGAGCTGGGTTGGGTAACAAAACCAATATATCTAATTATGAACTGGGTATAACTAATTACTATTGGTGTTGACTATTTAGTTAAGTAAGGTAATTACTTTTTCAGTGAGTAAATGCCCAACAGTGCACGCAAGCCGCTAATTGGGAATGTATTTAGGCACAGCGGTGCTTTGAGCTACAAGCTGACATTAGCAAGCTAACATGCTTACATTGACAATACTAAAATGCTGATGTTTAGCAGAAATTACCTTTAGCATACTAACAATTGCTAATTAGCAGTAAAGAAGTGCAGCTGAGCCTGATGGGAATGTCATTAGTTTTGCTTCTGGTAATAAATATCGGACAAATTGAACTTTCGACTTCATGATGGCGCTAGATGAAATGTCTGAGGATTACCAAATCTATTGCACTTAATGGGGAATATGAATGTCTGTACCAAATGTTATGGCATTCCATTCAATCATTGGCGAGATATTTCTATCTGGAGAAAAGTGATGGACTGACATTACTACCACTACCGTGGCTAATGAAGATAAATACAATTCCATTAAATAAAATGAAAAGAAATAAAATAATTCAAAAATAAGCTGGACAGAACTAAAGTTATGCTTTTCATTTCCTGCCTAACACAGATGCTCACATTGAGGAAAAGCTTTTGCTTCTGGATGAAGTCAGTCTGTCAGTCTGTTGGAAGATCTGACGCTGCTGTTTAATACATAATAGATGATGTAACTCAAAGTGAAGCCGTAGAGTCAGGCAGTATTAGGCAATAAAGAGACCAAAGACAGTTTGAATACGAACACAGTGGGTGACGTGATTTTAAAAGAGGATACTTTCTTAGACTTTTTCCACTGTGACTAATTATCAGTGCACAATGGAAGACTCCTTATTCACATTACTCCAAGAAAAGTTCAGCTGCTGCAGTCAAGCATTAATTATTTTCTGCACTCTCCTCTGTCTGAAGATTATGGGTGTATTATTCAATTTAAATACTGATTTCTTTGGTATGATGATGAAAATTTATTAGAATCAGGAGCGGCTTTAAGTGGCCAGGGCTTATGAAGTAAAGTCACAGGTTATACATGGAATTTTACTTGAGCCATCAATTTGTTGTTAGTTGTGATACTGTATTTAGCTCATTTAAAGAAATTATTAAATTATTTAATTTCTGCTGATGATCTTTTCCGTTTGTCAGTCTTTTAAAGGATAACTACCGTTTTTTCAACCTGGACCCTATTTTACTCTGTTTTTCTGTCTAAGTGACTGATGGGAACAACAATCTTTGAAATTGGTCCAGTATAAAGCAAGATTGCTGCAGTCGGCAGCAGCGAAATAAGCTACAATGAGAGTTAATAGGGAAATTGTCCAGCTTGTATTTACCTTCACAAAAGTGCTTGTTTCGACACTGCCAGGCTCAGATTAATATTCTAAGTGTCTGACAACATTATGGAAAGGATCCCTACATAGATAGACCTTTAAAAACCTCTTTGAGACGTTTCTGTTTAACCAGAAACAGCTCTGAAGTTGCTAGGGCTAAACCCACCAGACTCCATTTAAACAAAACTATAATTTTAGCGTGTATAGAGCAAACACATTTTCACATGTAAATCAGTAAACTATGTGTTTATTTCAACCAAAGCATGAGTTGTGGTTGGAAAAGTGGAAAGACGACCCAAAACAGTTTTATTTTGTTTCTGTCGACTTTGAATGAAGTGTATTTTACGATGCTAAAATTACTATTTATTTACATGGTCTGGTGGGTTTAGCGAATGCAATTTTGCGGATGTTTTTATGTTCCAAAAAAGGATCTTACTCTTTAACAGAAAGGTCGCCCTCCTTAGAAATCCTTTCCATAATGTTGTCAGACCCACACAGGTGTTTTCAGTTAATGTGGCTGATTAGACCTCTTGCTAGGACTGTGTGGGTGTGGTACGACTGATTGAGTGGCATCTTCCTAATTCCCGTATAAGTGCTGTTGCACCTTAGCCTGACAAGCCAGATCCACATCAAGATGTTGGGTCTGGGAACTCACCATTGACAGTGCTCAATCCGAGGGGCGGGATAAATGGTTGTCTTTCAAACTCCCTCTGCATGCAATAGGATAGCGCTACAACCAGGCAGAGCAACGAAGAAGGTGGCGGAGCTAGTTGATAGATTAAACTTTTGCTGTATCCGGTCGGCAAAACTCCGAACACATCTTCCTTTTTTAAGACTGATTTCAGTGCCGTTCTTTGCTCTTTTCTCAAAGAAAAGCTTAACTCCAAGTCTTCCAGAAGACCGCTGTTCGCCAGCAGCAGCAGCCATAAGCCCGCCCACCGACTCTATACACGATGTGATTGGCCTGACCACAGTTTGGTTTTTCCAGCTTGCAAGCCAACAGAGAGTTCCTAGACCCCCCTGGCTGCAAATTAAATTGTCTGCCGCTAGGGTGCGTCTAGATTTCTAGGCTAGTTGCACCTGTTAGGGCAGGACGAATGACAGATGTATCGTTCTTATTGGTAGAAAGAATTTGTGAAAGATTAGGTTCCAATATAAGCTCTGGCACACCTTCAACCTGAGCAGAGTCAAATCAGCCAGAAGAACTGAAATCACCTGTGTGGGTCAGAGGCTTTAAAGGAGAATTCCGGTCGATTTCAACACGTAGCTCTGTTGTCTATACATTTGAAGTGCTGTCAGTAGCAAGAAAAACAAAAACAATTGGTGTTGCCTCCACCGTGTTATCCTCCTGCTAGGGTTTGCATGCAACAGGCTTAAACAGGGCACATTTTAAATGTGTTTTTAGCCTCTAAACATGTTTGAAATGTCATTACAAGTGACCACCCATGTGCAGTGATTCCTTCCGAGTGAACACAGCGGCAGTAGATGTGACAGAAAGGCATAAAAGTTGTGTTAATCCATACCTCACCGAAAAACAGGAAATAAACAGAGGTATGGAATTATGATTCCATTTTTACAGCAATCCTTTCTGGTTTGAAAAGTGGGTTTCACTAGCAGCTGAGTTGAATCGTCCCATCTGGAAGAGTTAGCAGTGACCAGCCAACTGCTGTTGGTATTATTGGAGATAATGGCGAGTGTCAGAAGGAGCACAGACTCCTGTTGAATGGCAGGATGGGAAGAAGAAGTGATAAGGCTGGTAAGCTCGTCAGCTCTATTTATATAAAGAAAAAAGGGACTAATACTTTTAGATTTAATTACACTATAAATGATGGATATGCAATTTTGAAGTAGAGCCTGCCAGGCATTGTTCTCTCTGGCAAAATGCTGAGGGAAAGAAACATATGAACAGCAAACTGTATAATTTGGTACTTTGGTATAATACTCAAACTTTAATATCGCAGAGAATTATAGGTAATTTTCCCAAATAACCTTTTGGTTATTTGTCTAATGTCAAAGAATGAAATTCTTGATATTACAAGAGAAGAAAATCATTCACTCAAATCTTGTTTCTTTCTTACAGTATCAGTTGACAGGGGCAACGTGTTTAGTCGAGGGAAGTATCAGCTCCTCTCACTTCTAAAGTAGATGACAGTGGGAGCTGCCATGAAGCGAAGTCCTTTTTTCAGGGCAGGATGTGTGGAGAGCTTTTTGTGAAATGACACAGGAGGATACAGTCGGCATCAAAACCGAGCAAAGAAATAAATGAATCTAAAAGGATGTTGGAGCTGTTCAAGCTTTTATGTGATCCAAAATACACCTGTACCATTAGAATAATCACAAAGCAGAACTGAAATGGAGGTAATGAGAACATGCTGCTTTTGTACATGAAAGTTTGCGTACTAGAAAGTAAAGTAAAAGCAAAAAAGTAAAGTAATATTCTGGACCCTGTACATAGGCAGTCTCAACTGGCCTTTCTCCCGCATCCCGCAAACCAAAGAACGTAATGGAAGTTGTTTTAAGTTTTGTTAGGTTTAGGCACAATAACGATTTAGTTAAGTTTAGAAAAATATCGTGGTTTGGTAGTCTGGCTATCACCAGATCAAGCTCAATCATTTAAGATTGAGCATTGGTCTGGGGAGTCTGCTCTGCATTTTCTCTGCACAAGAGGTGTGATCAACGGGCATAGTTCAAATGTGTTCAAATTGGATAGTCCTTCAACCAATCAGACTAACGATCTGGGTGACGTAGCAGCGACAGCGGCATCAACGGGTTGCTGCGCTTCAGTGGCCGCCTTAGGTAACGCTACCTAAGGTACAGGACTGGAGATCACACGTTAAATCTTAGGGGGTGGTGTGATGATTAAGAAGACACACAATTTAAAACACAATCTGCTAAACAAATTGCATAAGTCTTTTTTATTATTGTGAAATACAGCATAGTTTTATCTCCCAACCCCTCTAATGAAACAACTCCAGAAAGCTCTTTTGCTTTAAACTGGAAGAATTAGTTATTTTGGGAAATACACGTATTATGCTTTCTTGAGGAGATGATTAGTTTAGCTTATCTTAAAACTAGCCTGTGAGCAGGACGGAACAGATAGCGTCTAAAGCTCACTAATTAATATGCCATACCTCATTTGTTTAATCTGCATTTTCAACACATTTATGTTTGTGTTCAATACACAAACATATTTCAGTGACTTCCTCACAGACTGGTTTGCTTTCAGTCTTTTTCCTAAAATAAGCTAATCTCCTGCTAGCTGTAGGCTCATATTTAGTATACAGACATGAGAGTGGAACCGGTTTTCCAACGAATACTTTAAACTGCTTGCAACCAATAGGCATGCAGCATCTATATGAAAAACTCAACCTGAATTAGGTTTTTGCTCTTACACGCTTCAACTGATCAGACTTGGGGAGTAATGAAATACATGGAAGGATTTTACGTAAAAATGATAAATCACTACTTGGTTATGTTTAGCCAGCAAAACTACTTAGTTAAGGTTAGAAAACTATTGTGGTCACTTCCAGTTACATGTGGCGCAGAACGTAACATAGTTCCATGTGTTCCGTAAAGTTATTAAAAAACTCACTGTTTTTAATTTTCAAACGGGACACGCACACCGGTCTCCTGTGTTTGACTGTTGACTGTTCAAGAATCTAAAAAACAATTTTCTAAATTACTGGAGCATTTACAAATTAGTCTCTTCAGACCTCCAATGTTTGTATTTAAGTAGCTCTTAGAAAAGGTTGGTTTATACACCACCTCGTGGGTAATTAGTAGTTTGGGCAGTAGCGCATGAATACTGAATGAATAACAGATAACCAAACACAAGACATATAACGCACGAAGCAGCAGAGGATGGGGGAGAGGACCACGTCAGCTCCTCTCAAGAAATAGAGAAAGCTTCACGAGCCTGGTGACCTTCGTGACAGAGGTCTCTCTCTCTCTTGTACCGTTCTGCATTCTGATTCTGAGCACTGGGAACCCATGCAGCCATTCGGAGGCTCAGTAGATCCCAATCGGATGTAACAGTGAGAATAGAACCCAATACTTATAGTACTACAGTATTACCTTCTTCTCTCTGTTATATATAAATATTGACGACACCTTGCTGGCACTAAGTGTTGACAGAGTCAATTAAAGCAACTGTCGAAGAGGGTTGTTTGGTTAGTTATCCTATATGAATGTGTACAGTGCGAGGTTGAAAGGATTTCCACCCTTTTTTACAAGGAATTATTTACTTATTTCTCATATACATGAGGAATTCTAAGTAATGACAACACCACTGTTGTTGCATCCACATGATACAGCCTTCCGTAATTGTGCACGCCCCCCCACCCCTCCTCGACACAGTTACTAGTAGCCAAGGAGGACACGGAGGATTAAAAAAACATGATGATCTTCAGAAGAGGTCATTATCTTCACTCGAGTTTCTGCGCGCAAAAGTAGCCGGACGACACAATCTTCTAAACACAGCCATACTGAGAAATACAGAGAGAGTTGTGAGGAGCTGATATACTTCATTAGCTTTGTATCAACTAATTTGGCAATAGCTTGAATGTAACGGACGTTCATTAATATAAAATAGTTACACACTAAAGGTTTAAAATATTCAGTACCCCTAAAATCACATTTGGCCCCAGCCTGGTGCCTCCATTTGAAATGGTCTAGAACCACCAATGCTAGACTTAAGGGACAAATCTAGATTGTTTTGGTGTGAGTTGCCCAGTGAAGGAGATATCAGCCCTAGAGATGTCTAATGCAATGGAACTAGATGGCTAGTCGGCTTGTGGCAGTCGGTTTATTCTCTAAGCGCCAAAAAATCTATTTGACAGCAATGTCTCTTTCCAGAAATCATGACCCGGATACCCAAGAAAATCCACAGACCTGGTTGGGATCAGTTTCATGTAGAAACGTTTTTCTTTCAACCGAACTACACACGGCAACTGTATCACCGCGCAGAAGGATGCGTACTCATGGATGAAAATGTGTCGACAGTGAAAGTTTTAATGATATGTTGAACTTGAAGATAAAGTATTGTCAATTTTGTAACTTGTTCCGTTCATAAAAGGTATAAGAATAAAAGGTTCAATTGAGACTCAACGGTTGACTTGTGATAAGCGATACTGTGACGTCCGCATCTGCTGCTGGCCCCCTGTGTTAATATAGCTTCAGTGTATTTGGTCACATTTCTAAATCCAGACATTTTCCAAATAAAACTACACACAGTCTTGTGTTGAAACATAACACACTTTATTTAAGGTATACGTTTGTTTTCTTAGTTTGGTGCACAATAATCGATCACCGGCAATCGCCGCCCAATGCATGCCGGTTAGATTTGTGTCCGACTTGATCCCGACGTCACACACACGTAGGCAACGATAATCTCACGAGATCAAGGCGGCCGCAGGTTTGAGACGCAGGCAGCGCAGTTCCTTTCCACCGACCGCAAGACCGAGGCGGACCAAGGACATGCTGGGAAACACCTGCCTCCTAGTCGATCTAACAGCTGATTGATTCAGAATCGACTCAACATGATGACGTTTTATGTAAACTTTTTATAGTTTTTGAATCAGACGGATTTTAACTGCTATTTGTCTGATTTAAAGGCTTATTCTGTACAGAACACACGTGTGGCTGATAGTTACGTTTAGAAGTTCAGATTACGGATCATCTACAGTCTGTTGTTTGAGCACCAGATCACATGTAGAGCATATTGACAGCTACTCTGTCATAATAAAAACAACTGGAGACTGTGTACGAGCTGATATATGGCAAAGATTTTATTAAATCGGAATCGGAGCTAACAGGATGTGTGTGTTTCTGTGACTTCCTGTTCAGCCTGAAGGCTGCTTGAAACAGCTGTAAACTGCTGTGATTTGTCTCCGCCCCCTGCTGCCGCTGCCTGCTCTCATCCACTTTACAAGCGAGGCGCAGTTCATCTCGTACGAGCCTATTTAGAACTTAGTCCCCATTTGGTTAGGTTGCAACATAGTTTATTTAATGCTTAGTTGAACTCTTTTCAGTTTGGGCCCTTTCTTTTCTAGTTATTTTGTTTCCTATGGTTTATTGAGATGTATTCATTTTGCTATTTGCAACCAAAAATGTATTAAAGAAAATTTTTTTTTTATTTTACACCTTTTGTCCTGCCTTTCTTGCTTGGTCCCTGATAGATACTCAAGTCTGAATGCACCCTCAGGCGGCAGCATCAGCGTGGATATAAGCCTTAACAAGCATTTACAGCTTGGGTGGCAGTTCATGGACACAAATCTCATGATACAGTCAACTTTTACCTAATTATCAATCTGTTGCTGTCAGTTAAATATCCTTTACATAATACACAATACATTATTTATAATTGTAAAGGGAAATACTGTCAGTAATGTACAACACTTTGTTAACACTTCTTTAGAATCAGAATCCGCTTTATTGACCAGGTTTGCATAAACAAACAAGATATTTGACTCCAGTTAATCTTTGCTCTCAAAGTACAACACTCACCTAACATATACAGAATAAAAAACAGAAAGGACAGTAAGAAATATACAAAAAATACTGTTAAGTATGCAGTATAATAATACAATAGAATTTACAAATTTACAATTCTTTGACAAGTACGCTAGCTAATTAGAGATCCAACACAGAAGTGAAGTAGATATTGTTATGTAACCAATGTAGTTAATGTACTTGGTTGTCATATCCTCTGAACATTTGGTGTTTGTTTTCTTTGACTTTTTTTGTTATTATCCCTCATGTTTTTCATTTAATTTACAGTAAGCTGTAAATGTGGTTCATCTTTTTTCCCTTGTGAATTAGTTTTTTATTTTTAGGGTGGTGATGGTGCAGTGGATAGGACACATGCCTTTGGTGTGGGAGACTGGGGTTCGATTCCCACTGCGATACATCAACCAATGTGTCCCTGAGCAAGACACTTAACCCCTAGTTGCTCCAGAGGCGTGTGACCTCTGACATATATAGCAATTGTAAGTTGCTTTGGATAAAAGCGTCAGCTAAATGACATGTAATGTAATGTAATATTTGTGTGACAAGATTTTACACACAGGCCAGATTTATCACTGGCATTTCTGTAATCATGTCTACTGACGTGCTTTTTGCAGAACCCGGTGAAATGAATCCTCCCTTTTGTAGCCCCTTAAGTATCTTTCAAATTCATCTTATCACACACACATGATCTTATTCCACGCTGTGAGTCTGACAGTATCACTCTCTCTCTCTCTCTCTCTCTCTCTCACACACACACACACACACACACACACACACACACACACACACACACACACACACACACACACACACACACACACACAAACACAAGCAGCACACAATGGGGGATACACAAAATGCCATTATAAGATGATGAAATGAATATTATTAATATATATGAGTAACATCACCACATGAAGATGTTTTTCAACTACACAGTAAGTTAATATCTTTTCTTCAGAAGGCTCAGATTGAACACCTGATAGTAATAAATAGAAAAATATTAAATCTACTAACCATCCCTCAAAGGATTTAAAATTAAGTGCAAATAGTTTCTACTCACAATGTGGCACATTTCTGTCAGACAATTGCAGTTTTCAAAGCACTACTACGCATGCATTTTCCACATTAATTGAACTAACCAGAAAGGACCTGACTTGGAAGTAAATTCCACCATTATTTGCCGTTGCTAGGGAAGGCAAGACCAGAGTCAACATGGTCTAATTTGATGCAAGCGACTGTGCACAAATCCCCAGAAGGCCAGCGTGATAAGGACAGATAGAGCCAATGAGAGCCATTGGTAAAACAACGGTCAAGGCCACACGCGAGCGAAACTGAGATGCAACGCCCTTTCCATTTTGATTCTCTACTAAAAAGATCTATTGCATTGATCTTTTCAGCGAGCATCTGCTGATTCCTTGGCTGTGTGGTGTATTGAGTGTGTGGGTGATGCATAGGCATTCAGGCGAGGCTCTACTCGAGTCGGTGAGATTACTCACTGACAAGAACAGTGTAAGCTAAAACAACCTTGTGTGTTCACTCATTTTATGTATGTGGGTAAAATGAACGGACACAAATTAATGTAATGTTGGTGCATCACGACACAATGCTCTCAAACAGCCTTTCTTGTCAGTATTTCTGAAAAAAAATTACTTTTGACAACAAATTGGCGGCTCTCATTTAAAGAAGCAAACCTGGAACCTTCATGATCTTAACAAAGATTACTTTGTGAGCACAGCAAATAATACAGCTGAAAACGTAACTTGGTTTCACTGAGGCTCTCTATGGCATCTATTTGCTGTTTCTTTCATTTTCTGTGCATCATAAATTAGCAAGATAAACTGCTTTTGGATGGATACCTGTTTCTGTTTTAAATAGAATAGATGATATATAAAATAGAATAATGTTTATTATTCTTTGTTTGGAGCTTGGAGCAATAATGTATACATATTTACCTCACCTGAGCTGAGGAGACAGAAGCAAGTAGGTAGAAATAGGTAAAGAGAAACTTTGACAGGAATTGCTTATGGATGCTGTGTCTGAACTCAAGGTGGTAAAAAACAGAACTTACACTTGCAGCCATTTGTCATTCACGTCATGCCATCTCTCATGCCAACTTAAAACCACATATGTTTTGCTACATTAACGCCTCAGGTCCACACTACTCCGGTGTTTCCAAGCCTCTAAAACTGAGACTTTTCAAAACACTGATGACCCTGTTTTTGTTTGAAAACTTGATTAGTGTTGTAGTCTGGGCGGGCAGAAACGGAGACCTTTGGCAATGACGCACGTCAGTCAGTCTTATCCGTAAGCTTACATACAATATATATATATATATATATATATATATATATATATATATATATATATATATACACTGTATATACTGTATATACTGTATAATAAATGTAATGGGGGTTTAATAAATTCTTCTACCTTTCAGTAACAGTTCAACCTCGTCGTCAGTCCGAGTAAATAAATCCGATTCACGTCAGGCAATCTACTTTCTGTTTACACGTCACGCATGCCCAGTGTATGTGAATGGTCATGTGATATGCAAATTCATACGTGTTAAAAGTTTTTGGTTCAAAATTCCTTTTTAAATGAAAACGTCGTAGTGTGGCTGTAGCCTCGGTATGTCGGTACCTTTTTACCACATCAACACATTGTGACTCTCAGTAGAACACAGACCTGTTACTCTGGCAGTGCCCCAGTGCTCATCTTTTCTGCCAATTTTTTTTACACTTCAGAAACCAGAAAGGAGGCTGCTGGTTTTTGAAGTGAATTATTTGTGACTTTTGCTGGGGGGAAAAAACCCAAAAGTGCAGCATGCGACCGGGGCAGCACAAAGCACACCTGATGTGCTAGCAACATTTTGTTCCATTGTGCTCAAGTCAAAATAAATTTGAAAATAAAAAGGAAGGGAAAGATAGTAGATGATATTATACGACCTAATGGAGGCTGTCAATCTGTGATGAAACAGTAGCGAATGCTGAATCACTGCTTCTTCATATTGGGAAAAGATTTGACATTTAATTTTACTGCATTATTCACCATCCACCTTTTACAAGCATTTTCCTGAATGCATATAATGAATGCTTTTGTCTGCTTGAATGTGTTTCTGTATTATAGCAGAAATGATAAGAAATATGCTAAATATCTCAGTTTTCTAAAACCATAAAAGTATGTATATATATATATATATATATATATATATATATATATATATATATATATATATATATATATATTGTTCTCTGGATTTCAGTTCAATTTATTTTTTAGATTTAATGACAATGGACACCTTCATCAGAGAAATTTATGAAGAAAAAAAAAAGAATAGAAAAGGAAAACACCCCTGTGGTTATGCAGATTCAGAGTTTAGTGTCGTATTTATGAATCCATTACGATCTAAAAGACATTTCTTTCTGTACCCCCAATTATGAATGTTGTCAAAAATAACTTTGCAACATTTCCCTATTAACCTCCTGCCAGCTGGTTAGAGGATTGTATTCATGGATTGTATTCTGAACAAAACTTCATACCCAAAATCTATGATTCATGACTTTCTGCCCTCTCTGGACCATCTCAAATCAAAATGGGAGGAGGATTTTGGTGCAATTGAAAACAAAAATGAAATTACTAATGAATATGATGTTCTATTTAGCAGAATTACATTGTGTCATTTTATCCTATCCAATATTGCCTGTGTTTCTTAGCTGTATTCTGATAAATGAATATAAATAAATCTGAATATTGGTCCTGGCTGACTGATCATGGCTGACTTGGTATGGCAACCATTCCTGGACTATTATAACAATGTCAATACACAATATCACTTGATGCCTCTCTGTGCCTTTTCTAATATGGAGTACTAATTATGGATGTACTGCTACCTTTCTTTTCTTTTTAATATCATAGTCTCATTAACATATGCATGGCATACTTTTGCCTGATGGTGGTACTTAATTGTCTGTCTGTGCTCGCCAGTCTCAGGGGAGGGAGGGATAGATGTGGGATTACTGTTTCTGTTTTTCTTGTTTGTTCTGAAGAAACCAATAAAAAATAATTCAATAATAACACAATCTAAAAGTCTATAAAGATGCAATTAAATTCGGAATGTGTCTCACTGAAATGTCACACCGAAGCAAAACTAGATGCACGCTCAAATGTTGACGGAAGTTATTTTTCAGTGTTGTAAATGTTTTGTTTACTTCAATTTAAATTATTCACCACAATCCAAAACCCTGTAGGTGTTTCTCTAGCACATAAACTTCTAGGTTCTCACCTCAGGGAAGAAACTGAGCTACATTTCCACTTGCTTATGTAAAACTTCATGTGAAAAGCTACTACATTGCTGCAGATGTGCTTGTATGCATGCAGTTTCTTCAGTGATATTAGAAAAAAAAACATCTTACCATTTTATATAAGTCCAGTTGTTTTTGAGTGTGAGGTGGTTTTCACAGTAAAGGTAAAAGTCTACACTCCAGAGGAAGGTTGACAAATAGAGCTGTTGCTAAGGTGACAGTATTATTTATTAAAGTTTCTTTGCAGCAGTAATTCACATAGGATGCATTGGTCAAGCAAACAGCTTCATATCGG
Source organism: Gymnocephalus cernua (assembly GCA_023631565.1). Classification (NCBI taxonomy): domain Eukaryota; kingdom Metazoa; phylum Chordata; class Actinopteri; order Perciformes; family Percidae; genus Gymnocephalus; species Gymnocephalus cernua. Next base: position 27,380,893 of record CM042446.1, read on the forward strand.
CACACATGAATCAAAACCCAGGCAAAGCTTTGACAGAAACTCGTGACCCGTTTACATCACTTTCCTTGTGTTTTTTATGAGCTTCAAGAAAATACATTTTGAGTTTAAAAAAGGCATTAATAAATAAATGAGTCAATATTGAAAATAGCACTTGCCAACATATAAATACTGATTACATCAGTTTATAAAATACTGTCACAGCGGATACGGTTGCTCTTTACACCACAGTGCAACATATTTAAGGCAAGGAGAAAAGCAACAAGTTACACAACACATACACAAAAACACATTCAGCAAAATCTGCCTTTTACATACTGTAAACATGATGAAAAAAAGATATCTGTATGGTCACGTGTGCATGCTGAGAGTTAAAACAACCCACATGTCCACATTTACACCAACATCTACACCAACCACAAATTCACAAAATCAACAGATGTCATGAGTCAAGAGCGTACTGATCAGTAGCAGGTTATGTTGGAGATTAGAGATCAACCGATGTAAAAGCATCGCCTACTGACCAATCAATACTCGGTTGATAATGGCGTCACCGTTCTTAGAAGATCCGGGGGAGCTCAGTGTGCGCAGAGAGAGGTGTGTTCATAAAAGTTAAAACATTTAGAGACCGACAACCCCATTAACATTCCCTGATGGGTATATATATATATATATATATATATTTTTTTTTTTTTTGCTGCAACGGTCGCTTACCACTGTGAGGGTTGCAACTGAAAGAATACAGGCTACAGCAACCAAAGTTAATGGAATGCACAAGTGTAATTATGGTAGGAACTTGTTGTGCCTGACTGATGGGGCAGTGATATTGATAAGTCTGGTAATTTATGCATTTACAGCATCTGCAATTTCTTGCCAGCTTTCCTTCCTGGGTTAGGAAGCAGGGACTGAATTGTTTTTTGCCTGTCAGACCGTGTCTGTGTACTTCATATTTCTGCAGGATTATCGTTTGCTCTTCTTGTGTAAAATATGCGACTTTGGTAGACTTGTCCATGTTTGCGATGGTTCATATGGAGCAAACACCGCCTCTTATATGTGAACGCACGCATCGCTGGATTGGGAAACCTTGGGTTGATTGAACTAGATGTTCACCACCGTCGTGACACAGCTTGTGATGGACCATGGCTGTTAGGTTTGGTGAAGCCGGGTAACGGAACTAAATCCAGGGCATGTTGATCTTGCTTCGTAGTACAGGCCTTTGGTTTGTTTTAGCTATTTGCTCAGCCGAAAATCACGATTTGCAAACATTAAAGTGACGTTCTCTTCATCCTGGGGTTTAAAATAAAATATTTTCTGCTGCCCTGCTGCAAAGGGGAAATCAGTGGTGAGGGTCAACAAAAACTGCATCCCTGATCAGGTAAGGGTGTAAAGTGCCAAAAACTGGGGATTACACACTGGAGGAAAGGTTCTTGGTCCCCCTGAATTGTTTTTCCCATTTGTCTATAGGTGCAGATAAACTAAACTACATCTACACCATCTTTTGTGCCTGAGAAACACACTCACATTTTCCTACTTTTTCCATTTTAAAGTTAAGCTCTGAATTGTCTATTTTCTGTCATTTGTTTTCCATACCATTCATACTGAGGGCATGTAAGTATTACCCTCATTGCTGTAAACATGTAACCCAGTGAGTGATTTTACAACCCATTGCATTTTAGATCCCAGTCAATAGCCTGTAGTTACTACGCTGAGTGGGTTAGACACGGGAAACAGCAGCTCAGCAAAGAGTGGAGATGCGGTATGTTGTGTTTGTGCTCTTGTTTTGTGAATTCTAGAAGCATCTAGTTTGATCTCAGTGTTACTTATCCGTTTACAGCAGCTTGAAAAATTACACATAACACCTCATTTCCACAAAGTAGTCCTTTTCAATTCATGTGTTTCCCTTGTGTTAGCTTTCTAATAGTTTTTCCTCTAACTTACAAAAATGGCACATTTGTAAAAAAGGTTAACATCCCACTTTTGTTGAGCAGGATATGCTGCCTTCATCTCCTTCATGATTGGCACATAATCACAAATAAAAATAAAATAATAACAGATGTACAGATATTTACATTCATTGCAATGCAAAACAAGAGTATATGACAGCAGTACACATCTCTGTATCTTTGCTTGCTGTGTGCAAAATGATCTCATATGAGGTGGATTGCACTCTCAAACATGGAGGTAGTCTGCCAAATACTATGTTAATCTCTTTGCTAGATATCCAAAGGATATGGGTGCTGTTGCAACAGCTGTGGCATTTACTGTAAGTGCCATAATCCATCTAGATACACAAAGATCTTTAAGATAACCATATTATTTTCTTTGACAGTGAACAGCAAGTGTGACAGACAAGAGTTCAGAGTGAGAAAGAGAAAAGATTGGTAAATTAACCACAGTTTGAGCATGTGTATTGTTATATACATGCCGGTAACATTTACTTAAAATTGCACTTTAGAGTGGCGTTTACTACAAAACAAAAGAGCATTTGTCTACAGAGCTGTACTCTATTTTACAAGGTGTCTTTAAACCTACCTCATCAGCAACCTGACTCATGTAACCAAAGGCGAGCGCCCTACCTATCAATCATTAACAGCCGACTGCGAGAACACTGGGCACAACAGAGCCACAGTGATGAGTCCACAGTGATTACAGCTCACAGATCTCAAAGTCCTTGTCGGCCAAGTTTCATTTAAATTGCTGATTGCAGCTGTCAGAGTCGAAGCTCTGCTCACACTTAACAGGCGGCTCACATGCACAAGAGAGCGTGCGAGCAGCAGAAAATCTCTTTGAAGGTTTTTCTCATTTCTTGGCTGCGAAAGGCGTAGATGATGGGGTCAATGACGGAGTTGCACATGATCAGGATGAGGTACATGTTGAAGTGGGACATGAAACAGGTGCAGTAGGGGTTCCTGGGGCAGGTGATCATGAGGATGAGGTGGAGGAAAAAGGGCGCCCAGCACACCACGAACACCCCGAGGAGGATGGTGAGGGTGATGGCGCCCTTCATGTTGGCTCGCTGATGGATGGGCGCGTTGCCCGGCAGCGCAGCAATGCGCTTCATGTGCAGACGCGCCAGCAGGAACATGTGGACGTACAGCGAAGCCATGAGCACCAGCATGGTGAAGAACATGGTGATGAGGCAGACGAGCACGGTGGTGCTCTCTGAGTAGATGATGAACAGGATGCCCGACACGATGCAGCACGTCCAGATGCTGCTGATGACCAAAATTGCTCTTCGCAGGGTGACGATGTTGTGGTATCGCAGCGCGTAAAAGATAGTGATGTAGCGATCAATGGCGATGGCCAGCAAGCTGCAGATGGACGCTAACAGAGAGCTACAGATCATGGAGTCAAACACATTGTCCATGCTTTTGATCAACGTGACGGGGATGGTCAGGTTGCCGCCGTTGATGAGTGCTATGACGATAGTCTCTGAGGCATTGGAGACACTGACAAGCATGTCAGCTACAGCGAGGCTACAGATGAAAAAGTACATGGGCGAGTGAAGGTTCTTGTTTTTGACAATAGCAGCAACAACCAGGATGTTCTCCAGCAGGCTGATGATGCCCAAAGTGAGGAAAACCTCTGTGGAAATCAGCAGCTGCTCGTAGCATCCTGCCGACGAGTCCTTCTCCTCGGTTGATAAGTCTTTGTTAAGTGGCAAAATGCCTGAGGTTTGGCTCCTGTTATAGAAGCCTTGGATTGATCCATGGTGATCTGTGGTGTTCATAATGTCCTCTTGAAATTCCCTGTCTTCTTGGGTTAAGTCTTCTTTGCCCTGTTGTTATGGGTCCATCTGGATTTTCAATGTTAAAAATCTCAACGTGTGCACTCGTCAGTCTTCCTCATTATCGGGAGGATAACCTTGGGACCCTTGAAGGGGATAGAAAAAAAATCTTCCTTCTTTTTCTCCTTTTAGGTTTCCCAAGAACGATAATTATCTTCAAGCATCTGCTGCTGTTGTTACTCTCGGCCGAAAACAATCCCAGCGCTCTCCTCCCTTCTCTCTACTCAGTGCGTATGGTAAAATAAATGTTCCCTAAAAAGATGTGAGAAAGATTTAGTGGAAAGTGAAGCAGAAAGGTGTGTGCAGGAAAGCGCATGTGGGAGACTGATTACCAGTGAACAGGAACATGAGAGGCAGAGAGATCCGAGTGTACCAGCTCGCTGTGGGAGTGCAGGCAGAGCATCACTTAGTAAGCTACTGTGGTCTTCCCTCCCTCTTATACCAGGCACACACACACACACACACACCCCTGGATTTTTTTTGTCCTATCCACTCGCTGATAAGGTGGGAGGAGTAGCACAGTTTGGCTTGGCAGATGAATGAGCAAATTTAAAAATGAATGGATTTAAGAAACTTGGTTTCAACCATGTTACAGGGTTTTAACACACTTAAAACAAAAAATTGTGAAAACATCCAAAAGGTTGAATGATGAACTACAGATTGGACAAGGTCTTTTTCAAGAGGATATTACTTCTATTATACTAATGTTTTCCTAATGTTTATTGTGGAACATTAGAACATTTAAATATTCTGGTGTGATGACTGTCGTAGTCAAGACCACATTAGTCATATCCACAATGTTCCACTTCTGGGATTGCTCTGTTGACACCGGAAATTCTGCTGGATGTCCCTCTTTTCGGCCAGATGTCCGTCACCTTCCTCTTCCTCTGTGTTGGCGTTCTAACCTCCGGTGGATTTGTGAGGACTCTGGTTAACTGATCCTCAGATCTCTGCAGGGTAAATCCAGACAGCTAGCTAGACTATCTGTCCAATCTGAGTTTTCTGTTGCAAGACTAAAACAACCTTTGAACTCTGTTCTTAGCACCGCCCATGACGATTGTGATTGGTTTAAAGAAATGCCAATAAATCAGAGCATGTTTTTCTCCCATCCTGGAATGCTGTGTGGACTAGCCAGACCCTCCTCAGCAGCACTGTGGAGGAAGGTCTGGTAATGCGAGACTATAATGATGTTAACACATAAAATCAGACAATGCACAGGCAATTTAGCGATATCCCTGCAATTGTGGTCATGAAATAAAAACCTGAGTCCTCTTTATCCGAGACCGAGTAAAAATGCGGTCGATTTCAAGACGAGACCGAGACCGTGAAAAATGGGTTCTTGAGATCGGTCTTAAGACCAAGACCGGTCTCGAGTACTACAACACTGGTGTCTAATTAAACCTTATGAATGTTGTAACCGCAACCCTGCTTCGTGTAGCTTTGTTTTTCGAACTCGTAACTGCTTTTAGAATCAACTCACAGAGGATGAACCACACAAACATCATGATCCAGATGTTTCATAACAATATGACTAACATGCTAGTAGACAGTTGCTTATTTACACATCCAGTTTTGGTCTCCACCAACTCCTGAGGAAAATATCTGGCTCTTTAGCAGTTAAAATCTCCACTTTGTTCACCAGCTAGTTGCTAACGTTGCCCTACGGTGGTGTGCAGGTAGCTTACAGTTGGTTTTTAGAGCTTTTCTGCTGGAAACTACACTATGAGACAATGAGACTAAACCAAAATATGGAAGTTGTAAGATTTAAAACCTAAACAATGAGCTGAGAGATGCTAACATGCTCCAGTACACATGTTTAAAAAACAACTCCTGAAGATACATTTCAGTTGACTGCATGAGTCTTAACATATTCTCTTAATGTGAAAGTCAACTTCTTTCAAGCTTTTCTTTTCAGTTAGTATATTTGCCTTATTTCAAGGTATTCTGATTTACAACTGATGATATATCAAATAACATATCTGTGTGTAAATGAAACTGCTCTGAGAAATGAAAAATGCATTTACTTCACTTTACAATACAATGTCATTTCAGGTAAAGAGACAATTTAGGAATAATGCTATCTTTCTGCTGTGACATTCATGAGTGTAAAGTGAAGTATGAAGAGTTGGAGAGATAAAAAAAAGAAAGAAAAGAAAAACAGTGTCATTACCATAACATGACTGTTTTGGTAATGAATATGGCAGGAAATGTATGAAAGAAAATGGCAGGCAAAATTATTATAAGCTCCTGACCAAGAAACCATTAAATGGATTTTAGAGTATCTAAAATAGACTCTTTCCCTTTGTTTTGGCACGACACTGACAATATCAAACACTATTCTGTTTTAGTTTATTATTTCAAATCAATACTTAGCCCTAATCAACGAGCTGTAACACAAGTTGCTCTCTCAAGAGATGCATGTCATGATGCAGACGGATAACCTTCAGAGAAAGGACAGTCCCCCTAATAGGAATAATGCATTTCAGTATACAGACCAGATGTGAATTTTTTTTTGGGAGGCAGGGCAGCACTTTTAGTACTGTCACTGCGATAGCTGTCTTTTTGCATATTTAGTAATAAGGAGGTAATTATTAGAACAAAAGCTAATTGCCTTCATAATTAGGTATCACTTATGCAATTATGTAGTAATTATTTCCACAAAAGCTACGTTCCTGCAGTGAATACAAAGTACTTGTAGTAAATAATTATCTACTCATCATATTTGGTGGTATTAGGGAGTCTGTAGGGAGTTGGGCTAGGAACCGGAGGGTCGCTAGTTCAAGTCCCCGTATGGACCAAAGTAGGGAGTGTGGATTGGTAGCTGGAGAGATGCCAATTCACCTCCTGGGAACTCACGTGGGTCTTATTTCCTGCCACTTCCAGCGGTGCTAATTCATGTAAAACTCCTGCGGGTCGTAGTACGGTAGAGGGTAGGAATATATCGTCATAAGGTTTAGAGGACCTGTACGCATGGGTGTAAATTTCATCAAACAGTTGGGGGGACAATAAATGTAAATATCTTAAAGCCTCTGAACACCCACACAGGTTTGATGTGAACTTATTACGGCACACATTTCATCTACCAATAACAATGTTGCGGCTGTCCTTTGCCCTGCCCTCAAAGGTACAACAAAGTGAATAGAAGGCTCAGAAAGACGTCAATCAGTCTAAACACACCCACACAGTCCTGGGAAGAGGTCTAATCAGCCAAGATAACTGAAAACACCTGTGTGGGTGTCCAGGGCCTTTAAGAGTAATTATTAAAGGGGACACAGATAATACAGCCAAAATTATAAGTAGACTGGCAAGGCTATTTTTTTCACTTTAAACATTGGATGAAGTGACTCTTTTCTCTCATACAGATGATGCAAGCAAGCTAACTAACTAACCAGCCAGCCGGCCACTAAATTCATAAATTTTAACAACTTAATGTTTTATTCACACACTCTTGTCACAGCGTAGAAAAGCACAACACTCTCGCCAGATGAGTGAAAATTTTGTTCGGCTCATTTTCTATAACCAGTGTGCAGCATGAAAGCACAGTGGGTGGAATTAGCAAGCTAGCTACCTAACTAACTATCCATAAAGCTACCAAACAAGCTATGTACTTTTGCTAACCTGGCGGACTCGTCATGACTTCATCCAATGTTTAAAGTGAATAAAACAGCCTTGCCAGCCTACTTACTGACACAATTCGACCTCTCCTACGAGTCCCACCAGACGTCTGGGTAGTAAAAGCAGAAAAAGAAACAGTGGACCAAACCACTTTGAGGCATATTTTGCCCCGTTTGTGTTTGTATTGTTTTACTACTTACATTATTATTTGAAGTATATATTATGTACAATACACAGCGTCGTATTTTTAGGGGGAGCCAACCCTCAGATGGGGTAGGACTTGAACCCCCGACACACCCACGTTAAATAATGTAGCAAACACACCTATCCCATACCACACTCCTTTCCTGAACCTGACAAAGTAGTTTCAGGGCCTAAACCAACAACAAAACTGCGGCTGTTTTACAACGTGAACCACGAGTTTAAAACTGCGACTGTTGCGTTTAGATATATCGGAGGTGTTGATCTGCTGCCACTGCTATGGTTGTAATTTAAAAAATGTGGGTAGTAAGGGTTGGGGGACTTCTTATCTTACTTTCACCTTTGAAAGTACAAGCCAACCTCACAACTGAACAATTTGCACTCTCGGCCACCCTCGAAAACACATTTAAAAGCACATCAGAAGGTATTAGACCTTGTATTCATTGGATTAAAAGTGGATGGAATAATCAGAACCGCAAAGCATTAAGAAGTAAACAGCCATTAGTCATCAACACAACTCTCTTCAGTGCTGGACGGGCCAGTCATTCATTTAAAAGTTAAGTACCTGTTTTGAGAGATACTGATTTTAAGGTCTGAGCAAGATTAAAGATTTTCTATTACATAAAAACTCCAGTACCACTTATGTGTGTTCATAAGAACTGCACACCAATGAACTGATTCTGCTTAGTCACACCTGAAGAATCTAGTCAGCCTAATGCATAAAGCATGAGATACTCTATAGGCACACAAAGGAACCCACAGTCAAGGCTGTTTCTCCTCCTGAAAAAATGCCCTTTGAAAGCTGTTACCATGGTAAACGAGTAGGTGGATAAAAAACAATATCTTCAAATCTAACACGCAGATGTCCCCTACAAGCTAAAGTTACAGTAGATACCTTTTTTTCTATTCTATAATGTCTAGGTAGATACCTTTTCTATTTTGACACAGCAATTTTCTTTCATTTAAGATACAGATACATTGCAGCTTTGCTGGTCTATGTGCTGGGCAATTTATGGTCCCTTGGTCCAGCCTTACATAGCATTAAAAGCTGCAAAAAGCTGCAACACATTTCCCACAGAGCTGTCGTATTCTCACTTCTACACCTTTAGTTCTTCAAGTTCTTCCACCTCCTCTTGAAAAACTGCCTCCTTCAAAATGGCATCAGACCGAATGTTTCTAGCAACCTTAGAGTTTATCGTTTTCAAGGAAACTAACAACAAATGCAGCTGATCTAGAATAAAAAATAAAGTAGAATCAATACGGATTTTCATATGTGTCGTTTATGGCTACCAATTCCATCCTGTGCGGCATTTTATGCAATATGCAGCTCACTGCAAGCTGCTGAATCGAAGCTTTACAGAAAGCCTAAAAGATATGAAAAACAATGGAATCTCTGTTGTAGCTTGCTGGAATGGTAGATAAAAGCATTGAAATAAGTTCTTGTTTCACTATGCACTGCATTAACAGTTACCACAGTCTCTTGTGTAACATAAAAGGCCTTGAATGCTATAGAATTTAAGCAATGTATGTTTTTAGTTGTGCATTTAAAATGTGCAGTAGGTCAGGAGCTTGGAACTTGAATCCGCTTTTGTCTTTAAAGTGTGCGGAGACTCTTTGGTAGATATGCACAGCAAATGAGTTCAAGTTAACAATTCTCTGGAGAAAGGAGAGCTGCATATTTTTTTTCATAAAGAAATAGATGCATTAAATGTTTAAATTACACAACAAAAAAGCAACATGATGTTGAGTTTTGTGTGTCTTGTGTGTTGACTGAAGAACAAAGGATACCTGCACAGACATCTCAGTTTGGCCTTTGGTTTACATGGAACTGCATAATAGCTTGGGTCCAAAACTACAATGTAAAAGTATACCAGCATGACTGACCTTTTCCAACTCTGTGGAAAGTAAAAAAATAAAAAGAGTAAAGGAATAGGGCTGCACTACATTCTTTTGCTGCTCCTTAAAGATCAAATCGAAAAACACTACAAAGTTAATGGCTTCTGGCCTATAGTTTGAGGAAAGATAAGTTCAGTTTATGATTTCTGCAATGGACAAAATAAAACTATTTGGGGATTGGTGTTATAGAGTGGGAGACAAAAGTGTTGTCCCCTCTGCCATAGCATCACTAACTACACACTGGTAACTGCCATGTGTGTAGGTGCTATGTGTATAGGTATGTGTGCATAAATGTGGACGTAGCAGATGTCTTTCATGTAGTTATGTTGGGGTGTATAATGTATTCAAGTATGTATTTATGTGAGACTCTGTACAGACTGTGGCAGCAAATTTCCTTGGAAAAGGACAACAAATAATCCATCCATTCATCCATCCATCCATCCATCCATCTTCACTCGCGGTACTTGAACTCCTTCACTTGGGGTTTTACCTTCCTGGAGTAGGCACTCCATTGGTTTCCTGCTGAGAACCATTAAAAATGTTAAAGCACAAATTTAGAAGTTTAATAGGATTTGTCATTCATTTTGTGTTTGCAGTGTGCAGGCACAGAGGTACACTGGCTAGCAGGATGAGAAGTAGCAGAGAAGTCAAGGTTGATGTTCAATCCCTCCACTCTTGCCTCGATGGCCCCTCTGATGGAGACTTAAACTAATTTATACTTTTTTATTAAATTACAATTTTACACTCAATTTTACTAACGTTTGTTAGAACACACTACACACAGGCCTGAAATGCTCAGGTGACAGTATATACAGTTCACACTCAATACTTGGTCCGTACGGGGACTTGAACCAGCGACCCTCAGTTTCCCAATCCAACTCCCTACAGACTGAAATACTGCCACCCCAGATCGTCTTGCTTGTCCATGTAGTCTGTGTCGTAGCCGTAGGTTATAGCTGATAGCCAAATTTACCTTTTCCTCTGTACGTACTCTGATGTTTACATTTGAAATCTTCATCCAGCCAGGCTAGCAGAGTCAGCAGGAGACTGCTAAGTTGATTCCCCTGTCCTTCCTGTCCTGTCCCCTGTGACTCAGTCATGATATGGTCTCAGAGATGGTCTTGTTATAGCAATGAGCTCGCCTTCTCCACCTTTTCCTCTGTGTTTACTCTGGGTTTGACTCGTTCAGCACCATGGAGAGAGGCACAATAAGACTAGAACTGCCAGGCTCTTAAGGAGTTTGATTTCCTTGAAAACTTGACCTGCCAGCTGGGAATGGGTTTGACTGTTTCAGAACCATGGAGAGAGACATAATAAGTCGATGGGTTTGATTATTTCAGAACCATGGAGAAGGACACAGCGAGAGAAAGGGTTTGGCTGTTTCAGCACCATGGAGAGAGACACAAGACTACAACCGCAAGGTTCTTTTTTTTCCTTGCAATCCGACGCCCAAGAGTGTCTTTGTCATTTTGTTCACACTGATGGTTGCAAGGGAAATCTCGCACACTGTCTAACTTGCAAAAATAAATGTAACAGGTGGCAACGTTTCAGTGCTAGAGCATCGTCAAATGGTGTTCCATACTGAGAGGCCATCTTTTAAAGGAAGGCACTGTTTGTCTGCACCAACCACCAACTTCCACATAAAATAAAGCAAAATGACAAAAAATTCACATTTCCATTACTATAGATAAAGATTAAGATTAAATACAGTACTCGCTAGAGTAACAATAATATTATCCGAGAGAAATCTATAATAGATATATGTAGATTTCTGTATAATACAACCCCAAATCAGAAAAAGTTGGGACAGTATGGAAAACACAAATAAGTAAAGAAAGTAGTGATTTCTAAATGTACTTTGACTTGTATTTCATTGCAGACAATGTGAACACAAAATATTATATGTTTTGTCCGGTCAACTTAATTTCATTTGTAAATATACATCCTTTCCTGTCATTCAGACCTGCAACACATTCCAAAAAAGGTTGGGACAGGAGCAATTTAGGGCTAGTAATCAGGTAAATTGGTTAAATAATGATGTGATTTGAAACAGGTGATGTCAACAGGTGATTGTAATTATGATTTGGTACAAAAGCAGCATCCAAGAAAGGTCTAGTCCTTTAGGAGCAAAGATGGGCAGAGGATCGCCAGTTTGCCAACAAATATGTGAGAAAATTATTGAAATGTTTAAAAACAATGTTCCTCAAAGAAAAATAGGAAGACATTTGCGTATTTCACCTTCAACAGTGCATAACATAATTAAAAGATTCAAGGAATGTGGAGGAATTTCAGTGCGTAAAGGACAAGGGCGCAAGCCTAAGCTGAACAACCGTGATCTCCGATCCCTCAGGTGGCACTGCATCAAGAATCGTCATTCATCTATAAGCGATATCACCACATGGGCTCAGGACTACTTTGGCAAACCTTTGTCAAGTACCACAATACGTAGTTACAGCCACAAATGCCAGTTAAAACTGTACTGTGCCAAAAGGAAGCCCTATGTTAACAGTATCCAGAAGCGCCGTCGACTTCTCTGGGCTCGGAGGCATCTGGGATGGACCATCACACAGTGGAAATGTGTACTGTGGTCAGATGAATCAGTATTTCAGGTGTTTTTTGGGAGAAATGGATGCTGTGTGCTCTGGACCAAAGAAGAAAAGGATCATCCAGACTGTTACCAGCAACAAGTCCAAAAGCCAGGGTCTGTCATGGTATGGGGTTGTGTCAGTGCCCTTGTCAAAGGTAACTTGCACTTCTGTGATGGCACATTAATGCTGAAAAGTACATAGAGATTTTGGAGCACAATATGCTGCCTTCAAGAAGACATCTTTTCCAGGGACGTCCATGCATATTTCAACAAGATAATGCAAAACCACATTCTGCACACATTACAAAGTCCTGGCTGCGGAGGAAGAGGATACGGGTACTTGACTGGCCTGCCTGCAGTCCCGACCTGTCTCCAATAGAGAATGTGTGGCGCATTTTGAAGCGCAAAATGCGACAACGAAGACCCCGTACTGTTGCCCACCTTAAGACTTGTTTGCAGCAAGAATGGGACAAAATTACACCTGAAACACTTCATCACTTGGTGTCTTCAGTCCCTAAACGTCTTTTAAGTGTTGTGAAAAGGAATGGCAACATTACAAAGTGGTAAATGCTTTACTGTTCCAACTTTTTTTGAAATGTGTTGCAAGAACCAAAATAGTAATTTTGTTTATTTGAAACAAAAACAATAAAAATCATGAGGAACACATTAAAGTATGTGCTGTTGTATTGTCTGCAATGAAATACAAGTCAAAGTACATTTAGAAATCACTACTTTCTTTTTTTATTTGTGTTTTCTATACTGTCCCAACTTTTTCTGATTTGGGGTTGTAAATGGAAACCAGAAAATAAAATCCATTCATAGATAGACTTGTTCCCAAAACTTGCTGGTACCTTATATATCAATAGATGAATTGAGAAAATATCATAATAAGTAAATAAATACGTTATAAATATATAAGTTTGCACTGGGCTATTAAAGCGTCACCAGTTTCCATCTCTATAGTGCAGCATTCCCAGCTCTACAGCACCAAGGACATCAACCGATACATAGACGAAGAACGACAATAACTCACCCTCAGGGTTTGTATTTCTGTCTTCCCATCTCTCTTGTGCACCGTGTGTCATTAAGTTCAACAGTCATTACACAACTTGCAGTGAAGACATCCACACCAACTTATAAAAACAATACAATTTAGTTTAAGCTTTATAGTTAGACAAAAGTGTGATTATTTTTCCCTTTCTCATATTTTACACATAATGAGTGAATTTTGGCGTGCAAATGAGTTCATGTGTCCCATGCATTGTCTCAATGCACTGTACGACCATGATGCAAATGTGTTGATTCAGCTGCGGGAGAGAGGCAGAGGAGAGTACCAACAATAATTGACGACAATATAGGCATGTGCAGAATAAGTATTTAGGCAAAGTCAGAGCAGGAGGGAAACATAGCGTGACGGAATAATTAAAACTTTCGAACCACAAGGTTAAAGGGATACTTTGCCGATTTTAATCCAGCTCTGAGTCATCTTCGTGTGGGCAGTGTTTTTAGATAAATGCTGTTTGGCTTAACAGAGGAGCAAAGGTCTGCCAAGAGCATTGTTTCGCGTCAGCTCGTGGAACGTCCGTGACCCTTTTTAGATAAACACTGTTTATCTAAACACATTGCCCTCACTGCCATGACACAGAGCTGGATTCAAATCTGCACAATGTCTCATTAAATGGCATGGGCTGTGGTGGCTCTAGGTTAACCATTTCTGCCAACTGTGGATTTGTCCAGGGAAAAGTGTCAAAATAATATTATATATATTATAATATTATAGATATTATTCACTGTGTCCAATGCTAAGCGAGCACACTCATTTGAAAAACCTTTGGGGATCTTGTTAATGAACAAGCTTCAAGCAAACAGACATGACCTCATCCAGGTCAGTGCTGATGCTGAGATACTAACCCAAGAGGATCAATTAAAATAGCTTTTTTTTTACACTGGCAAATAGTATGATGTTCATTTTTCCTGGGATCTTCTGTTAAAGGCTCTCTGTAAAGTTACGTGCTCTGAGAACATAAGAATTTCTGAAGTTTTTGCTGATCCACAAGATATACTACAAGAGACTATTACCTTGACCAATACCGAGTAAATAGTAAATATTACAACTTTTCCTGATGAAATTGTTATAATTATTCAACTAAGAAAAAAAATACTCCATCATACTTTCAACCTTTCTTGATTCATGTTCAGCTTGCTGCGTGGCTGCACTTACACAAATAATGAGGGCCAAACATGAAAGTCTGTTACATTAACTAATGTAGTTTTCAATAAAAGGCCATGACTGGACTTGAGAGGATGTTGCTTTTTTCATACTGGCTCTAAAATGTCCTATCGATATACTGCTGCGTGACTGAATAAGCCCTGTTTTTCTCCTTGCTATATTACAGCTTTGACTCACCAGCAGGAAATCAGGCTTTGTTAAGGTGAGCCACACAGATAAACACAAACTCAGACAGACGTCTGCACACATAATGTCAACAAGTAGACCTCGGTCAGTTTGACTTTAAAATCCTATATATATACTGAATACGCACACTGGAACGTAAAATAACCACAGGCCATCTCAACCTTTCCAGCACATACACGCCAACCTTGGGGTTACCATCAGTGCCTGTTTGTGCTCTGCTCTCTGTCTCCCTGTTCATTTGCTTCCAGGATATGGTTGCTGAAGTGTGAGAAGGATGGTGGGACATTTGATTGTTTTGTCTAAAGGGGGCGGGGGGGGGACCCAAAGACGTTCTGGCCCTCCTTCGTGAAGGTCATCTCAAAGCTCTTATTCCTGCCCTGAGGGGCGAGGAGTCAGGAGGGATCTCTGAGGATACAACAGAGCAGCCTTCCTGGGGTGCATCTCATAACCCTTATATGATAGCTTCTCGACTCCTTGGTCCTCGGCTGAACCGGAAATGGTTCTGCCCCTTCTTTGCGAAGGCTGTCTCAAAGCTTATTTCTGCCCCGAGCATCGAGGAGGGATCATCAAGGAGCTATAGCCAAGGAAAACTCAAGAGCAGCCTTCCTGGAAGTTGTGCAGCTGAAAGAGGTGCCAACTTTACCTTTTCCTCTGTATGTACTCTGATGTTTGTTTGAAATCTTCAACTGGCCAGGCTAGCAGAGTCAGCAGGAGACTGCTGAGTTGAAGTAATTTGGAAAGATGCACGTTCACCGCTTTCCTTAACAGACCGCGAGGTCTGATGCTAAAATGGAGAATACTCATTGTGCATACTTTACACAGAGTGAGCAGCAGCTTCTAATGGAATAACGTGAAACACGTTATTTGTAAAAAAAGAAACACGGCCACTGTAAGAAAACCGCGAGAGAAAGCGTGGCAGACGATCACAGACCGACTGCATGTGTAAGTAGCCTAAAAATATACATTTACTGACCACTGCTCTGGATTGAACCCATCATAATGATACCATTCAAGGAGTTAGGCTAATTATTTGCACAAAGGAGCTGTTGACATTTGCCTTAAAAGTGAGCAGAAGACAGCATAATGTCACGCAGGAAATTTATGATCCAGGATAACTGGAAAATCCCGGCTTAATCCCTTATCCTGGTTTTGTGCAATAGCCCTCAGAGGTCTGTTTCAGGTAGGAGGATTAGTGGAAACTCTGAGTTTGTTAAGCCTGAGATGAGGGAAACTCTGGGTTTTCTGTTTCAGAAAGAGAGGTAACTTAACCCCAGAGTCAGTTACTATGGTAACTGAGCCTATGAACCTAACCTTGTCGGGAGCAGGTTTTCTTCAAGAAACCTCGAGTTTCTCTGAGACTCCTCCCCATGGATGTATGAAGAGAATTAACGCTCCTCCCTCTGACACAGAGCTCTTCATTTCCTCATTCATTCAGTCTGGATCAGGCGCATTTTAGTGCAGTTTGTTATACTGGCGTGAATATTAAAAAAAAACATTGTTGGTTTATTAACTGTTAGGCAGAGTTTAAAACATTGTTTTTTTCTCAAAATATGGCATTTCCTTTTGTCTACGATCCCGTTGATGAAGACGTATCGCAGGGAGTTAAATATACGTCTGGAGATGATATTGAGGTATTTTAATTTCCAGATAACTTCCTATTTGAGCGGTATGGTTTTTCTTCCCAGTCTATCAGTTATGTAGGCTACATAACCTTATCCGTCCTCATATCACTAAGGTCACCCATCGTGGACATGCTCTACATCCCAGCACATTATTTGTGTTGCATTACAGTTTTCTTTACAACATTGGTGATGCGGAGCATTTTAATAAAGCGCCGTCAGAAGAGATCGCTCTGAAACGTTGTATAACTGCCATAAATCATCTTATGCTTTGTGTTTGGGCTTAATTAAATCCCGACAGTCTAAGCTTCCAACCGATGTGCTGCATGACCATATATTTTGAAGATTTAATGCGTCAAATTTATAACAACTATACGGGTCAGTGAAAGTAAAGAGTTTAAACATTTGTAGTGTTCCCTGGACACAGACCAGTCAGAGCCATTAAAAGGAGTTCCACAGTATTGCAGGTGAATGATAAACCCTTTGAAATAAAAGATTATGAATTATAATTCTGTTAATGATGGTGCTGCAGCCTCAGAATGGGATTAATAGGCTTATGACTTTTTCGCCCGCAGTATTGCACCTAAATGAAATAGATTTTCAGTAATATTAGCTATAGCCTACTTATGATTAAATGTGATATACATTATATTGGAATATACACATTTACTCTAGCAACTTTCTCCAACGCAAATTCTCCCTTTTACAGCAGCTGCTGTGTTGCTTTTTTAATGAAATACATGTTCAAACTCGCTGTATGTGCGCATGAGTATTTCCGCCGACCCGTTTGTTTGTGGTTGTTGCCATGGTGAATCGTAGTATCATGGCTCCATTCATGCTGTCTTTGGTGCACGCGCGTAACCCTGAGTCAACCAACTCGAATCAGCTGTTGTGAAACCGAAAACTGAGTTTCCCATCTCAGGATAAATCAACTCAGAGGTCAGGCTTAGACTCTGAGTTTGTTGAACCTCCTACCTGAAACGGACCCCAGGTCATAACAGCTGCATACACACTTTAATGTTTACGTGCTGGGATGGGTCACATTGGCCTCAAATTTATAGCCGGGACGCTTCCTCTCATATGAGATCACTTTGTACCAACGTAGACTGATGACTGCTCTGCATAACAATTACTTACATTATACAAGAATAATTGATTGCCCTTGTTGGGATTTGTGGGATCATCGGTCACTTTCACACCACTTACACTAATTGAATTTGTAGTGCATGTCATATTGTCCTACAGTCCGTAGTTTTGCTGTAGTTTCTTCATAGTGTGTTACAACAACACACTACAATATACTGTAGGATACCCTGTGGATAATATGGAAATGGTGAAATTTAAAATATTCTGACCCTAAAGTCTCCTGTTACTCAATGTGGGCTAGGGAAATATCCATAATTCAATATGAAAGTAATTAATTTTGGCTCATTAATAGGTTAATTCCTGCTAACAGACAGCTCTACTTCATCAAGAGGCGGAACCCATTACTGCGAACAAATGGCTCAATGACTCTGCCTGGCGTGGCAGTAGAATTACTTAGCTGTCTATCTCATTTTTTGCACCATTGAGTGCAGGTGAGAACCTGCAGCTTCTGTCGAAATGTGAGCAGAAATTCACAGGGGAAATTAAGCTAAGGAATTTTATCTCGACCACTGTGTGCAGCAGCTAGGATTTCCTCAGTTATGTATTCCAAAAGGGTTAGTTCTTCCTACCCAAATGGATGCATCAATCTCCAGAGTGATATACATTCATGGCAACATGCTATCTCCAGAAATACAGACACACATGCTTGACTTGGAAATAATAGTTGGCATACAACAGAATTTGAAAAAATAATTCCAAATACAAGTTATTATCAAGATTAAAAGGACAGTACTTAGTATTCATACACACACAGAAAAAATGTGTTTATAACATTTCAAGACAGTGGTCTTAGACTTAATGCATGTAGCTCCTGCCAGGAGAGAAAAACACTGGCATTATGTTACAGCTCTGTATAGTTTTTCTCTCACGTCTCACTCTGAGATGTACCTTCCAGACAAACAATGGTATTGTTAGTCTGTGCTGGACTCGGGTCTATATTGCAACAACAACAAATTCTTGATCTGAATAAGATTGTGTGGTCACAAGCTGTATAAGCTTGAGCCAGCGTGGGAGAGGGCAGCATGACTAACACCAGACACGATAATCAAAATGTGTAGCTGATGTTGTTCCAAAACTGTTTCTCTTCTTTGATATGTTTGTTTCCTGCTGGTCAAGACGTGTATCATTCAGGGAACTCAGATACCGATAAAATAAGTAATGTGTTTCCTCAGTGCGGTTTCGGTGGTTGCCATGGTCACAGGACAAGCCGAGTTGGCAAGTTAAATAAGTTGAACCATCACTTAATTTAAATGCAGTGACAAATAGGCATGTTCTCTGTCTCCTGGGGGAAATAGCTGGCTCTTAAGCTCCTAAAATGCACCACTGTTTTCACCAACCAGTCTCTAACTGGGTCTGCTGTTTGCTGCTGAGCAGGTAGTGCACAGTGGAGCAGTTTGGAAGATAATACAGTACATAAGAATTTTTGATGAGGTTTGATCATATTTGATTGAGAGAATGCCTCGCAATGCAAGCAAACACCCCAACCTACCTCCTAAAGCAGGATTTATATGCTTCTGCGGAGGCATATAGCCATAGCCTTTGAAGCGGCTTGTAGTTTATACTTCTGCGCTGGTGTGTTTCTTTAAGAGAATTGCAGGACCAGCATGTGTGTGTGCGTGGACAGTGTGTGGTAGAGCGAGTGAGAGAGTGACGGGGATTAGCTTCGGAGAGGGTACCGACGCTGCAGGCTTAGACTGAGAAACAAAGTCTCCCCCTGTGCTTTCTGACCACAGAGGGAAAGCTGTAGCAGGACAAGTTAACCCATTCCTTGATTTTATGTTCATGGAGAAGTAGAACCTGGAAATGAGTAGGGGGAAATGCATTGCTACCAGGCCACGGCCAAGAGGACCAATCACAGTTGTTGCGGTCTGCGTCCGTACAACGTGTAGATTAATTTTATGAGATGTGCATGTCAGGCTATGGCGTAGGGTTCATATCTACAGGTACCTACATAAGTACCTATGGCGTAGATTTAACGCTGGACCATAAATTAGCCATTATGCTGAGGCTTTGCACTCCATTGCATTACTTTCTGCTTTGCTCCTGTCACAAAGAATACAGCCACTAGAGGGCGTCGCCAATTTAAACACAGATATTAGTCGTAATTGCTGCTTCCAAATAATTACTTATCTTGGTGTTATTCGGGGAAGATGCTAGTTTTGCACTGCAGACCTATCTCCACAGCACTGCAGAGTAGTGTCTGCCTCCCCCCCCTCCAGTTTTTTTTCAAAACCTGACTTTTTTAGCTTGTAGCTTGCTAGCTTGAAGGCTATTGTTGTTTCCCGAAACGTTTTGAAAGGAACGCGGAACATCCGGCAGCGCAGATTATCCAGTAAATGAACTGATACATATGAAATACTAATCCTTTGTGCAAAGATTGTTTTTCTTTTCAATGCCACGGGCTAAGATAAGAACATAAAACAAAGTGTAAAAAAGTATGTGAACCTACAGCAAATTCAACTTGATGATGATGCATGGCAGGCAGTAAAGTTCCTACAACCGCGTGGATTAGTTCAATAATTTAAGCAATTATAGTTAACCACACAGAAGTACGAGCAACTGAAGCAATGGGAGAAAATGGCCCAAATGGACCCATGACATGAACTGCGCCAAGAGAGGACTAATTTGCTGTATTTTAGCCCACCACTCAGCTGAGTTAAACTCCCTGAACAGACATACAACTGACGTTAAAGGTTAGAGGAATCACAGTTTGTTGTGTTCCTCAGCAAAACAAGTTCTGTGAAAGATGACAAATTCAGGGATTAAGGAAATTTCTTGCAATTTCACCAATCAGGACAACAGCTATACTGGTAAAGCAGATAATGCCACCAAATACAATCTGATGTTTGTGGAGCACACATCAACACGAAAGCTGAACAGTCAATAACCAAATGTGTGTCAGTTTGGAGCCGTTAAGATTACAGCTGCATGTCTGTATTTCATATTGTTTTTGCGTACGCACGGTCCCCGCAGCAAATGTTCCTGTTATTGTGTAGTCACAGCAACGTTAATGGCATCTGATAAGGCTGTTTCATAAATGCAGCAAATGACACATCAGCCCACCCCTGCTGCAGCTCCATAATTAGGTTTGATAGAAGCCCACATCAACCCTCACTTCTTTCATTTTGCAAGGGTTACACTCTGCCATCATTCCCCTGCGCCACACCACTAGAAGCAATCTATTGGAAGTAAATCATCACACAAATCACAAGTTGTGCCTGCAAGACAACATAGCAACAACTGTAATTCCAGCAAGTGTTAATTGGAGTCAAGTAACGCTGGCTTTTTTAATTTTAACACCTCATAGGTCAATTGTTTTTCTCTATCCTTAAGCATTGGTTAGTCACACTGGTAACAATATGTTTCAGCACGGCACATCCAGTGTGGTCGGCTTTGCCTTATTCACATGTTGTAGTTAAGTGCCATTAGCCTGCCAGAACTATTTCCCCTCAGCAGGGATGGCCTTTTGCCACCTCTTTGCTTTTATGTCAAGCGGCTCAAATCAACACACACACACACACACACACACACACACACACACACACACACACACACACACACACACACACACACACACACACACACACACACACACACACACACACACACACACACACACACACACACACCAGCTCTGTGTCATCTTTGTGTGGGCAGTGTGTTTAGATGAACGGTGTCTGCTAAAATGTGCTGGATGACGCAATGAACCCAGATTTAATAAAATTCTTGAAACAAGTACATCTCCACTGGAAACCAGTGAAATTATGAAAGTTATTCGCCACAACTGACTTAAGAGTTCAAGACAAATATTTGGTAACACTTGAAATGACTTCAAATGAATTCTGACCTGCTTCTTTTTGGGCTCCTAGAAGCTGAACTGTTGGTCAACTAGGGAGGATAGACCTTGTTCAAAATGATCCTGATGTCCTTTGCAGTTGTCTTGTATGTAATATATCTGCACTCAGGCGTCAACAGCCATACTGTTTGCTCTTTCCTGAAATGTTGCAAATAAAATGTTGAGTCACATTATAATCCGAGTAAAGGAGACAATAAGATATGCATCCACTATTTCTTATCCCCTCTTTTCACACACATGAAATTAAAAAAACAGGTCTGGAAATGGCTGGAACATTGCAAGATTCAAGTATTAGTTAAAAGAAGCCACATGAAGATGTACTTACATCCCATGAAGACATAGGATTTCGAATTAAGGGCAAACAAACTTGCTTTATAATCAATCAAATGGAAATATTCTATGTGTCATATGCATCATTTCACACACATTTCCCCAAACATCAGCTTAAACCAGCACTGTGGGATCTCCAGTAGAATTTAAAATACAATTATTTCACAATGTTTGGGTGTACTGCATGACTTTGTATAACTCTCTCTCTCTCTCTCTCTCACACACACACACACACACACACCATGGTAACCCCTGCCAACCTCAGCTCTACGACAACGCAAGATAATTCTTAAATTAGGTAAAGGGTAAGCAACTAGTCCAACCGAAGGGGACAAAATCACAGATTTTAAATATATAGAAATGTAAATTGAAGAGTTCTTGACGTTATAAAGCTCCCTTGGTCGCTGTCCGTTTGTCTGCTATGAACGGTGTCATTACTACCGCATTGCATTGTGGGATACTTATGCCGGCGTAGTGTCCAGTGGTTTCATACTGTAATAATTCACTGGAAATATTATGCAATTCACTTACTACTGGTTTCATACTAAGGTTTCGGACATCCTAAAAATTCTCACATACTGTTTTAGCTTACTAGCATGTTGGTATGGAATTTCGGACGCAACCTGTGTGTTGAATATTAGAACAATCAGGAATATCACCAGTCTTATCCTTTAAGTTTAGACAATTTAAACCACATGGCTTAGCTTATAGAAAGTTCATCTCAATAATTCAGTGTGCAACTAGTGTGCAATATGTAGCCTAAGCACACAATATATAAGTATGATTGTTGTGTCTTATAACAATGGGTTTCACAAGAATCATTACTTCAGTCTTCTTTGCAGTCTTCCAGAAACACACCTCGCTGAATCAGATAACTTGAACAAAACAAAAGTGGAAAGTTTAGGTGCAAGCTGGTGCACAGCTGAGCACAGCCGCATTATTGATTGAAATCCCTCCTCTGTGTGATGCTGTGTTTGTGGCAGTACAACCACTTCACAAATCTTTCTGAGTGCTACCTAGAGAAGACAGTTGGTTACATTATCACAAATTTGTCAGGAAAACAAAGCACTTGAACAAGTTTAAAGCACTTGAACAACAATGCTGTCACTCGAGGGTAGTCTTGAATAAACATGTTTCTTTTTCAGTTGTAATTTTAAGACATTGTTGCAGTTTTGCCTTGTAAATTGTGCACATGCCTGCAAGAACATGGGTAGTTTATTACTCATAACACCACTCTGAAGTGGGAATTTTTTATTAAATTTTTAGGAATGTTGTGTGGATCAATCTTCATCTAGCACACTTTCCAAAGCTCTTGGGGACTGAAGGACAACACCTTAGCAACAAAGATCATGTCTCTGCTTACACAGGGCAAACGGAGAGGAGAGGGAGGACAAGTAGATGGATAGACAGATAATATAGCAGAACGAGGTGTCAGGGCGGTCTGCTTTGTGCTAATAAAATAATGAGATGTGTCAAAGGCTCTACGAATATTGTCCACTTAGTGGCATGTATAACATGCCTTGCAAATGAGATTGTGTGAGTAAGCATCACACGCAGGAAAAGGGCTGATTCATCTGATGTCCTCATTTAATTTAACTTTTTGCAAATTTGGCTTTGTGTGCTAAATGAGTTCTGGTGTAATTTAGTGATATTTGGTAACAACTCCAACCACAGACACCAGTGGGGCACGCATCGCTCATTTAACAAATTAATGTGATACATACAAGAGCTGGTGCAAATTAGAGGGCAGCATGGATGCAAAAGACAGATCCAGTTTCCTGTTATTCTTTGAATAAAAGGAAATTCAAGGAAAATAAATTTCCCTTGCGGCAGACGGCAGATGATCTACCTGTTTTGCAAAAGCAGCTTATAGATGATCAATAACATAAGATAAACTAAGACGTGTGAACGATAATTTGAAGTCATAGCCATCACAACTTCTAAACTAAGACACTTACACAAACCAAGGCAAGTACAACTGAAACAACGTTTACCCTTCTTCAAAAAAATGGCAGCCGAGCACACGCGCGTTTTGGCAGGTGCACCGTGTGTGCCGTCTTACTCGGTTAAAGCCGTCAAAAAAGTATCTCCATTTTTTAGTTGGATACCCAATGCCGTTTTTATCTTATGTCTGTTTTTATCAGCCACACGGCAGCGCTTATCCATCGAAGACAATGTTTGTGATCCGTCTTGTGGAAGACTACCTAAACAATGCCCAGCTGGCGTAAACCATGGGCGAGCCAAAGTGCCATCCACGCTACAAGGAATCATCAAACCAGCCAGTGAAACTGTGAGACTTTTACATTTGGCATGTATGGTATTGCTGGCAGGCGATGTGGAGATTAACCCTGGCCCTCATTCTACGAATATTAACTCCCAGGCTAATTTAGCCTCGCAACAGGCTCAGTTGGCTCATTGCTAACGCAGCCACGGTTGGGGCCGACGTGGCCTGTAGCGGCGACCATCCATCAGCCGTGGTCATTTCCTATATGGCCCTGGGCTCCTGTGGCCAACATCGGGTGGTTAAGTCCTACCATCACCACAGTGTTTCCAGCAGCAAGTGTGCTGCCTTTGGCAGCGTACCCCACCCAGCTGACATGGCGAGCAGCAGCGTTTCATCCTACAGAGTCGCTGGGCCGAGGGGTCATGTCACAGAGCTGGGTTTCCAGTGGCTGCCCATCTGCAACAACTACAGAAACAGCTATGCAACAGCGGGAGCCGAGGGAATACCTTTCTCCACCAAGCAAGACCCTAAAGGCTTGGAATTAAAAATTAACAATCAGCTGGTCAGAAACCCTGTTGTCTTAGCACAAGAGTTTAATTTCTTCTTCAATAAATCAGTAGAAGATTTAGTGAAACAATTTACATCTTTTGAGGGTTTTGATCAGCAGGTTCCTGTTCTATCTGAAAATGTTCAGTCCAAATTTTACATCCAAGAAATCACAGAACCAGAAGTTATTGATATCATTATGGCTCTGAACAATTCCAAAGCCAAGGATATTTATGGGTTTGATACTAGCTTTATAAAATCACATAAGGAGGTGTTAGCACACCCAATAATGCACTTGGTTAATTTGTCTATAAAAAATTCAATTGTCCCTAAGGCGTGGAAATTGGCCTCAGTTACCCCAGTATTTAAAGCTGGGGATAAATCTGACATAAATAACTATAGACCAATTAGCATTCTACCCATAATTTTTAAAATAATTGAAAAATGGGTCACTAGACAAATTATTGAATTCCTTAGCAATAGCCAAACACCTTTACATCCTATGCAGTTTGAATTTTGGCCACGCCATTCAACCGAGACTGCATTGGCTATGTTTATGGAAAAAATCAAACATCACTTAGATAAAACTGGATGTGTTGGTGCCATATTCCTAGATTTAAAAAGAGCTTTTGACACCGTCGATCACAACGCCCTGCTATCTAAATTGTCCCATTTAGATTTTTCGGTTCAAGCAATTAATTGGTTTCATTCGTACTTGTCTCATAGAGAGCAATGCACCGTGGTGGACGGAGTTAGTTCTGCTTACATGGGTTGTCCAGTAGGAGTCCCTCAAGGGTCCATACTAGCGCCCATTTTATTTTCATTATATATTAATGATTTATTTTAATACTGTTTACATGTTGATGTCCAGCTTTACGCCGACGACGCTGTAATTTTTACGGAAGCAAACAATCCTGAGGAGGCAGCACGTGTCCTTTCAACAGCTCTTACACATATACAAACATGGCTCAATAGGTCATGTCTTATTTTAAATGCAAAAAAACTGTTTGTTTATATATGTCGAAGCAACCTTCACACCATCTCAATCTGGGGTGTTTTTAGGCACAGATGAGTTGGAAGTTGTTAATGAGTTTAAATATTTGGGCGTGATTATAGACTCCACACTATCTTTAAAAAATCATGTTAAAATGATATCAATAAGAATTAAATTCAATCTCTTTAATTTTAAGCAAATTAGAGGATCTCTGTCAGATGCAGCTGCTCTGATGTTCCTTCACTCAATGATATTTTCACATCTGAACTACTGCATCACCAGCTGGTCTATGACGGGTCCTACTATCCTAAAACCAATTGAGCTTTTGTAAAAAAAAGGCACTCAAAACTTTAGATAAAAAACCTTTTTCTTATCATCATTGCATGATGTTAGAAAAATACAACTTATTAAGCTTTGATAATTTCTGTAAATTTTCGTTAATATGCTTAATTTATAAAGTACTACATGGCTTGGCGCCACCACCACTGCAAGAGTTTATTAACTACAGACCGACTCGGGTCACCAGAGCTGTGGCAAACAGGGACTGTGAGGTTCCTTTTAGAAAAACCTCTTTCAGCCATAATGCACTATCTATTAAAAGGTAGTGCATTATGGAACACACTACCCCCAACTATAAGGGAATGTCCCACTTTGGCCACCTTTTAAGAGCCAGGTAAAGGTGTGGCTCAGAGCTAACCAATCGTGCAATCACTGCTGACTGCATGCTGTACCGTTTAGCCCAATAGAGCATATTAATGAATTGTGTCTACGTTTTAACACTTACTAATGAATTGTCTAGTTTACTTTTCTATCATCCTGTTTCTCCCTGTTTTTTTTTTATAACAAATGTTATTGCTGTCTTGGATCTGGCTTGGAGCTAACCATGCATGTGGTCATCTTTACATGGATGCTGTGCCATATTAGCTCGATGGAGCATACTAACGAATTGTGTCTCTGTTTTAACATTTACTAATGTATTATTCTGTTTTTTATTATTCTTTTTTTTATTTATTTTTCTCTTTCGTCCTGTTTTACCTAGTTCTTTATATAGCTAATGTTGCTGCTGTGTATCTATTTTTCTATTCTATTTCTTTTGCAATGGACTACAGATGGAAATTAGCCCTTGGGCTACAATCTGGCACTTTTTACGTGTACTTCTGTACATGTTCATTAAATTTGCATTGTCCTAATAAAGAATTAATTAAATTAATTAATTAACAAGTCCTCCAAAAGGTAGATTGTTTATTCCTCCCCTCTAATAGGACCCACAGGAGTGTTTTCCATCCTCATATCTAAACCAGAGAACGTAATGTTCGCGGTTTTAAACACATTTTTAGCATTGTGAAACAGTCACAGTTTTGGTTAGGTTTAGGCACAAAAACTACTTAGTGAAGTTTAGGCACCAACACTAATTAGATATGTTTAGAAAAAGATTGTGGTTTGGGTTCAAATTTAGACGCTACTCCACTTCCAGTCTCCTGGGTGAAAGTCCTGTTTGCTTGAGCCAGGCACCACCCCAACCTGCCGCCTTATGCGGAAGATTGGCGCTCTTACACCTCGTCACCATACTTCCTGCTTTGCTACTGTCTTCAATACTACGGCCAGTAGAGGGCCGTCATTATAAATGTAAATATAGGTTGTAATTGCTGCTTGAACAAACGACCTATGTGGACGATTTTCGGGGGAAGGACAGTCGCAACTGAACACAAGTACAACTGAAGATCATTCGGAGTATTTGGTGTTTGATGACTTCAACAAGCAACGCAACCTTGTGGTCTGTGGTCTATTTTGATTAAGTGTAACAATATTTAGGGGTTTGCTTTTATGGAGAGAACCTTAAGATGCAACCTGGTCTCACGCCAGTTTGTGAAATGGTCACGTTATTTTGATTTATTGATATCTGTACAGCTCTTTCAAGGTGAAAGTCCTGTTGTTTGACCCATCCACCACCCCAACCAACCTCCCTGCGCGGATTTTCGCCATTTCAACACTACTCGCTACCGTAATCGTTCTGTGATCACAAAATATGCTTGCCATTGAAATACATTTCTTTAAAATGCGTGGTCACCACACCAAAAAAAAAGACATTTACGTGTTCTGTACACAAATCAATAGATTCAATAACGTGACCATTTCACGAACTGCGATGAGACTGGGCTGTAAGGTGTCATTAATGCACAAACCTTTTAGTCTGGTTTGATTCAAACAAATTGTATTGGGCTTTTGGCTCCAATGTTGTAGTTTTTAAACAGATCCTTAGACCCTGGTGTGTCCTAAAGCACTGGACCAGATTTCTGTTTTCTTAACTGTGCCTGGTCAGACCTGGAAATGGCGAGTAGCAAAAATTATTTCAGCCTCCTCACATTATAGGTAGTGTGGGAAGCTTGATAACATAGTGAATGCATGCTCTTTT
Organism: Gymnocephalus cernua; assembly: GCA_023631565.1. NCBI lineage: Eukaryota > Metazoa > Chordata > Actinopteri > Perciformes > Percidae > Gymnocephalus > Gymnocephalus cernua. The sequence goes on from CM042446.1 coordinate 27,408,520, forward strand.
GGTCACTAAGTGAACAATAAGTGGATTCAAAGAAACAGTTTGAGGAAAGTCAATCTACTCCGATCTGGCTGACAGCAATTTTTACCTTGACAAAGCAGCTTCATATAACATTTATATTATGTTTCCTCAAAGGTCAGCAGCACTGTCAATATGGTTTGCAATCGGCCAATGGCACAATTTGCATTTAAGTATCTGTCAAACTTAAACTCTACGCTTCCAAACTTTACAGATTTTCATCTGAAATATTGCTTTTATAAATGTTAGTGTGACAGGGTAGTCTGGCTATCACCAGACCAAGTTCGATCTTTTAAGATTTAAGATTGAACTTGGTCTGGGGAGTCTGCTCTGTATTTTCTCTGCACAAGAGGTGTGAACAACGGGCATAGTTCAAATGACTCTGTACGCAATTGGATAGTCCTTCAACCAATCAGACCAACAATCCGGGTGACGTAGTAGCGACAGCGGCATCAACGTGTTGCTGCCATGGAGTGCTGCCCTTCGGTGGCCGGCTTGTTGAATGTAAACAAAAAGCTGCTTAGTCACTTCTCCATCGTCAGTGTGTTAAACCTGCCAATAGCGTAACCATTACCCTCTAAAATTGTTTCCTCTCTATTAATATACAAATACAGTAAATTAGTTTAAAAAAAATTATTAGGAATAAAAACATTTATTTATCTTTTCTTTTGGTAATGGAAGGCAAATGTAACAAGAGGTACTGAGTCATTATGTCAATCGTTTAGTCTATGCATACATACATATTAATGAACATTAAATACTGAATTTTTTGTGCCCTTGTAAATAATGCAGCCATTAACTGCCTAAAACTGCCTCCTTGCTCCTCCAATCCTTAAAGGGGAGCTCTATCGATTTTGGTAAAAAAAAAATCGGTAGAGCTTGAATATATATATATTAGTGGTGGGCATAGATTCATTTTTTTAATCTAGATTAATCTCACTGTAATCTTGGAATTAATCTAGATTAAAAAGGCTAATTTGAATTCTGCCAAAGGCATTCAGAATATGTGTGCTACCCAAATAATGACTAAAAGTAAGTCTCTGAGAATGGGTTTCTCAAGCCAGGTGGCGCTTTAGACCAGGGGATCATCTCCTGTTTCCAAAATGCATCACAAACTACTTGAGAAAGCTGTTCTACTTTGATAATTGGTGATGAAAATAAATCATGTTCAATAAGATGTAGCCTGCTTGTGTTTACTACAGTGTTTCTGCGGTGGTCTTTTTCAGTCGCGGAAAATACTTTTCAGTACTCATCTGGGTTGAAGCAGCAAACATTCAGTGTAAGAGTAAAAAAAATGACATAACATTATTTATAATACATTTATTTGATTCACAGCTGCTACATAGAGTGTTTTTTATAGTGCTCGACAACCCAACTGCATTTTACCGCAAACTTGCGACTAGTTAACTTTCTAAAGCGGGCGAAATCGCTGGTTTGCTAAGAGTCGGGTCGGGACTCTGACATTAACACACTGGCAGGCGCAAGTGACAGAGAGACGGAGGAGAGCAGGGAAGGAAATATGCTGCTGAACGAATACGCTGCATGTTTTAAATAGCGGTAAAAAAATAAAATAAACGCAAGTGCGGCGGGCGGTGTTGATTGTGAGGCGCACCGCCGCACATTAGTCTATGTGTGGGAAACACTGTTACTAACTGTTTATTCATCCATCCATCGTCGTCCGCTTGTCGGGCGCGGGGAGAGCAGCTCCAGCAGGGGACCCCAAACTTCCCTTTCCTGAGCCACATTAACCAGCTTCGACTGGGGGATCCCGAGGCGTTCCCAGGCCAGGTTGGAGATATAATCCCTCCACCTAGTCCTGGGTCTTCCCCGAGGTCTCCTCACAGCTGGATGTGATGAACTGTTTTACAGTCAGTAGGCTGTATACATCCGCGCTAAAATATCAAGGTGAAAGTCATCATAGATTGCGTAGTATCCTATAGACCCAGCTCCCAACCCAACTTTGAGAATAGATTAACGGCGATATCTTTCTCAAAAAACAAAGAAGCTCGGAATACAGGACGTCATCACTCCACTGTATCTTCACATCGCAAATATTTGTTTACTGCCATGTCAATGTTCTGAATGTCGGGTACGGCCCCCCTTAAACTCAATCTGAACATTTTACCAGGGGTGGAAAGTAACAAAATACATTTACTCATGTTACTGTATTGAGTAGTTTTGTAGTTTTGTTAAAATGTACTTGATTACGTTTTGAGTGAAGTATTGTATTTCGCTACATTACAAATCCTATCCGTTATTGAGTAAAAAAAAACTTTAACTAGCAAAAACCGAAAGGAAGAAAAAAAATGTGCCCGGAACCACTACAGTGACGAATGATCAGCACCTAGGCTGCCTACCAGGCGCCAAGTCTTTCTGTCGGAGAATGATCAGCACCTAGGCTGCCTAGATGCTGTGCTACTGTGCAATATTGAGTAATATTTCATCAAAGTATTGGTACTTTTACTTGAGTATAATATTTGAGTACTTTTTCCACCTCTGCATTTTACAATTTGGATTAAAGTGAAGTGAAGACAAAGTGAAGGAGTGTCATCACCTGCTGCTGCCCATTCTCCATCAACCCTTCAAGCAGTTGTCATGGGAACCTGATGTAAGAATCCAGTCAAGGTATCCAGATGATGCTTAATGAAACTGTTATCCACATGCTATCCTTCCACATATTTATTATCGGGGAGAATTAAGAGATTCTGATGAGTTTCTAAAAAGGCTATGAACACGTTTTTACAGCAGAAAGCTCAGGCAGGGCGCTCGTTGCCTCATGGTCACTCACTTTTGTAGAGTAAACATTTCAATTTCAAGATGAATAGTAGTGAAATTGCTTTTTGAATTATAGAGAGAGGAAGTGGCGTGTGCTGGAATATCTGAGATGTATCTAGTTTGATGAAAAGGTGACACCTTCTCTTGAATCTATTCTTTTGAATGAATAAAATGACCAATGGGACAAACTGAGATTGCATGTTGGTGCATGTGGCCGTGAAAAAACTTTGGTATTTCATATTAGGGAACAGTCTGTGAAAGCCGTGTGGAAGCAATCCCAGCCCTGTTTTTTTTCTTCAGCATTTTGAGTGCAGCCCCTTTAAATATTTGTGATAGATAGGACTAAAGATGAAGGTATTTACGAATTAGACTAAGCTAAATGATACCTGGACAGAGCCTGGATTTCCCATGATTATTTTTTTATCAATCTCTCACAAACTGAGATTGTATAACTGATATATAAATGACATGCCTGACAAAATAATAACTGTCTCTGTATCAGGTGTTGTCAACCACTTTGATGAGTTCATGTAGAAATGTCTGTCAGCTTATCTCAGGTTATATACAATGTATGTTCGTGAGATTTTCTTTTACCTTATTTGATTGTTTCCTTCAAATCATTTTCAGTCAATTGAAGAGGTAAAAGTGTCCAAAGACAAAAAGAAAATAGTGTAGAAAATTCATTAAAAAGTCTACACAGTTTTGTGTAGCAAATGTTATTGTTTACTTTTTTCTTTCTTCATTTCGTTAGTCACCTATTAAGAAATACAAAATCTAGTTTAGGATGGATGGAAAACCTGAGCATGGCAGCTGTTAGCTCCATGAAGCTAAAATCTTGTCCAAGAGCAACATCTGCTGGCTAAATTGAGAACTGGTCTCACTGTATCCTCACTGCCAAGCTGCATAGTTATAATACAGTACATGTTACAGGGTATGATAAATAATGTATATACCATAGCTCAATGTGTCACCCTCAACCTTAACTGGATGCATAATGGGATCTTTGTGAACCTTCCATGAAATCCCCTAATCTTTCTATTAAAGGATTCTGATTACAGAGAATTATTAAATGGGAAAACACAACTTTTTTTTCTGTGGGTATCAGCATGCTTAACAAAGTAAACCAAGTATTTGTTTGACCTGTCTGTTCTGAGCAGTTTGTGCATCATCATTGTGCAAATGTCCCTGCGTTAACAGATGTTTCAACCCTGATTAGCAGTGTTGTGTAATCAGGCAGTCACTCAGAACAGCTCTCCACTCCACAATGTGGATAGTCTCAGTTTAGAGCAGTTTAGCTTAACGGTGGCAAAACGATGGAGCAAAAAGGAGATTTATTTTGTCTCTTGGGAAGTATGTTGAAGTAAAACCAAAAGAAAGAAAATATATGCAAATAGGTTTCATATTCATTATACCTTATGGCAGCAATGGCTCTGGCTAGAACATGAAAAATAGCGACTTGGGTACAAACATGGGTACAACACAGAGATGTAATGAAACAACATAAACTCCACAGCAACTACAGCCAGCAACATGTTTTAAAGCATAAAGAGAGCAGCACAGTTTTTACACACCACATAGTGTACACACAACGCTGTGTGCTAGACAACGCAGGGGTTGCTGATGTTCTCATCTGGAGAGTGAGTTCAGTGAGTGTGCCGTACTTAACGGTCTGCACTTATTCTGCAAGTCTTGAGCCCCACAAAGTCTTCCTCAGTCTACTCCAGGTTCAACCTCCCTGCTCGTTCATTCTCAAAGCATAATATAACCTACTGTATATCCACTCAGCCTCTCTGTCCCAGTATTACTTCAATATCCACATACAAACACACAAAAGCAGAGGTTGATGCCATGTTCATGTTATGTACTGTAGGATGGGAAATGTTCAGTTAAGACTTGCACATTCAGACAATTTGTATGCGTACATGCACATTAGTATCCTGGTTATTTTATTTCTGGTTATTTGGGAAATCCTTCCCATTGCTTCCATCCATATACCCACAACATGAACGCCACATAATAACAAGTGTACTATTCATACTGAATGAGTAGTTCTCCAGCAGATATGAGGGCAAGTAGAGGTACAAAAAAATACATGCATACATGCATGATTAAAACTACTTGAAATTGTTTTCAATTTTAGCTTGAAGGGTGGACTGGAGCTGATAAGTGGACATGTATTTTTTTTTCTTTTTTGTGCTTTTGGACAGCTTTAGCACCGAGTCAGACATATTAAAGCTTTTAGAGTTACAGTTGTACAGTAATTACCACTTGAGGTTGACGTGAGGAATTTCAACATGTCAGTAATAATGTCAGTAATGACAGTAATAATAGTAAGACATGATGTGAACGTGGCAGAAAATTGGGGATGAAAATGAGAGATGAATGAGATGGAAATGATAGCTCTCTGACAACAATCAGGCGATGCCAGAATGCAGGAAATGAGATGCAAAAATATTCTGAAAGAAAACCTCCACTCAGTTTGTTTTAGAACTGTTCTCAATTCTGGATTCTGCTAAATTCATCATAAGAGCAGGAGAGTTGACAACCAGTGACGGAGCATGCGACAGCTGACTTCAGGAAACACACTCAGCATCCAAAGCCTGGCTCAGCAAACTCTCAGTAAGGCTTGAGAAGAACAGCCTTTGAGCTCATAGGCCAAACTGCAGACTCACATTAGAAAGTGGAGATTGGAAAGGAAGAAGCTCAGGACGCAAATGTACATTAACCTGAATGGATTGTTAGCTACCAGAGAAGCATTAAGACATTAGGGCCCCTGTTTAGGGAAAAAACGTTTTTTCCTTCATATAAAAATTATCTGTATCAATCTTTTTCACTATAATGAGTTACAAATTCATGATTGGACCTTTCTCTATATTCTGAATATAGGTCTCGTGTTCAAAAGAACTTTCACTCTTTGGTCCCATGTTCTTTATTTGTCCCTTCAGTAACATTTGTTGCATCTGCTGCCATGGCCTTAAGACTTTGAACAACTTTGGACTGTTACTGTAGATACTAATTTGTGATTCAATTTTAAGTCATTCTAGATCAATGGTTTCCAAACTTTTTGGAAACCATGCCATATGTCAGCCAGGAGTTGCAATTCCCCTATTTGGCCATTATATAAAAATTTTCTTCAAAGCCCGGTGCACTTCCTGGGGGACTGAGTCCTGACCAAGCAGCCGTATGTGACGAGGTAGTGAGAATGTGTTGGAAATAGACGGAGGAAAAAGGTTTACAAAGAGCTAATGTGTACATTCAAAAAAAGGAGACATGAAAACTATGAACAACAATAATAATACTACTGATAATGACAATAATAAAAAAATTAAAAGAACTATCCAAATTATATGATATTGCTATAGCCTATTTGAATTTATATTTTTTAATTCTCTCCCTCTCAAGTTTCAAAAAATCAAATGTCCATCTTTACTCTACAGCAGGGCTGTAGTCAAGTCCACCTTTGTTGAGTCCAAGACAAGTCCAAGACCAGTACTAGTCGAGACTGAGTCGAGACCAAGTCCAAAGAGGTTCAAGTCCAAGTCAAGACCGAGTCCAAAAAAGTTTGAGTCCAAGTCCAGGCCGAGTCCAAATGAGAGACAGTCAAGATCGTAGAAAGAAAGGGTCAAATTAGGCCACATTACTTACTTAAAATATGAAATGGAAATGTTCCCATTCTTGAACTTATTACTTGTCCTGAAGAATTCATAGTACAAAGTGCTCGCTGATATTAGCTGTGTTTCCCTATCACAGAAATAGTGCACTACATCGTGTGTTCGCCATTTTGTAGTGGTGTTTGAATTCTCGGTGGTTAATTTCATTCACTATATAGTCCACTATAAAATACCCACAATGCACTGCTAATTTGCGTGTACATCATAGACTGTATAATATCAATGGCCAGAGCATGTGTGACGTCACCCATTGGTTTGTGGATATCTGCTATGAGTCGTGGAGTTTGCCGTTACGGGTGTAGCCATCCTGGTTGCGGATTTTAGACGAGAGGGAGGAGTGAGGGAGGAGCCCTAGACTGCTGCTTACACTCTACGTTATGTTACACACTTTCACTGGCAATCACATCATAGCCACCCCCTGCTTTATCACCGATTTTAAAATCAACTAAACCATAATTTAAAAAATGAACATCATTCTGTGTTGCAGAAGACTTAAAACTAGCTACTAACTTTCTCATAGACTTCTATAGAAACCGACCTCCTTTTGCAGCCGCATGTGTCGCCCCCTGCTGGAATTCAGATAGAATGCAGGGTTAAGGCACGTCCGCATTTGCAGGACTTCGGTGAACCGGATTTTTTGTCCATTAATATTATGGTGTACATACGATGTACCCTACATTTAACTCCTGTATACCACAATGCAACAAGGCCACGTTTTCCCAGAGGAGAGGAAGAAGCAGAAGTCACCAAGAAAACTGAAAGGAAAAATGGAGCTGACCTTGTTTCTAAACAGTGGAAATGTAACATGTAACATATGTACAACATTTTACTATCCTTCTGGGTGCTCACTTTGTTTCAGGGACGTATTAGAAGTATTTTTGTTTTGGTTTGTTTACATGATGCTGGGCGCGCCACCTCCGTCACACAAACAACGGGCGCATCTACTGACGCAAGGCACGCAACGATGTGTTTTCAGTGAGTGTCCGAAATCTGGTTTGGTTGTTCCCTATATAGTTTACTATTTAATAAACACTATATAGGGAATAGTGAGTGAGTGAATGAGGGAACGGTTTCGAATACAGCTATTGTGTCTGTGGCCAAAATGAAAATATGCCAGGCGTATACCAGGCGACCAATCTCAATGCCTGTTGTAGATGGATTTTGAATTAAACTAATACCTGTTTTCTGAACGAGCGCGATTCATCAATGGTTTTGTTTTGAAGGAGGAAGTTACATTAGAATAGAAGCATATTGTGCTGGACTCGGTCGAGACCAACTACAATATTTGGCGAGTCCAATGCCCCAGTCTGAGTCCACATACCAACGAGTCCAAGATGAGTCCGAGACAATAGAAAAGCGTCTTGAGTTCAGAGAGACCAAACACATTTTTGGAAGTTTCCATGGCAACAGAGTGACAAATTCCTGTCTCTCAAAAGTTCAACAGAGATGAGCACAAGACAACTTCAATGGCATTGCTTATTCAGGTGACTATTTAGTGATGTAGCGGAGTGGACCGTTAAACTTTATTCACCTCGCTGTGTCTACATTTATTCTTCACTTCAACAAATACTTTGCTGTACCTTCCTACTTCAGACAGCTCTTACAAAAAGCAAATGTGAGTTAATCACAGGGGAAAGAGCTACAGTGTTCTTTGGATTAGCGTCCCTGCATCTCCCTCAGCCAGTCAGACTAAAAACAGCTGTCTACTGTATGAATCTACAGTTTCTAGATGAGGCAGACAAACCCCTGCCAAGATCAAAATAAGCATCTGAGCTTATGTCTATATCAGAAGCTCACAGATGCAAAGGATTCCACCAGCTCCCTGTGAAACCGAGATCAGATCTAAAAGATCTGCCTTTATTCATTTTTTAGACCTGACACTTTTGAAGTTTCATCACATGTTCGACCGTGTTGCTAAAAGTCAGCTCTGCACCTTTTCTGCGGGATAAGCACCCTCATGTAGGATTTATGCCCCATGTAGACATGACAGATTAATTGTCTTCTCCTGTTCTTGTCAACACCAGGGCATCCATTCTTCATGTTGATGCTCTGACAATATGCACAAGCATCAATCAAAGATCATCTTCAAGTAAAGCAATTACGGAAAAAGCACACAACAATAGACGTTGTCTCAGGAAGAAAACAGCACACAGGGAAGAACACAGCAGAGGAAGTATCAAAACAGTATGAAGATTTTGCTGCAAATGAACACCAGAGGGCAGAGGAGCATGCTTTTCCAGCTCCACCTCAATGCATGGGGTGATGCACATGTAGTAGATCTGCCTGGTTAAGAAGAAATTGCCAATACGTCTGAACTAATAAAGTGCAAAACAGCCTTTGCAAATGACAAAATGAAAATGAAAAACAGTCTTATCACAATGTTAATTAAAAGGAAACTGCATTCAGTACAATTCATTAGAGGGAAATTAAAGAAATAAACATGCATAGTCAGCCAGTCCATAAATCATCTTCAACTCAGTATTTATTTAGCAACTTTTTGCTCTGCTGCCATCTTTAAATGTTGATGATAGGAGGCCCAGAAAGCATGTTTTGATTCAGTTATATTTCTGTGTAGGGGGAAGGTAGTCAACTCCACTGGGTAATACAGTATTCATTATCGTCAATGCAGCCAGCAGATCCACTGATTTGTTTTGTGTCTGTGTGGTGAACCTTCACATGTTTCATCTGTCCTAAGTTAGGTGCCTCACAGTAAAGATGCCAGTATTGCACAAACTCGTTCCTCATCAGATCACACATAGCTGCACAAAGCGAGATTTATGTAATATGACTTAGAAATAATTGAGTTCAAACATGAGTTTACTGACCTGGCTGCTCTTTGACGAAAGGAAAATATTATAATTGACTTTATTATTATTTATGCAACAAACAAAATATACAATATAAATACGGCTGGGAGCATAACTACATTTGCCTTTAAGGCAGGAGCTAAATCTAATCATTAAAGAGGGAAAAGGTAACACCAGATATGCTAAAAGGTAACTAGCCTAGCTTAACAAAGTTGCAGTATAACTGCCATTTTTGCAGCCTAAGTTGGCATGCCTTCATGTTGCCAACTCAGGAAAAAATGTGAAACCTGAAGAAGCAGTGAGTGACTACACGTCAGCTTAAAGGCCCAGTGTGTAACATGTTTAGTTGTCCATTATCAAAAACTGTGTTGCCCGTTTTCATGAATATTTACCACCACCATCAATTCCAAGTTACTTTTGGCTTGAAATTTGACATTTGCATTCGCATGAACTGGGGTAGACGCTCCATATTCATGCGCCATCTTGAAATACGTTAGCCGGTGAGGGACATATAGGACATACTGCTCTGCCTTTCGCGTTTTCGCTGTCACATGATGAACTCACAAGCAGTGTTGGTCATCTTACTGTAAAAAAGTAATTAGTTACAGTTAAATTACTTATCCCAAAAAGTAATTGAGTTAGTAACTCAGTTACCACATTGTAAAAGTAATTAGTTACTCAGCAAAGTAACTGTGACATTATTTCTTATGATCTATAACGCTATTACGTTCTATAACATCTTTAACATCAAAGATGTTTATATTAACTGATTGAAGAATAAAAACACTATATCCAGTATTTTAGAACATTTGGTATTTATCTGAACTCAATAGATTGCAGCCTGCCATATGATATGCAAGGATAGCTCTTATGACTCAGACTCCACAGTGGACAGGGGGGGCATGTTCTCAACAACATACCAATCAGCAATCAATGTGTTCAGCTCGGCCTTGGTCACCTGTTGCTGACCCGGAAAATGGAGCGTTGCTTGTTTTAACAGAGTGGCTCCGTCTCCTTCACTGGAGCTCACGCTAGCTGCATTTGGGCTCGGGGTTATTATGGGGTTATTATAGGGTTATTATGGGGTTATTATGGGGTTGGGTTAGCAGCAGCAACAAGTGTCGTGTTAGCATGTGTTGACACTGTAATCCGATTACTTTTTTCGAGTAACGAGTAAAGTAAGGGATTACAATTGCAAAAACAGTAATTAAATTACTGTTACTTCCCCGTAAGCAGGCTGCGTTACTGCGTTACTTAACCGTGATTTTGTTTGGTGAGACTGTGTCGTGAGACAATGACGTATGAGCGCCGCGACGTCAGTGTAAACACCGACATGTGTAGTGTTGAACAAGAGACAACATGGAGCGCGGGAGAGAGCAGGATAATGCGGCATTTAATGCTTGGAAGTACCGACATTACTTTGAGTTTGACTCGGTTAAAGGTGACAAAAACATCAGCGTCCGCTGTACACTCTGCGTGGGAAGAAAACTTTTATCTACAGTGAAAAATTCCACCTCAAATCTGAGCAAGCACCTAGCAAGCCGGCACAGGATTGTGAAACTCTCTGAAAAAAACCCTGAACCCCCAACTGACATGACCGCGGTGCTGGGGCTACATCCAATTTCACCGGGCGAACCTACGGCGCCCCCCCCCCCCCCCCCCCCCTCTCCTGCTAAACAGGTGAAAATAGACTTAAAAGCGACAGGACTTAGTGCCGCTGAACTGAAGAAGCTCGTCACTGGCTATATTGTCGAGGACATGCTGCCAATTGACTCTGAATCGTTAAAATGGTCGAAAAAATACCGACCAAACACGGTGTCAAGCTGCCTCAGAGAAAGTCATTTGCAGGATACCTTGAGAGAGAATACGACATAATGGATGCTAATTTGAAGGCTGCACTCGGAGATGTAGACTTTGTTTCCACCACTGCTGACATCTGGACGGTGAATAACAAGTTCACAGGTCGCGCATCATGTTTTTGAAAAGTAACTTAGTAAAGTAACTAGTAAAGTAACTAATTACTTTTGAAAATAAGTAATCAGTAAAGGGGATTACTTTCTTCGAGAAGTAATCAGTAACTAATTACTATTTCCAAGTAACTTGACCAATACTGTGTGTTGATGTGAGGCGCTTCATAAGATTCGTTGCTTGAGGCAGACGTGAATAAAGTCTTTTTTCCTGGGCATAGCGTGCACGTTACATAAACATTCTTGCTTTTAGTTTCAATGAGCGAGAAGTAGTGCCGGTACTTCCAGTTCGAGAACGCTACCTTTGAATTTCCCTGGCTCGTCGCCATCGTCACTGTCTTGTGTTTAGTGGTAGTGGGGGAGCGTGCAGTGAGACAGCGTGAGCAGGGCATCCGCCCACCCAGCCAATCATCATCACATTTGCAATGATGTCATCACCCCCCCCCCTGCTCTCTCCAGGCAGCTGATGTGTAGCCAATGCCGACACCTCGCGCTTCATTTAAGCAAATTCTAGTAACGCGCCACTTTACATTCTCAGTAACAATAACGGCGTTGCAACGATAGAAAAAGTAATTAACTAGATTACTCCGTTACTGAAAAAATAACGCTACTGAACTGTGTGGTGCGAGAGAGTTGATTGCGATATATGATCTCAACGCTAGATGGGAGAAATTCCTACACATTGGACCTTTAAAGCCAGCTGGTTAGATAACCTTAGCTTAAACTACTTTACCAACTTTTCCCTCTTTCCTGTTATTGAAAAATCCACTTTGATGCACCAACATCCCAGTAATGTAGTTTGTTAAAGCATATAAATAGGGCAGTAACTATTCTAATCATAATGGAGAGAAAGTAATGGAATCCTGCTAAAGATAACTAGCCTAGCTTAGCAGAGAAACAGTAAATACCACCTCTGCAACCTCTGAGTGGAATTCATTTGATTTGATGTGGTTAAGTGACAATTAGCACTTGCGTGATACTTAAATGCATTTACTCACCGTACCAATTACCATAAAACTAGCTCCTTTAATTCATGGACAAGACGGCTGAAGAAGACATATTTTGGCTGTAGTTATTTTTTTTTTTTTTACAAGTTGCTGTTCTCTGCCTCACATAGTTTGATCTGATGCAAGAAGTGTCCATAGTTTCTCTTGGTCAAATCCTTCTTTCACAGTCCTATGTTGTGATTTAAACAGATATGACAGTGTATTTGTACATTAATGACCATATGACTCTTCCCTTATAAAAAGACACAAATGACTTCCCAGCTAAGCCAACTTAGTGGGTGTTTGGAGCAGTTCGAAGGAGATGGAGGGATTTGAGAAGAGAGATTAAAAAAAGGGAAAACCGAGACAGATAGATGGACAGACAAGGAAGGAGCGAAGGGAGGGAGTATTGGAAGGGATGGAGGGCGGCTGGTGCATATAGGGATTGATGCTGTGTGAAGGTGACCTGGGATTACTCTGGTCCTATTCCACAATCTCATCCCGGTATCTGAAACTCATCGCCCAGCGGAATGAGCTCAGCCGTCCACATCCCTAAGTAAGTCTTCGGCTGAACCCCCAATCTACCCAGAGCAAGAATGTAAGCTGGGCTAGCGGATATTCTCTTTTTTTTCCCCAACAGACAATGCCATTGAATGTTAGTTCGCAGTAGATGTGGATGATGACATTTGATCGCAGGAAGCCAGAGAAAACTTCCTGCACATATAATGATGCCCTTTACTTTAGCTTTCGCTGGCTGATGTGGGAAATCCATGCAGTGCTCAAAACATTATCACAGAATGAAAAACCTATATGGCAGATGGAGGTGGTGTTAGGTAACACATACAAGGTTGAAAACTGTGTTGCTACTGGCTATCTTTCCTATCATTTTGTGCATTTAACATGTTAATATTAAAGATTTCTACACAATAAAACTACAAGGCAGTTGCAACACAATCCACTGAAAGGATTTTCCATTCTGTAGAATGTTTCTATTTTATATTTTGGTTGCATGGTATTTCTTTCCTAGGATATGTTTTAATCTATAAGAAGTTATTGCATTGGTAGTAGTCTATATCAATGACGTTCCACGTCCAGAGTTGCTCCGGTGCTGCCGGAAATTCCACCGGATGCATGTCTTTTCAGCCGATGTCCGTTACCTTCTGCTTTCTTTGTGTTGGAATTTTAACCTCCGGTGGATTTGTGAGGACTCTGGTTAACTGCTCCTCAGATCTCTGCAGGGTAAATCCAGACAGCTAGCTAGACTATCTGTCCAATCGGAGTTTTCTGTTGCACGACTAAAACTACTTTTGAACGTACACGTAATCCACTAAAACAAGTTCCTTCCCGAGGCTATTTTGCAGCGCCACCGTGGCTTACTTCTTATTGTTACAAAGCCAATTTATGTTAACATTAAAAAGTGTTTCATGGATTTCTTTCAATGAATTAAAAAATCTTTATTTTACTACTGTCTTTATACTAGTAGAGTGATCTGCCACATCTGCCTTGTCTCAAGGTTGTGCCTGCTGTTTCACACCACTAACAAAACCTGAAGTGATTGCAAATCTCGCAAGAGAAATAAACACCTTCACCTAAATGTTAATTAAACTGACTAGTTAAGACAAGTTCAAGGTGGTCCAGTGGTTATAGCTTCACATATTGGACAGTGTTGACACCATGTGCTCATCAGCATTTGTCAAAGTGTCCTTGAGTAAGATGCCAAACTGCCACTTGCCAACTCATCACAACCCACCCAGAATAAAACCATCAGTTACTCTCCAGAAATAACCTTCCAAAAGATAGACACCCATCCATTCCAACAAAAATAATAATAATCATCATTTAATCCTTCAACAATACAGCCTGTCCTACTTAAGAATAGCTCCTCTAACTCGTACCAGCTGTCAATCACTCCGGATCGGAGCATCAACTTAATGTGTAAATATAAATGAGAAATCAACAGATGTAATGGACAGATACAACTATAATTGCTTTCTTGAGATTGCCTGCAGACACTGTGCTCGTCAATAAAAAGTAGATAAAAAAGTTTCCCTACATAATAGAAAACATGTTCGTCCTACTTTTAATTAGTTGTAGTGTTGCGTTTCCTCTATGTTCTGGTGATACACTAAAGGTCATCACACACACAGAAACAGGCCCTAAAAATAATTTTCAGTAATTGCAATCAAATTTGGTTGGAGTTAATGAGATCTAGCCCACAGTCACTCAAAAACAAAATAGCAACCGCAGATGTACTTATGAAACCAGATTGATTTGTTGAGCTCGGTGTGATAAAACTCTCCTGCCTTAGTTGGCTGCAGCCTTTATCCATCAGCCACGCTTTCTGGCAAGCCAGAAAAAGGGAAGAAATGGGAAAACAGCGGCAGGTAGCTGGATAGAGCCAGAGCTGATGGAAGAGAGGGGAGATTGAGAGAGAAAGAGAAAGAGTCTGGGAGGTAGGAGAGCGATGCTGAATAGATGGGGGCTGAGCAGGAGTCAAAGAGGTATTGACATGGTAAGAACTGGGGAGAGCAGGGATTTACATTTCATTTGAATGGGATGATGAGCGGCACATGGAGGCAGAGAGATGGGACAGCGGCACTCCCGCGGCCCTGTGGTGGAGCTGCCTTCAACATAAATACTTACCATTTCAAACCAATCAATTCAAGGGGACACGCTCATCATGTGCTTGTTTTTCACTCTGTTCTGTCTCTGTTCTGTCTCTCTTCGGCTCTCGCTGCTATAATTGCTTTGCTTATGCACAGGCACATGGGTGATATATGGAGTCTGTCTGCGCGCCAAAACATGCTCGCAGCACCACTCCTCTTTGTATGTGTGTGCTGTATGTGTGTATGCGTGTGTGTGTGTGTGTGTGTGTGTGTGCTTGTGTGTTAAAGCTTAAGGGCAGCTTTAATTAAAAAACAACTTCTTATTGTAATAGCTTTCTTGTTGTAAGCCGCAGCCTTCTCGTGGTTGAGTCTTGATTAATGAGATTATCATACGGTCAAGTCCCAAAGTACCAGCAGTGAATAAAAAAAGCAAAACAAAAGAACTTCATAAAGCCTTTGGACACAAAACAACTTTGTATCTGATGGATTCCTGTCAGACCTGAGACCCAACAATTCACTCAAACCATATGACAATGTAGTTTTTTTTATTGCTACCCTCTAATATGAAACAAAGGAAAGTGTTTCATGAATTTGCGCACCTAGTGGTGGCAAGAAATATGACCCACAGGAGCTTTTTCCATCCTCATATCTAAAACAGAGAACGTAACGTCACAGTTGTGAAACGGTCATAGTTTGGTTAGCGTTAGGCACCAAAACTACTTAGTTAAAGGGATATTTCACCGCTGGAAAGCTGAATATATCTTTAAATTGGGTCACTTATGTAGCAGAAATGTGAAAAAAAAATGAAATTGGTGCCTTCTAGGCCGAGAAAAGCCAGATAATGTGTTTTTGGCTCATATGGATGAAAGACACCAAATCCCAGAATGCACTTCGCTTCGCTGCTTTGAGTCCACTCCCAAGCCACGCCTAACGCTTGACAGACAGACAAGGCATTCAACTCAACTCAATGTGTTTTATTGTTATTTCAACCATATACACGAAACAACGTTTAATCGTGGCTCAAGTGGTGTTACACATTTAAAATATATAAAAACGACATTATATAAAAACGACATACAAAACAGACTACCTTTAGTGCACACACATTATAGGCTCCTTAAAGGTCAGCTAAGCATACCAGCATTAGGCTTGGTGGGCTGTAAACACAGAGTATAAACACAGCCGTGAATTAGCGTGGGATGTCGAATGGTTGCCATGTAACAGTCACAAACTCCAGCGGTTAGCAGTTAGTTGGATACAAATCACCACATTTCTGCACCAGTCCGTGTTAACACAGCCCACCTTCACGGGTCTTTTACCCAGTGACAGAGCATCTCTAGCTCGGATCGTCGGAGGGCTAGCAGTCCTGGTAGCTGGACAGTCTGGTACGCTGTTCTTCAGCCATGTTTCCATGAAAGCAAAAAACACAGTCTCTGAACTCGCGTTGGGAGCATCGTTGAAGTTGGATGTAGACCAGTTTGTTGTTTAATGAACGGACACTTGCAAGCAGGATTGATGGGACAGGTGGCCGGCTAGCGTTAGCTTCCCACCTAGCCGATGAGGATGTGCCCTACCCGGCTCGTGGCATCGAGTGAGACCGCTGGTCTCCGTGCTGGTCTCCGTGCTGGTCTCCGTGCTGGTCTCCGTGCTGGTCTCCGTGCTGGTCTCCGTGCAGGCGAAGCTCTCGTAGTGTGCCGATTATTCCGTCTGTAATAACGTTTCCTGCATATTCTCCGATCTGTACCGATGTATCCCGGTGGTACACGTGTGGTAGTTTGAATGCACATAATTGTTGTAAAAGTCTGCTGCTGAGAAGATAGAGCAGAGCCTTGTTTAGCGAGGATTAAAGATGGCTGACGTTTTTTTCCGGCTGAGATCGGCTCGCTTCGGGTGATGGTCGGGTTGAAAACATGCGGAAGTAGGTCCTACTACTGGTTGTAGTCTTTTGGTCTGGCCAAAAAATCTTCCGATGACGCAAAAATTGTCATTTTACGTCATCGGAAGATTTTTTCCAGACCTCCCAATGCAGATATCTCCTGTCTCAGGGGGACATGAGGGAGGGAAGCACGGTCATTCAGAAATACTACCGGGTTTCTACTGATACAAAGCTGAATGCTAAATCGGTGAAGTATCCCTTTAAGTTTAAAATCCGATCAGGCTTTGGGTGAAAATCATGTGTTACTGCACATCCGGTTACACATGTGACGCAAAACGTGACGTAGCTTCGTTTGTTCCGTTTGTTCCATTTGTTCCGTATACAGTTCGAAAAACTGTTTACTTTTATTTTCAAACTGGACACGAACCCCGGTCTCGTGGGAAAAAGTCATGTGTTTGTTTGACCTAGTCTATATCCATAATGTTCCACTTCCAGGATTGCTCCGGTGCCACCGGAAATTCCGCTGGATATCCTTCTTTTCAGTCGGATGTCCGTCACCTTCTGCTTTCTTTGTGTTGGCGTTCTAACCTCTGGTGGATTTCTGAGGACTCTGGTTAACTGCTCCTCAGATCTCTGCAGGGTAAATCCAGACAGCTAGCTAGACTATCTGTCCAATCTGAGTTTTCTGTTGCACAACTTAAACATCTTTTGAATGTACACGTTCTACCAAAACAAGTTCCTTCCCGAGGCTAGCAGCACCGTGGCTCCGTCCGGCACTTTGCGCCGCCGAAGACAATTGTGATTGGTTTGAAGACATGCCAATAAACCAGAGTTCTTCTCCCATTCCGGAATGCTGTGTGGACTAGCCGGACCCTCCTCCACAGCGCTGTGGAGGAAGGTCTGGCAATGCAAGACTAGTTTGAGGACACCTGTGATCCAATGCGCAGCCCGCGGCCGGAGCATGATCCGTCCTCCCCGGCGGTCACCAAGTCCTGCACACCAGACAAGCAAGCCGCGTCGTAATACGGCGGGTTCAGCCGAGGCAACATTTGCGTTTGTGGCAGAAAAACATAACAAGAGGATTGAAAAAAGAAGTTAAGAACGCTCAGCACGACAACAGTCTTTTGCTCTGCTTCTCGTCACAGAGTGAGCAAGCGAGCGCCCAATCCAAACGACTTTCAATTAATCTTCTCTGTCCCTGCACCACTTATGGCGTTTTTCCACTGCTAGTACCAGCTCTACTCGGCTCGACTTGACTCGCCCGCATTGCCCCGTCCTCCTTTTTCCATTGCAGATTAGTATCGCCTCATGCGTGAGGCATTAGATTGCATTAGGCAATGGTTATGGTTATGGTTAGGGTTATGTGCCTTGAAGTCAACGGTTGAGGAGACTTTGGAGGCTTAAAACACCATTGAGCCTTGTAAGAGGACATTTTTTGAATCAGGAACTTTGATTGTTCCAGTGCAGACTTTTGACAAAAGAAAGTTTAAACGCTGAGCTATCCAAAGCTGTTGTCACAAACAATCTTTGTTATTAATCAAGGCCACCAAAAAGCATCAAATAGGGTATTTTTGTCGTTTTAATATCACCATCTTTAAGCATTTCAGGACACTGACTCAAGGTATTTTCATTTACTATAACTTCCATCTGATGTAGGGAATTAAAACCTGTCAGGATTAAGGAATGGTGTCTTTTGAAAATCCTCCAGCTCACATTTTCTGTCATGCTGAGCCACATAAATTAATTAGATTAATGGGCAGTCAGAAAGAAAGAACCGAAAATGCTATGTACAAATGAGTTTATTGAAATGGAACAGGAGCTCTTTTTTTCTCTCCACCCACTTTAGTTGCAGTCACTGTATTATAGTTTAAGGAGGGAGCGAGTTGCATTCAAATTTCTTCTTTATACTTCAATCTCTGGGCAGTAAAAGCCACAGTCCCCGTGGCAGACCAGCACATCAAGGTGCCCAATGGCATGAATTACATCATATTTCTAAAAGTTATCCCTTTCCAGCTCTTCCACCCTCAGACATGTCAAGATGATATGCTTAACTGTTCCAATTTTCATCACATGCTTGTGTGTTTAGCCTATAGAGCTCCCAGACTGACAAAATGTAGTGCAATATTAATCATGAATATAACTGATTAGATTGACAAATAATGCTATCAGTAGGCTAGTTAAATAATGTAAATATAGTGCATAAACAAAGCTTTAAACCTTTCCTCTAACATGTGAATGTGTTGTTTTTTTACAAAAAGGCTACCACTATCGATTAAATAAACTTAGTTTAAATGTAGCTGATCTCTCCTATTTGTCGCGAGCACACATTTAATAATTTATCAGTTCCCAAAGTAACATTTCCCCTTTTCCTCACCCTACCAATGCTAATAGGAACATAAGGTAGCAGTGTACAGGCTGTGCACTAGCTAGCTTAACACATTGAGGGCCAGATGTACGTACATTTGCGAATGTAGCGTTATCAGCGCCATGGCCAACCTGCAGAAAGCCCACGCTGTGATATTTGTGATATTGTAATATAATATTTGTAATGTAACGAGGAGTTTAACAACTGCTGGAATGGAATGTGAACGCTGAGTCGGAGATTTAATGTCATCTTTAATTTCTTCCAGTAACTCTAATATTGCATGGCTGCATAATCTGTAATCTGTAAGAATTGCTCCCATCTAACAGTGAAATTGTATATGACAACCAACTGAATATTACTTTCTAACCCCCCATTACGAGTGAGTTATAACTCCTACGGTGGCCGAACCCGAAATTAGCGACAAAACGTCCGTGAGTGTCCCTTCCAGTGTAATAATAGTTTGACGTTATTTTGGTACCATTTCATTGCTAACATCAGCTATCAGGTTCCCAAACATATGCAAGCTAATGTTAGTAAAGTATCAGTGCTATCGTTATTCTGTATATTGTACCAGATTAATAGTGTAAGACGATGTTTACAGCGTAGGAGAGAAGCAACAGAGGTTTGTGTTTTTAATATATTTCTCTGAGCAGCATGAACAATGTCAATGCAACTGAAATGATCTCTTAGTGTCTCCATCATTAACACACAGCTGTTCTAGCTGTAGCTAGTCTGTGTTACATCTGCATGACGTGAGTTGTCTGCCAGGGAAATCGCGGCACATATGATTACGTTTATGTTACAAGGTAGACAATCCTTTTTCATCAGTGACGCGAGGAAAAGTATCCTAGACGTCATTCTAGCGTTATGCACAGCCGTGCTATAGTTAGCCAAGCAAGAACCAACTATAAAACTTTTACACAAATAGGCAGAATTACCTGTTGAGAAGAAAGCAGGCAACTTCGGCGTCCCTTTTAAAATCCTTGCTCCTCATCAGCTCTTTCCATCTTGGAAAAGCCACAACAATATTAACTTTGGTCGCGTTGTCATTTTAATTTCCTCTGCGATTCAGTTACATGTCCTCGATAATAGACGCAACAGGCTTTCAAATCTGTCGGCGGTGAGTCACAAATAATCTTCTCCCCCCTCCCTCCCTGGCATACCTCACAGTCAGTGCCACTGAGTGAAAAGCGTGAAATGCGGCGCAGTATAGCCTGTATGTCCCTTAAGGGCTACCGTAGTTCAAGATGGCGCATGACTATGGAGTGTCTACCCCAGTTCATGTAAGCGCAAATGTAAAATTTCAAGCCAATAGGAATACTTGGAATTGATGGTTGTGGTCAATATTCATAAAAAAGGACAAGTTTGTGAAGGGCAATACAGATTTTGATAATAAACAACTACAAATGTTACACACTTAATGATTTTGTGTTCACTCAACTGAAAAAGTGTGATCCTTGTGGCAAAAATCTTTTCAGCTCGTCTCCTTGGCCTATGTCTTCGTCTTGCTCGGATTACTGCCGCCATTTCACCAGGAGGCATATGTGAGGAAACCCGGTTGTGCCTGGTTTACACCTGCTTTTAAGAAGCGGACAATTTTTACCGCAAAATAGAGACGCACTTCCACAGGCGGATTTTGTACATACCATGGAATACATAATTAGGCGCACTTCACGCGTCCTTCCCCTCCCATCTCTTTATGGGAAACTCCCACTTTCCCCTTTACCCTCCCATGAATGCATATGCATGATGCGGAAAAGCGCAAGGCAGTCTGCGCTTTTACCTCAGTGCGGCCTGTATGTACATACCTCGCCATGCTTTTACGCGCACATTGCGAACCAAATACGCCTGAAGTGGGCACAAAAGTGTTAGTACATCTGGCCCTGAGCGTCCAGCTAGATACCTTGCTGCAGCTGAGTACAACAACAGTACACTTTCTGTTAATCATCCATATACTGTGTACTGCTGTAGTATCACTGTATAAACAGTAGTGTAACAATGGCATTTTTGCCAGCAAGCTAGCGCTAACGAACCTAGCTAGGTACCTTTACATGTTTAGAGTAGCTATAGTTGATTGGTGGAAGAAAAGGAAATATGAAACTTAATATTTGAATTATTTAACAGTATATTATATAGAAATTAGGTTAGTTGAAATTAGGTTCATGCTGAGTGAGCTGCGCGAGCAAGGATCACTGCATTGAGCGCCACACACTCGCACTAAATCACAAATTACATTTCTAATCAAAGCTCAGGGCTTTAATCGCAGATTATAAAGCTTGGATTCAGGGGTGGGTTCATTTGACTGCCACCAGTTCTCTCATGAAAATCTCACCTGGAGACAGCAGGTAAATTTAGCCTCCCTCACAGTTAATTAAAAGGGTTTTGTGACTTAAAGTTGTTAATCAGTGGAGGAGGAAGAGGGTCACTGTGGTCCTCATGACTCATGACTTATCTTTTGCAATGGAAGTTATCTAGCCAAGTAACATTTGAAGACTACACACTGAAATTAATTGTTAAAATTAGAATATTTTGTGGTGACGACTGCAGCCCTGTGTGACACAGCAGTTTACATTGATATCACATTCTTTTTCCGCCTCTGCATTAAAGCTCTCCTCCTGCCCGTTCTATCCCTGACATTTATATTTCTAAGGCCACTTTCAGTGTTTTTCGCTTTTGTTATCCTTTTTGTCAAGTTTGGAGTCAAAGTTAACCAAAACGAAGCTGTAGTGAAATGTCGAGAGGTGAGAGGCTCAACCTTTAGACATTTGCAGACGTAATCAATCAGGTTGACAGCTGTGCCAAGAACACAGCTCGGGTTGCCTGATGCTTGTAAAACACGGCAGAACTGGGCCATGTAAGAAAGCCAGAGCTATCATAATCATGAAAGTAATTATTTTCAAAATTTCATCATAGAAAAGACCAATTAAGAAAAGGGGTCAAAGCGTGAGGTCAACGTCTGGCCGCGCAGCATTGGTATGAGCAGTTTAGCTGAGAAGGTCATGGTCATGATCAACATGCTATAAAGCTGTGGGTTATGCAGGATATAGACTCCGGAACAATTAAAATAAAAAATGCCAGATTATGGGCATTATAGGTACAATATGTAAGATTTCTGCAAAATTCAAAACGCTGGACGTTTCGTTTTGTCGCCTGTCAGTCATCCCCACCCGCACCCGCAAAGTAAGTCTCTTAGCGATGTTGAGTAACATTACAACTAGTCTCGCATTGCCTCCCTCCACAGCGCTGCGGAGGAAGGTCTGGCTAGTCCACACAGCATTCCGGGATGGGAGAAAGACTCTGGTCTTTCTCTGGTGCTCTGGTTTATTGGCATTTCTTCAAACCAATCACAATGGTCTTAGGCGGTGCTAAGCGCCAGACGCAGCCATGGTGCCGCTGCAAAATAGCCTCAGGAAGGAACTTGTTTTGGTGGAACGTGTACGTTCAAAAGTAGTTTTAGTCGTGCAACAGAAAACTCAGATTGGACAGATAGTCTAGCTAGCTGTCTGGATTTACCCTGCAGAGATCTGAGGAGCAGTTAACCAGAGTCCTCAGAAATCCACCGGGGTTTAAAATTACAACACAAACAAAATGGAAGGTAACGGACATCTGGCTGAAAAGGACATCCGGCGGAATTTTCGGCGGCACCGGAACAATCCCGAAAGTGGAATGTCGTGGATATAGACTACGTTACAACAAACCCCTTTCCGCCAGTGCTGTAAATATCCAAAATGTGAAATATGTGTTTTTAGCTGCTGGCTAACATTAGCTTGCTTGCTCGTTAACTGGTCAGCTACCAATACAAATTGAATCAAGAAAATTGTAATTATGTGGGAGACTGCAGCTATTTCATAAGAATGACACAGATTAATGTTACTAAACGTAACATGAATAAAACTTGAATGGATGAACTCGTCTGTTAACAGATACATTTTAATCAGCAATGGTTTTAACAATGAAAACTACAACTCCCTAGCCTGACAAGCCAGACCCACATCAAGATGTTGGGTCTGTGAACTTACGATTGACAGTGCTCAATCCGAGGGGCGGGATAAACGGTTGTCTTTCAAACTCCCTCTGCATGCAACAGGATAGTGCTACAACCAGGCAGAGCAACGAAGAAGGTGGCGGAGTAGTTGATAGGTTCAACTTTTACCGTATCCAGTCAGCAAAACTCTCAACACATCTTCCTTTTTTAATAATTCAGTGCCGTTCTTTGTTCTTTTCTCAAAGAAAAGAATTTTGTTTTTCCAGCTCGCAAGCCAACGGAGAGTGCCTAGACTGACCCTAGCTGCAAATTAAATTTGATGCCGCTAGGGTGCGTCTAGATTTCTAGGCTAACAACTCCCATAAACCCATGCAACTTTACGATGTCATCATTAGTATGTGTTTACATTCATTGCTTTGATAGAGAGCAGCAGAAAATTACATATTGTACGTTTAATAAAACTATGTCCAGTGAGAACACCTGACAGCAGAGAATCAGAAAGCTTTAGGATGTGCCCAAAATGTCACCTCTTAATAACAAGGGAAATAAACAGACACAGTCCTCCTGGATTTAAGACATGAGCTCAGAAGAGTTTGTCAAAACTGTCATCCACAGCTCAGGCCTGTTTTCTATTATATTTTCTATTCAACTGGAGGGTCTACAGGGAGTTGATTGGCAGGTAATTGACTGACAAGGAGTTAAAGAGCTTCTTCACTCTTGGAGAATCTGATGTACTATAAAGTTTGTGGAACTTGTCCATCAATGCTATTTGCATGCTATATGCTATCAATGTGTTCTTTCTGAGAGTTGAACAAAAAGATCAATATTGATCTCATGTCTGTGCATGAAGTACTGAGCTGGAGCTTAAAAATGAATGTGAAAATATGGTTGTGCTTTTAGTTGGAGCTAAACAACATACCTTTTTCTCTGCGACAGCTGGTAGTAATGACCTGATGATGCCATGTTGGGTGGTACCACCAGTGTTTATGCAGGGATTCATAAAACTAGATATAATGTGTTACTTATAGGGATGCAAATTTTTTGTTGTTTTTCTAATCGATAGCTGACCATCGCTAACCGATCATTAACCATTAACCGACAACGTCAATCCCCATTCACCCGTCTGAGATGCTCGGACATACTCTCAGAGCTCCACGGGCAGCTGTGGACAACACAGACACAACAACAACCTTTGAACGTACACATGTTCCACCAAAACAAGTTCCTTCCCGAGGCTATTTTGCAGAGGCACCGTTGCCCAGCTGACACTTAGCGACGATTGGGATTGGTTTAAAGAAATGTCAATAAACCAGAGCCTGTTTTTCTCCCATCCCGGAATGCTGTGTGGACTCGCCAGACCTTCTGCAGCGTGGTGGAGGAAGGTCTGGCAAAGCAAGACTAATATACAGGTGATGAGGAACAGGTGTACAGGTTATGTAAGGGAGTTGAAATCAGGTGACTGAAAGGCGGGAAAGGTCGGTGACATCTTGTGGACATGTGGAGAATGGTAAGGACTGGAAAGTTACATTAAAAGGTTCCCTGTGAAGTTTTGGCCCTTTTGTGTTTTTCTATGAATTGGTCCTTGTTTTATTTATCTCACGCACAAGCACTCATGCAACACATTTGGTAGACCTCAAGGAAGCACACACAATGCATTTTACACTGAATGTAAACATCCCTTTTGAGAGAGGTCCAAGGCATCAGATTTTTGTGTGCAAAACTCTTAATTAGTAACTAAAGCTGTTGGGTTAAAGAAGTGGGGTAAAAAGTACACTATTTCTCTGAAATGTAGCGGATTAGAAGTAGAAAGTGGCATGAAAAGAAAAGACTCAAGTACAAGTATCTCAAATTTTACTTAAGTACAGTACTTGAGTAAATGTACTTAGTTACATTCCACCACTGTCTATTTGAACCCAGCAGTGTTGAGGGACTTTGTTGTTGATTATAACCTAATCTTTGAAGCCAATGCTTGTTATTTTGGTAGCATCTTAAAACCATAAAACATGTAGGTTTCAACAATCAAATCAACCTCTCCCACTGCATCCACTTCCAGACACTTCCCTACTGTTGGTGTGTTCTAATTGCTGGCTGATTATTTTGACTCAAAGTAAAGCTGAAACAACAAAATAAGGAGCTGTCTGGGGACACTGAAACAGGATTTTCTGGTATAGAAGTGAGTTCTCAAACAAAAAGAAGAAAATGTTAGATCATGTGTAAGTTACAAGTCAAAGCTATTGAAGGCATGCTTGTGGATTGATTTAAGCATGTAGATTTGATGTCTATATTTACATACAAATATGTAAAACAAAAAAAGAAGTCAGCGAGAATCACGTAGAAGCTTTGAGGAATGTGTATGTTATAGCAAAAGATAGGAAGAAATAAGAGCGTAGTCAGAAACTCTATGATCAGTGCTATCAAAGGCTCCTTTGAGGTTTCAAAGAACTCAACCTGCACAGTTCCTGCATCAGAATCAGAAAACTGTGCAGTATCACTATCTGGTGGTCTAAAACCATTTTTCAAGTATCACATTAACATAAAGAAATGACTTGGAGGAACTTGACATGTAAAGAAAGTAAGAAAAATCTATTTAAATGTAAAATTGTGGGGTTGAGGTTAGGTTTCTTTGAGCTTACATCTGCTCAGAACTAACTTTCTGTGGACAGAGAACTGCCGATAATAGATAAAATAATAAAATCCAAATGAGTTCCAAACTTCTTAACAGTATCTTCACCCTTAACTGCAGTGATCCAGGGACTGAAAAGAGAGTTTCCAGGCCCCATTGTGAGCTGAAATATTGCCTCCTAAACAAATAACTGACTGCTTTGACGTGCATGAGTCTGTGGACTGACAGAAGAAAGATGGATGATACTATGTTAATCCCTGAAGTACAGTGAGCCATGCAGCGTTATGTGAGCAGTGCATCTACTGTATGTCACGCAGCACATCTAGACACAAACTCTTCATTTGTTGCTTGAGTGGGGAAGCCATCGAGTCAGCTCGAAAGCTCAAAAGCTTTTCCCCTATATTTTGAAATGGTTTTTAACATTATTTTTCCTGTGGGCTCCCAGTTGCTTATCAAGAGTTTGATGGAAACTTGGCAGTTTGAAATGAGAACTCCGACAAAAGAGTAAGGCCTGGCGTTGTGCAGGACATCTGTTTGTGACCCTAGACCCCACCAGCTGCAGCTGCCGGCATCCAAGCACTCCTCCAAGGCCTCAGCCAAGCCCTCGCTCTTGGCATTGCACGACAAACTTTGTGCAACGCTTCAGCTTTGCCAGTTTTCCACTTTCTTGGCTAACCCCCCTGAATCTGACATTATGTGTTTAAACAAAATGTCTCTAAAAATGATGCAAGGAAATAAAGTTGGAGTATGGAGTAAGCTGCAAAACAAACAATCTCCATATCAAGTAGGACTGAGCTATACATTGATATGTGAGGCTAGATATCATCTTACATTTTGGATAACGTTATATCATGATATAATGATATGACTATGTAGGTTTATGTTAAAGCTATAGTGCGTAGTTTCTGTAATTCTAAGTAATAACAACAACACCATCGGCGCGTCCACATAAGACAAGCCTTCTTGATCATGCACGTGCACTCACCCCTTCCCCACACAGTTGCTTGTAGCCAAGGAGGACACGGAGGATTAAAAAGGCATGATGGACTCTTCAGAAGAGGTCATTATCTTCACTAGAGTTTCTGCGTGTGAAAGTCGCCAGACGACACCATGTTTTAAATACAGCCATGCTGAGAAATACAGAGAGAGTTGGGTGGAGCAGATGGGTTAGGGTTAAGGTGCCATTTGTGCACAGAGCCAGGCTAGCAGTTTCCTCCTCTTCCTAGTGTTTATAATTAAGCTAAGCTAACCCAACTGGCTGCTAACTGTAGCTTCATATTTACTGTACGAAAATGAAAGTGGTATCAATCTTCTCTAACTCTCTAACTATTGCCTTAAAGTAGGGATAGACCGAATATCAACCCTGGACAATTATCTGGCAGTTTTTTGGCAGTTTCCAGATTATCTGCGTTTTATTTTGTCATATTCCAAACATTTTACTTAAGGATTTTCATATTCACTGTATATGGTTCCAAATATCTGTCATCTGTTTTATTAACTACTAATACTCTGTATTGGCCTTGAAAAAACAGTATAGGTGGATCCCTACCTTAAAGTGTTAATTTCCTAAAACAAGTGAAATAAAAATATTTATACCCTGTTTGCAGGTTTTTTTGTCTTGTATTTTTAGAATGAAGTGTAATTGTCTCATTTCTAATGCAGCAACTTCTATTACTCCTTGGATTAAGAGTCTTTTTGCAGTGTGCTGCATGTTTGTCTGACTAAATATTTTTAATGGTGTCTTTTAAAATGATCGCCCATTTATCATCACCTATGTCTAGCTTGTATTTTCCTCGAACATTTTAAAAGGCATGTACTAGTAGAGTACTGTGCTGGCATTTTGGCCATAACTCTCATAAAAGATATTCTAGGCTAAAAAAAAAAAGACTATCCTGTCAAAGGGTAAATAAAATGAACAGATTTAAAGTAGATTTTTAACATTTGAAGAATTTGAAACTTTTTTGAAACAAAAAGCACAAATAAGGACCTGTTTTTGTAAATGTGATAGTTGATATAATTGTCAATTTTATTTTTATAGCACCTTTAATAATAATAATAATACATTTTATTTGTATCGCACTTTACATTTCAACAATCTCAAAGTGACCTTTCATTAGACGTAAACCCAAAGTACTTTATGTTAAAAACCTAACCTAACCCCATACACATTCAAACAAAGCATGCATAGAAATGGAATACACAAAAAGACAATCAACAAAAACAAACAAGACATACTAGTGCGGCCATACACATTCATACACACAGTAGAGGGACTTCTATTAGAGGGCATATTAGCCAGCATATATTTTCCTTTCCTTCCTGTGGGTGTCAGGTGATTGACAGAGAGCACAGTGTAATATTATTAGTGCAGTTATATGAAAACACTCAACTAGGGTACAATGAAGTAATGATCAAATAGAAACGCCCCAAACAAATTAGGGATTCATATTCCGTGTTATGGATTATCTTGATCTATTGAAGTTGGTTTCCCATACTGCTGAGGGATGAATGGCAGCAAATGACTTTTTCTGAAGAGAGGGAAATGAGGGCTCAGACACCCGCAGGAGGAAGAATGTAAAGAAGAGGAGCAATATTCTCCATTAATGGAGTTTTGGACAAGATGGATGTGAGTAGATAATGACTAAATGTATTTTCCAATCAGAGAAGACACCGGGAGGAAACAAACTCTGGGGTTTATTTTAATAAATTAAAGGTATTTAGAATTCATAATTAAAGTCATGTTATAAGTAGTGTGCATGTCTTTTGACCTTTGATCACTGGATAATAGATTTGTTTTAATCAGCAGTGGTGAAGATAACAAATAAATATATTGGGCATACATTTATCAGTTGGGCACAAAAAAGACTCCAAATGAATGCTAATGTTGCTCCATGTCTGCCAGTTGTCTGAATATGCAATTGTTTGCTACGATATGAGAACTTGTATAAAGTGATAATATATCAACACTCTGTCAGGTTATTATAGAGTTCTTCTTTCCCCTTTAGTGGCCAAAAAATATAAATTAATGGAACTTTAATGGTGTGTTCAAACAAAACGCGAAATTCTGAATTCCCGACGTAAATGACACAAATGGTGCCAAAGCCCATCAGCGTGGAGATTCTCCTGCATAGTGTAAGGTTTAGAAATGGAGTTAATTCACATTTGAAAGTCGTAAGGCTCAGAATTTAATATAATTTATATTTGAGTTAATTTACTAGAAATGTATTTTACAATGTTTAGTCAGTTAATCATTTACATATGTATGTTATGCAATCAGTTACATATCTACATGTTTGAATATTTAACAGGATAGTCAGGATATATTAGTTTACCTCACGTTTACCTCAGTCTACGTTCTTGCTTCTGATTGGTTAGTTCAGTCATGTGGAAGGTACAAGAACAAGGAAGTGGAGTTGTTGTGAGTGGTGTTCAGTAAAGTACCATCCATCCTGCTGTTTATTCTCATAGAGAGTGATCCACCACCACATACCGAACCCTCACGATACAATAGCATAGCCCTGATCGATCCGAACTCCATTCCGAAAACAAGCATTTTAAAAGTTGTTTTGCTAACATATCGGCATCCTGATGTAGTTACTTCGGCATACTCTTGATCCGTTTATTGCAAATAAATCACAGCAAAATCTGTAGCTCAAGTAGCGGTTTTCCGAACGTATCTGGGACTTTCAGTAATAGTGGTTATTTTGGCCATATTGATGACTTAAAGGGATATTTGTTGAAATAGGGCTGATCACGGTCTCCTCTAGCTGTAGATAGGTGGGGTCTCCTCTAGCTGTAGATAGGTGGGCCAATGCATTTTTTGTGCATGCATTGTTTTAGTCCGGTGCAACACTGGCAGCGCTGCCGCTAGTTAGCTTAGCGTAGTGAATGGAATCCTATGTTGCCGGTTAGCATGTTGTGAGTAAAAGTGAGCCAACAAAAGACAAAACCTAATTACATGCACTGAGACAAAAAATGCGTTGGCCCACCTATCTACAGCTAGAGGAGACCCCACCTATCTACAGCTAGAGGAGACCCCACCTATCTACAGCTAGAGGAGACCCCACCTATCTACAGCTAGAGGAGACCCCACCTATCTACAGCTAGAGGAGACCCCACCTATCTACAGCTAGAGGAGACCCCACCTATCTACAGCTAGAGGAGACCCCACCTATCTACAGCTAGAGGAGACCCCACCTATCTACAGCTAGAGGAGACCCCACCTATCTACAGCTAGAGGAGACCCCACCTATCTACAGCTAGAGGAGACCCCACCTATCTACAGCTAGAGGAGACCCCACCTATCTACAGCTAGAGGAGACCCCACCTATCTACAGCTAGAGGAGACCCCACCTATCTACAGCTAGAGGAGACCCCACCGATCTACAGCTAGAGGAGACCCCACCTATCTACAGCTAGAGGAGACCCCACCTATCTACGGCTAGAGGAGACCCCACCTATCTACAGCTAGAGGAGACCCCACCTATCTACAGCTAGAGGAGACCCCACCTATCTACAGCTAGAGGAGACCCCACCTATCTACAGCTAGAGGAGACCCCACCTATCTACGGCTAGAGGAGACCTCACCTATCTACAGCTAGAGGAGACCCCACCTATCTACAGCTAGAGGAGACCTCACCTATCTACAGCTAGAGGAGACCCCACCTATCTACAGGTTTTGGTAGAAGTCTATGAGAAAGTGACCCACTTCTCACTGGATTTATTACCTCAGTAAACATTTGAGTTTATGGTCTCAATCGCTAGTTTTAAGTCTTCTGCAACATAACGTAACAGAGTGTAAAGGCTCCTGCCTCACTCCTCCCTCTCGTCTAAAATCGTCACATCCGCAACCAGGATGGCTGCGCCCATAACGGCAAACTCGACGACTCATAGCAGATCTCCACAAACCAATGGGTGACGTCACACATGCTCTGTCCATTGACATTATACAGTCTATGGGTCAAACTCGCACAAGTAACGCTCTGCGAAAATTTGCTTTGCGTTTGGTGTGACAGCATAAAGCAGTAGAATATCAGTTGACACTAGCTATGTTTCCATCCGTTTGTCAATCGAATTATCCAAAGTTCGCTAAAAACATTAATGCGGATAAAGCCGGTGAAAGTGTGTTTCCATCAAACAGCTTTACAGTAAAGCGAATAAAAACCTATGCGTAATGATGTGACACGCGGTTTTGCAGTCAAATGGGTATATGGAATAGATTTGAGACATTTTAAGGTCTGAATCGCACCACATTCAACCTAACATTTGCTTAACAGCTGGCTTACGTGCCAGCTGATGCGACATATCAAGCTATAATAAAACAACAACGACGCTATGAAAGCATCACTATGATGATGCAGATGCACGTAAATGCCAGATGACAACGGTGGCAGCCTTTGGTTTAGGAATGACAGCGCTTCAAATAGTAAACGTAAATCTCTTCTCCTCGATTTTCCACATATATCTGTCTTTGTTGGCAACCTTCATGTCTGCAAAGAAAGCGGAAAGACGTGGCGGAGATTACCTATAACTTCTTCGTTTTATGG
The DNA here is from genome assembly GCA_023631565.1 of Gymnocephalus cernua. Taxonomy (NCBI): domain Eukaryota; kingdom Metazoa; phylum Chordata; class Actinopteri; order Perciformes; family Percidae; genus Gymnocephalus; species Gymnocephalus cernua. The sequence continues at coordinate 27,439,742 of CM042446.1, forward strand.
CGGGTTGAAACCATAAAATGACCTAAAATGTAATCGTGATTCATTATTTATTCGGCAAATAACATTTCCATCAGCGTTTATCGCATAAGCCGTTTACCGATCAAGTGAAAATCCGATGAGATCGAACGCACAAACTTTGAGTTGATATTCATGAAATTCAATCGAATTTCACTGTTTCCATAAGTACTTTTTCATTTGATATGACTTAATTTGTATAAGAATGTGTGGATGGAAACATGGCTACTTACGTGATTAACTTTTCCCTGGTTGAACAGATGGTTTATTGACAGTTGAACTCACTTCATGATGACTGGTCAAAGATCAGCAATCAGGCATGGTCTTAACTTGTTTTTTCAGAAAACAGTAGAACACATAACTTCTGTTTGCTTTATTTGTTGCAAACCATCAATAGCAATGTCAAGCGTGAATAGCATCAAGGCAACATGTCACAAGGTCTCCACTCTGATACCAATAGGAAGTATTCTGTTCTACTTTTAACAAAGTAGGCATCTCTTTCACAGTTTATCTCACTCACTTCCCCTGCAGCGGAATCCCATGACTTCCAAGATAGCAACATGACTCCAGCACTCGTGAGATAAATATACAAAGAAAAGAGAAACCTGGAAAGACAAGCGAGGATTTTTCAAATGTGTAAAAAGAGTTCTGAAAGTTAGTGTTGGTGTTGAGATCAATAGTTGGGTCTGAAATGGCCACAAAAAGAAGCAACAAACACATAGACACCTAACTTTGGGCCCTGTTTTGATGTTCTCTCTTGGTATCAGTATCTGTCTACTGCTGTAAATAAATAGCTACAGGCTGATGGGACCTGGTCAAGGGTGTGTGTGTGTGTGTGTGTGTGTGTGTGTGTGTGTGTGTGTGTGTGTGTGTGTGTGTGTGTGTGCGTGTGTGCGTGCGTGCGTGCGTGCGTGCGTGCGTGCGTGCGTGCGTGCATTGAAGGCTGCAAGCACACACACATAAAACACATCTGTCTTTTTACCTGCTGCACTGCAAATCACATTCATGTGAAGCAACAGAAAAAGCAGTAAATGCAAATCCTCGAAAGGATGAGAAGCTGACATCTAATCGCACACATTGAGCCATTAGGATGAATTATTAATGCGTGCTTCTATTTATGCAGGTAATAATAGGAAAAGTGTTAATCTTTTCAGCCAACCTGCAGCACAAAGTGCCTCCATCACTGCTCCCTGCTCAGTGGCTTTATTTTAATATGACCAGACAGGAAAGCAGTGTTCAGTATGTATTGAATTAACAATTCTGGCAGTTTCCCAGGAAGTGCATTATGGGAAGACATCTTGAGCGCTCACCCCTCACCTCACCTCACCTCACCTCTGTCTGACAGAGGTTGCAGAATATCCGGATGTCCTACCTTTGGATACCGATGGTTGCATTTCTGTCCGAGAGGCCAAGTAAAAGTCAAAGTCTAGGATGAACTTACTGAGCCGTCTCAATTCCACACTACATACTTGAATAAGACAATATTAATACATAATAATACATTTATTTTATATAGCCCTTTAAAAAGGTACTCAATGGCAATTTACAAGGAAAGAACAAAGAAAAACAATAACACGATCAGTATAAAAACAACAATAACGGGGGGTGTCTAACTGCGTGTCAATCACTGCTCATGCACACGCATTAATTCTCCCTTGTGAGGGGGGAGGGGCTTAGGAGACCAGTGGAAAGGGGGGACGGACTGAGAAGTTGTTGATTCAAATTTTTTGGCGAAGTCCTGGATCTTCACAATCCTACCTACGGCACCTTTAAATACTCTGAAGGGCTTTTCACATAGAACGCGGCATGCGCTGCGCTCGCCGCTAGGTTGTCCTATTCCCAAAATAACCGGGCTCAGCGCAAAATAGGCAAGAGTTTCTAAATGTACATCATACACGCGCCAATATTTGAATGCACGTCACGTCTGCATCCGGTGTTTACATCAGACGTGTAGTAGCCTACATGTGACATTGTGTAGCATACACAGCGATTTCAGTAGTGATTTGGTGGCGGAGATGTTTCTGTCTTTGAACCAAATGAAAGCCTTGGCACTTGCCCTGGTTGTGAGGAGAAGATGGAGGAAGGCAGCTGCAGCAGCAGCAACAAGGGTGTGGGTGCACAAGACCCCTCAGGTCCAGAGAGCAGTTGGGGGAATTCTGGCTGGTGAGTGAGCTTCGCTTTCACTTTGACCGGTTCCAGGGGTACTTTCGGCTCAACAGGGAGCAATTTGACAGTCCAAACATATTTTACATCATATAAACATACAAATATATCTTACAAGAACCTGTATGGAGCTGTATTTAATCAACTTGATATTTGGTTTTTGCAGCTCACAACAGTAGGCTACAGTTCTTCTCCAGTGCTTTGGCGCATTTCTCAGATCAGAGATGACAATACTGTGTAACATATAAGGAATAGTGCTCCCTTTCATGTGCATTGTTCATTAGACTATACTTACAGAGTGAACTGTTAAATATGGACAACAACACAAAGCAGTTTCACTATCTTGGTATAAACAATGGCGTAAGGACTTGTCAGTTAGATTGTGTCATAGGTATAAATACTTGCTTTGGACACAAACACAAGATTTGCATCCGATGTCTCTGTACGACCTCAGACTTGTGTCGTACAGCTCTGGGAGATCGCTGATGGCTAAAATCAACCTCTAGTCCATGTTCCGTTTGTGGATCCATGTGCATTCTGTGTTGTTGTTTTTTCAGACATGTTAAACCATGTTGAACTTTGACCGCGGCACACGCAAGAGCGGCAAGCCACAAAATGTATGTATGTAAGTCAAGGTAAGTTATGTAAGTATGATGTAACTAATTTAGTTACATCAACTAATTTAGATTTATTGATTAAAAAAACACTTTAATTATCTAAAAAAGCAAGCGAAGTAAGGATCACCGGGCAGAGGAAACAAGCTGAATATTGTATACCTTCAATAGGATCACTGAAGCTAGAGTGCAGTAGAGTTTTTAGTGATTTGTAGCCTCTCTTATTCTGCTGCTTACTCAACGGCTGCTCCGAATTAAGTAACCTGCCACAAACCTACAGCTGTAATTTAAAAGGGGGAAGAACTGCTGGCTTGCATGTGGTCTCACACGATAAAAGGCAGGGGGAGACGAAGGCTGGCACTTATTTTTAAATCTTCAGAGGGGGAAACTCTCCTCCCCTCCGTACCCCTACACCCACTTGAATTAAAATAATCCACTTTTTCCTTCACCACAACTAGAATGTTTCCAGAGGGTCTGAATGATACTTGACCAAATGACGCACTGATTTTTTTCTCCCTCTGAGACACAGCTGTTTCAAGTCCCATTACAGTGCATATGAAAGGAAGGCGATTATAGCGTCAGCATCCCTGCTTTTCCCACTGACATCTGTAACGAGAAACATATTTCAACCGAACAGAAATGCTTTTTTTTCTTTTCTTTTTTACTTGCCACTGATTGCATTTAAATGGATCCCATGAAGCGAGGAAAAAAGATTCAAATTTGTTTTTTAGGACTGCTTTGTCACATGATGCAGGTTATTCAATTTCACACACACACGCGCCGCCCATATTGAGCATGTGTTTGATTTTATGACAAATTCTGCCATTCTCCCTGCAAACATTATTGCTTCAGGGTTTATGGGCTTTCCAAGGCAAACAGCGCTGTCATTCCTGATCATATTCTCTGATTTATATCGTTTCTAACTCTATTGTAGTGCTGAGCTGATGGTTGCTTCTCATTGAAGACCTCATCTATCTCAAGGTTTCTCAATGGCATCTTAAAACCCTGGACAGGAGAGGAATAAAAGAGTGTGGGAGAGAGAGAGAGAGAGACAGAGAGGGAGAATAAAGAACAGTGGAGTAGAGAGACAGAGTGCAAAGTAGGAGTTAAGAGAGGTAACTAGAGAGGCTGACGGGGAGAGGGACGGAATTGAGAAGTAGGAGATGGAAAGAAAGACACTCAGCGAGGCTCACTTCATCATGTTCATTTTCTGAGTAACCTTCAGGTTTCTACACACAGTTGTGCACCCACAATTGTTATTTTCGCACCAGCCAACAACGAGGGAGAAAGGTTTAAAGGAGCGTAGGTGTTTTAGAGAATTGATCTCCAAGCCACAAGCTGTCAAGCACATGATCAATGAGGTCAGCCACAATTTTGACTATGGTTGATCAGATCAGCTGAGTTAACCCAAGACACCATCATGCCATGTTTATATTTGGGAAAAAAACATATCCTCTTTGTGAAAGTTGCTGTCTGTGCATGACAAAGAAAAACAAAGTCAGGCTTGAAACTTGGACTTGACTGCTGTGAGATTGGACTTGACTCAAGATAAATGCAAAAAACTAGACTGGGTAAACCAGCCCGATCTGCCGGCGATTTGATTTCTCCCTGCAGCTCAGGCTGGAAACCTGTACATTTATCTCTCCTGCTTCCGTGAGGAGCTCGGAGTAGAGACGCTGCTCCTTCACGTCGAAAGGAGCCAGTTGAGGTGGTTCGGGCATCTGGTAAGGATGCCCCCTGGGCGCCTCCCTAGGGAGGTGTTCCAGGCACGTCCAGCTGGGAGGAGGCCTCGGGGAAGACCCAGGACTAGGTGGAGGGATTACATCTCCAACCTGGCCTGGGAACGCCTCGGGATCCCCCAGTCAGAGCTGGTTAATGTGGCTCGGGAAAGGGAAGTTTGGGGTCCCCTGCTGGAGCTGCTCCCCCCGCGACCCGACCACGGATAAGCGGACGACGATGGATGGATGGATGGATGGCTTCCGTTACAATTTTGCAGGGACCAATCGCAAACTGGCTCATCCACCTGTGGCGCTATTGGTGGGTTTAACACGATGATGATAGAGAAGCAACCAAGCAGCTTCTTGTTTACATTCAACATGGCGGCCACCAAAGCGCAGCAACCCGTTGATGCCGCTGTCGTTGCTACGTCACCTGGATCGTTGGTCTGATTGGTTGAAGGACTATCCAATTGCATACAGAGTCATTTGCACAATGCCCGTTGGTCCCGCCTCTTGTGCAGAGAAAAGACAGAGCAGACTCCCCAGACTGATGTTCAATCTTAAAAGATGGAGCTTGGTCTGGTGATAGCCAGACTACAAAAAAAACATACTGATGCATTAAGCCTCTGCATTGAAATGACTCTGTATCAATTATGTAAAAAATACTTCAAACATAAGTTTATAAGCAAAATGTTCCAAAAGCATTCCTATACGTTTTGAAAAATGCTCATGAAGACTTGAAACTTGTTTTGACAAAACTCCAGACTTAATTTGACTTTGACTTGTCTTAATTGAACTGAGACCGATCCTTGGGGACTTGAGGTAATTTGACAAGATATGAGAATTGACTCACGACTTGCTTTGACAAGACTTGAGACTTAACTCAGACTTCTGCTCAAAGATTTAAAACTTACTAATCACGATTACAACACTACAATTCAGTTTCCTTAGCCTGTCACTTTAACTACTGATTTACCTATGAAGAAGACATGAACATTATTAATAAATCAGAAACCATGATGATTCAAATACCTTGATTGATGCATTAACGTATTGTTCCTACATTAAGTCATGCTTAAGATACTATTAATCCTTGTATATTACTGATAGTAAATGAAGTACTACATGAATGAATTCATGCTTTTTTTAAAGCATGGCATCATGCATGAATTCATGATAATTCATGTACGATTATCATCAAGTGTTACCCATGTAACTTGACTTAAACTTGTAGGTGTAGGTGTATTTAAAATTGTCTCAGTTTCCTTCAGTGCCTTTGCTTTCACCATTGTTGCATTAACTAAATACTTCCCTCAGCCGCCTCTCTGACTCTTTTGTTCTGTTGCTCTTATAAGTGTTTTTCACCGTTGCTTGTGGTTTCCCCGTCTTATGGTTAACGCTCTAACCTTCACACACCCCCGACTGACGTGCAAGGTAAATAAAACAACAATACAAAAGCTTCAATGAGTGTTCACAGGTGTGTATGTGATGCCGGGTAAACCATTTTTTTTTTTTTTTTTTTTGGTTTGTGTGCCTTTGTCTTTAACGCCAAGACGCACAGAAAAAGATTTACAGGCTGCAGCACAGGTTTGACTGTTTGGACAGGAAAAGACTTTACTGTCTTTCCTCATGCATACATGGCTTTTAAAATACACATAGCTCCGTCTAAACCTCAAGACCACCCTGGCAATGTTATTACAGCCCAGGTCCTCCACCTCTAACATCAACACACCCCACACATTTTGCTGACTCTCCAGAGTGAACCAGACCAACTTAACATAAGCGGCTGGCTTATTTGATCCAAAGCAGCCTATGCTGGGTCAGACAGGAAGTTGTACGTAGCATTTTTTTTTTACCAGGGTTGTCTAGTGCAGGGGTCTTCAACGTTTTTAGACCAAGGACCCTGTTAGCTGAAAGATATATTGGTCTTTTTACTCCACTACATTTATCGGACAGCTGTAGTTTCTTTTCAGATTAATGTTTTAGTCAAAATATAATAAGCAGATAAAACTTATTGTATTGCTCTGGTTTTAGCTAGCCCACTGTATTAACAGTTCAACTTCGGACTACATACTTTTACTTCTTGTATTGTTTTTGCTAATACTATCACATTTCTACTTAAAGGTGCTGTAGGTAGGATTATGAAGATCCAGGACTTAGCCAAAAAATTTGAACATCAACAACTTCTCAGAAATATGTCGACAAAAATGTGAGGGAGTGCCATGAAAGTTTGAACAGACTTTCACAGTCCCCAGAAGATGAATCTTCCTGAGTTTTCCTTTTCCACTCACAAGGTTGTCATTTGTGGTTTTGAGTGAAATGTCTCAACAATGAAAGTAAAGAATCTGACCACTGGCTTCATCCTGCTCTAAGATACTGCTAACCCACCTGAACTAATTTTAGTTTTGCAAACTTAGATGTAACATTGATCCTAACATCGACTGACTTTAACTGACATTTCAATCATTTAGAGTAAGTCACAAAAGTCACACTGAAGTAGGCTATATACCAGATTATCTTGCAGTCACGCTCACACAGCTTTCACTTATTCTGTCACTTCCTCCTTTCTGTTAAAGCGGGGCAATCTGACATCAGCCTGTGCTCAACCAAGCCATGAAAACTATATCCAGATTCCATGTGGCACAACTGCTATAAACATAAAGGTGTGAGACATGTTGACACTGAGTGGAGAGTATTTTTAGGGGGGTGAAATAAATAAATATATGTATTAATGTGACATAGTTCAGTCTGCATGTATTGAATGTGTCTGAATGTGAGGGGGATTTTCAAACTTCTCAGGGAGAAATGAAATCCTCCAGTTGTATACTGTTCAGTCTCTCTGTCACCTATTTTCAATGTCCATAGTCACATTTCACACTCTTTTCAGTTATTTAGTTCATGTGATTATAGGGCAGATATTAACAGCATGTTACATGAAAAGAGCTCTGTGGAAATGTTCGTTTAAAGGGGACTATATTTTGTCCAAAAATCTGTGATTTTCTTTTCTATTCTTCATATTTTCACAAAGTTTTTAAATGTCAAATACATTTCACCCCCCTTCATCAGCATCACATGTAAATAAAAGGCTACAATTAAGTTTGTCATTTTTTTTGACACAGCTAATTGTTACCGCCGTTGGTGGCACACCTCTGTGTAGGTGTGTGTCAGGAAAAGGTCCGCTGGGCTTACACTGAATTCTGCACGCTACAGTAAAATACCCCTAATTCAAAGTGACACCTTAAATATTCTCATTTCCTTTCAGCTCCATTTATGCATGAAGCCCCTGAGATATTGTTTATAAGACCTTCCAAAAATATGGATCAACTGTATAGTCACAAGTTTCTTACCCTCGCCTGCATCTCCCTGAACCGAGATCCTGTCTTTCTTTTCAGAGTTGCAACATTTGAAAAGTTGTAGCTGTCACAAGTGTTTTAAATGTCACCCGGTGTCACTGCTTAGTTGCGTGTCAGGCGAAAAAAGGGTACTGGCAATAAGAGCAGAGCTACCTGCCAGCTCTCAAGTCCTTTTCCACATCGCTCCATGGCAAAGCCCAAAATAAACTGATTAATCCTCGCTTCACCTCTCCGGGGATGTATTGTTTTGAAATACTTGTTATTTTAGTGTGTGTGTGTGTGTGTGTGTGTGTGTGTGTGTGTGTGTGTGTGTGTGTGTGTGTGTGTGTGTGTGTGTGTGTGTGTGTGTGTGTGTGTGTGTAGTGCTCATGTTCAGCAGTGTGTTTGTTTTATGAGTGAATGCTGCTTCTCATAAAGGTTTGTGGCATGAGTTTAACACATGGAAGGACTACGGAAGTCAATAAAACAATGACAAAGAGACCCAAAACAACCACAAATCGATGCAAAACGACTACAAAGAGGCACAGAATGACCACAAACTGACCACAAAGAGACATAACAACTACAAAGAGACCCAAGACGACCACAAAAAGGCGCAAAACGACCACAAAGAGAGATAACAACTACAACAAGACAACTACTACAAAGAGAGATAACTACAACAAGACAAAACTACTACAAAGAGAGATAACAACTACAACGAGACATAACTACTACAAAGAGATAACTACAACAAGACATAACTACTACAAAGAGAGATAACAACTACAACAAGACATAACTACTACAAAGAGAGATAACAACTACAACAAGACATAACTACTACAAAGAGACATAACTACTACAAAGAGAGATAACTACTACAACGAGCCATAACTACAAAGAGACATAACTACTACAGAGACATAATAACGAGATAACTACTACAAAGAGACATATCTACTACAAAGAGACATAACTACTATGAGACCCAAAATGTCTACAAATAGAACTACATGACCACAAAGAGACATAAAACAACTACAAAGAGACACATTCAATTTCAAAGAGATGCAAAACAACCACAAAGAATGCAACACGACTACAAAAAAGATGCTGTATGACCACAAGGAGACATAAAACAACCAAAAGGGACAATGAAAGACATAGAACTACTACAAAGAGACGCAAAACCATGAAAGATGTTAAACGACTACAAAGATACAAAATGACCACAGAGACATCCAATTACAACATCCAATTACTACATAGAGAAGCAAAGCAACCACAAAGAGAAGCACATGACAAATGACTACAAAGAGACACAAATTGACTACAAAAAGAAGCAAAAAAACTACAAAGTGACATGTGACCACAAAGAGGCCACATCATTTGCAGTCATGTTGTATCTCTCAGTCGGGTTCTCATAATCCGTTCATTTACAGTATGCAGAGGATGTGTCCGCTTTATTACTCACACACTAGTCTGGCTTTGCCAGACCTTCCTCCACAGCGCTGCGGAGGAAGGTCTAGCTAGTCCACACAGCATTCCGGAATGGGAGAAAAACCTGCTCTGGTTTATTGGCACTTCTTTAAACCAATCACAATCGTCTTGGGCGGAGCTAAGCACCGGATGGAGCAATGGTGCCGCTGCAAAACAGCTTCGGGAAGGAACTTGTTTCGGGGAACGTGTACGTTCAAAGGTTGTTTTAGTCGTGCAACAGAAAACTCAGATTGGACAGATAGTCTAGCTAGCTGTCTGGATTTACCCTGCAGAGATCTGAGGAGCAGTTAACCAGAGTCCTCAGAAATCCACCGGAGTTTAAAATTTACAACACAAAGACAGCGGAAGGTAACGGACATCCGGCCGAAAAGAGGGGGACATCTGCCGGAATTTCCGGCGGCAACGGAGCAATCTCGGATGTGTAACGTCGTGAATATAGACTACTCACACGTAGACGACACACTCACATGCTTGCATGTGAAGTAAGGAAGTCTTTCTGTGTCTGCATAGCAGTGAGCAGGCTTCAAGCTCTCACCTTGGCTACTCACTCTGCATGCTTGTTAATAATGCCACTCTGGGGATGCCACCTCCCCTACCTCTCTCCTCCCACTTTCTCTCCTTTGGACCAGGTTATTAGTAACTTACAGAAGTTCCATGTTCTCTGCGCTCTTTCTTCATTACCTTACCTCTAGGCATCAAGGGAAATGAAGGTAATCCACTAACGCTTTGCCAGGTGAGGCGAACAATGGAAGGTGGATGTGATTCATCATGAGGCTCCTTTCATTTTTGCAGGAGTATGCCTGGCACAGCTGTTTGAAATGGCACCCCTCGCCTGCAGACTTTGGGGAAGGGCGCTTTATGGAGATGCATGAGTTGGAAAACAGACTATTAAAGTTAGTGAGAGTTCATTAACCTTGTAAAAGTAGGCTCTGGCTCCCATAAAGCCCCATATTTCAGGATTTTGCCCGTCATTTTTTACCATAAGTGCTCTTAGTGGCCTGATAGTTCATTTCACACGTGACAAGCATTAAATGAGACAAAGACAATAGGAGTTGGAGCTATGCACACGTGGCGGCTAATGACTGATTTTGTAGCCTGTTATCAGAGAGGAATTAAAGTCAGCACTGCGGCAGTTTATCTGCTCTTCAGCACTTACCTCTCAAATGTGTTTTCCTTTGCACTCAAACGCCACAAGCAGAGTCTAAATTAGAAAACACAGAAGGTAATCGCAATCAAGCACGTTGTTGGTGGGCTAACATGTCTAATCATGGACAACTCAGAGGGGGTCCCGTGCTAAGCGCTATGGCGCTATTGGTGCACGAGGAAGGCATTGCAGAGGAAATGGAAGCAATGAGTGAACCAGCATGGCAGCTTTGACTTAGAGACAGAGTGATTATAGTATCTCTACCATCTGGGTGAGTCATCTGCTCTCTGCCATCACGGTATACCAGGTTCTTACAACCATCATCATCACCATTTACACTGCCGGATGTTCCCCTTTGGACTGGCACCACTTCATATTTTTTATCTTCAGAGTATCACTGCTGCAAAAAATATATAGCAAGCTATGAAAATAAACATAAACCCGTCGTAGACAGCAGCACATCAGGGCAACCTCTGACAAATTATGGAGAGAACATAATGACTATTTCTGAGCAGATGTACATGCGTGCTTAACAAAAAAAGAGTTAATATATGCAAATCACTGCCAGGCTTTATTATTTGAATGTGAGAGGATACATGGGCAAGCATTCTCTTCACAGTGTTTTCTTAATGTGTGATTTCTTGTATGTGATAGACTCGTGACAAAAAATCCACAGCCCGCATGTAAAATAAGCCTGTAATTAAGCAGCAGAATGCTACCATTTGCAGCATGGCTGAGCATTCAGAGAAGGCTTCCTCTCAACAGGCCCACAACAGCATCAACAACCAGTTGAGGCAAACAATGGTCAACACGCCGGAGAGTGTGTGCGGTGCTAATCGCTCAGTGTGGCCCGACGCCCCGCCGCACAGCTTCCTGGGAAAACTCCCACCGTAGCGCTGAATAGCCTGCAGCTGCATCCATCTGCGGTCAGAGACAGAGGTTGGCCGTCCAGATTCGGGCACAGTCAGCAGGCAAATACACACACACAAACACACACACACACACACACACACACACACACACACACACACACACACACACACACACACACACACACACACACACACACACACACACACACACACACACACACACACACACCTGATGATCTGATAACGATTAACAAAAACCCCAAATCAATCTTTTAATGTATGCCTTTTAAATGACTCAATGTCTTGTTAGTCCGGTTAAGTATGAAGGGTCAATTCCTAATGTAAACATTAAAGCTTTAGTGTGTAACTTTTTGATATTAATAAATGTCTGTTACATTCAAGCCATTGCTAAATGAATTGCTACAAAGCTAATGAAGACTATCAGCTCCACACAGCTTTCTCTGGATGTCTCATCATGACTATGTTCAGAACATTGTGGCTTCAGGTGACTTTTGCAGAAGCTTGAGTGAAGTTAATGACCTCTTCTGAAGAGTCCATCATGCTTTTTTAATCCTCCGTGTCCTCCTTGGCTACTAGCAACTCCGTGGAGGGGGTTGCGCGCCGACAGTTTTGTTGTCATTACGTAGAATTCCTCATGGGGGTGACAGAAACTACACACTATAGCTTCAATGCTCGGATCGCACACTTGGTCCACGATGCACTTGGGTTGCTGCACACTGCATGTGTATATAAATATAACAAATATTTGAGGGTTGCTTCTTGCTTGTAAAAGTTCTCTCAGAATCCTTTTATATAAAAGCAAAATTGGTAATGTACCTGCAATTTCCATTACCTAATTGATATTGAATCAAATAGGAAATGTGATAGAGTCTGAATGTGTTATAAACAATTATATGTGTTTTATGAACTAACAGACAGTTAGTTAGTAACAGTGTAGTATGTGTTTTTTTAAACAAAGTTTCAATATATTATAATATAATTAGTGGTCATAATTGTAGTGATGACAGTAATGATGTTGTTTAATACATTGCATTTGAATATGTATGCTATTATATTTGTGTTACATATGTTTTAGTAATCCTGATATAGTTAGACAAAACTATCCCGACTCTGAATCTTTCAAGTTCAACAATTTTTAAGTGTATTTGACCAGTTGGTAAAGAGGATGATGATTAGTATTATTATTGCCATTTTTATTATTATTATTTATACACTGTGGTACAGAAAGCATTTTCAAAGTATTTCAAAAGGCCAGTGATTATGCTAAAAATATCCACTTTGCCTTGGCGCAAAAAGATTTCCTAACAGTCGGGAAACTTTTAATCCACAAGACTAGCAGAAGTTTTGGGGAATACAAAGCGCTACTTTTCATATTTTCTGCTTTGAATATGCGGATGTCTCTCATTATCCAGAATGTGAGTGGAACTTCTCTTATGAGCCAGCGGTTGTTGACAGAGGAGTCATTTCACTCCACGAGCAATCCAGACGCACCGAACAAACAACATCAAGACTGTTTATAATATGCTGCAGGCCACTCTATTCCCTTAAATCATTTCAAGTTCCTTGTTGTTAATTGAGTGCTCCCGCATGAGACAGAGCGATGTTTGTTTCAGTCCTCGGTGAACGCGTTCATGACTCAGATCTCCGCTGACCTCGCTAAAGCTGGGTGCCAGCTCGTTATGCACATCCCTTGCTCTCATTTGCGTGAAATCACAAGATGAGAGGAATTAGTTCCTGTCTCTTATACCCCCCTGCTTCATCCTCCTCTTCATCTTCCTGTAGGAGTGCAGATGTGGTGGGTCCTTTGAGGGCCCATCTGTTGTGCTGCCATAGCTTTGGCCCATCCGGTGGCTGACACAGGGCCAGATGATTAGGCTGCCATCCAAGGAAATCCACCCAGGTAAGCCACGGCTCCATCGCCCTGGCCGACTCCATCAAGGAGAGACCGGAGACGGATGTTAGACCAAACACATGATGCAAAGCCCCAAGTCAAGTTCAAACCAAAAGAGGTTTTATCCGATTATACACCAGTTGATGATAGGGCTACACAATATCGCAATTCTATCAAAATCGCAATATGGGTTAGTGCAATATCCAACTAGGGGGTGGGGGGCACAATATTTGTCAATGACAACATGTGTGCAAAACCATTCTGAAGTGCAATAGAGACGTCCCAGCCTACACATCATACCTTATGGACAAGAGAAAAACATTTAAGAAAATTGTTTGGTACAGATCCTTGCATAAATCACACTATAATCATTTTAATTGTAAGATTTTTCAATAAAAATGGGAATAATGATACAAAAAGTATCATTCCTTCCAATATTGTGAATCATATCGCAATCGTAATATCAGCCAAAACAATTGTAATTAGATATTTTCCGTATCAGAATCATTTATTTGTCATTGAAAAACACTGTCACAATGAAATGTAAGTGCTACTCCTTCTGGTGCCTAGAAGTATACATTCATATGCACATGCCATACCCTTCCACAAACCATACCCTCATACACATAATGGGACAGGTGCTTCTAGTGCATAGTAGTATACATTCATGCACTTACTCTCACCGTACAGGCAAGATAATCATTCAGCATGATGAAGTCCTAGTTCTGTAATTGAATGTTTAGAGTTGTGATGGCTGTGGAGAAAAAGCTGTCTCTGGATGTGTGGGTTCTGACAGACCTGTAACGCCTTCCTGAGGGGAGGAACTCAAAGTGTTCGTGGCCTGGGTGAGAGGAGTCCTTGATTATGTTTTTTGCTCTGCTGAGGCAGTGGGATGAGGCGATGCTGTCAAGTGTGGGCAGCGAGCAGCCAATGATCATTTCTGCAGACCGGATGGACCTTTGCAGTGATTTTTTTCTGTGCCACAGTGCAGCTTGCATACCACACTGTGATGCAGTACGTCAATATGATCTCTATGACAGCGATAAAAGGCCACCAGCAGCGTCTCCCTTAGGTTTGTTTCTCTTTATATTGTTCAGCCCTAGTTGATGACAAGAAAAACCCTCAAGGTGCAGCGTCTCTCTGCTCGTTTCACCGTTAGCGTAAAGAACAATGAGTTTTCCTGCATTTGCCAATAAAGAATACTGTATGTCAAACCATGGAGAGAAAAGAAAGCCACTGCAGCCCACAGAGACATAAACTGCACTTTCTGATCTGTGGCAGCAATCTGGGAACCACTTCTGAAGCTTTTATAAGTTGTCAGCCGAGTATAAAAGTGAAATGAAAATAATATTAAAACAATATCAATGCTCCCTTTTACTGTTTTGCGGCATTTTATTCTATTCAGTTGTGACCAACAGAAACAAGAGTAACCAAAAAGCCATTATTCATCATCATAAGTGCTAAATAGCCAAATGACAGCCTGTTCGGAATAACAAATGAAAGGGCTGCACGGAGAATTAGCAAGCGCAAGTGACCTTGTTGTGTTAGCGGGAGACAACTCTCTGAGGATCGGTGTTGGTTTTGTTCCAAGACGCTTGACATCAGGGGCAAGGTGTTTGGGAAATTGTGACTTTTGGCGGCAGTAATTAATTTAAAGCTCTACTGCTTAACTTGCCGTTGCCAAATGAGATGCTACAAAGCTAATTAAGACTATCAGCTCCACACAACTCTCTCTGTATTTCTCAGTGTGACTATTTTCAGAAGACTGTGTCATCCGGCTACTTTCCCGCGCAGAAACTCAAGTGAAGTTAATGACCTCTTCTGAAGAGTCCATAATGTTTTTTTAATCCTCTGTTTCCTCCTTGGCTATTAGCAACTGTGTGGAGGGGGGGGGGGGGGGGGGGGGGGGGTGACTTGTATAACGTGGACGCGCCGACAGTTTTGTTGTCATTACTTAGAATTTCTCATGGGAGCAGCAGAAACTACACACTATAGCTTTAATGCTCGGATCGCACACTTGGTCCACGATGCACTTGTGTTTCTGCACACTGCATGTGTACAAAGCTTTATACAATGGTCTCATGGAGCTGCTTCCCCCGCGACCCGACCACGGATATGCGGACGACGATGGATGGATGGTCTCACGGTGTCATGTCTGAAATTTCCATGTGTCCATACATCATCCAGGACATGGCTTAATGTCAACTTTTCTTTCCTCTATATCTGCTCATATCCTTTTTTTTCCTTTTAATTAAACAACTACATTTTTCTCTAATGTGCAGTTTTTGGGAAGATGGGCACAATGCCAATCAGCAAAGGCAGTGCATGATGTTATAAAGGCACAAAATCCTTTAAAGGAGAAGGTCGGGGTCCGTGGTTGGGTGTAAAAAGTGTCTCACTTAAGTATTATGTACCAAGTCTGAATTTTAGTCTTGAATCTAAATTCTTGTGTTTCTATCATTTTTTTGCACATCGAAGATGTAACTTTGTGCAATGGAAAAAAAACAAAAAACATACAAGTGTTGGAATGCCCTGACAAACAATACAGTGCTACCCATATGTATCGATTTGTAAGAAATGACAAATTACCTCATCACCCAAAATCGGCGTCACTTTTTGATGCTCTGGGTCGGGGATGTACGTTTAACTCTACATGCCACTCAAGAACTAGGTTTAGGAAAAGATTGTGGGTGGGGTTATAAAATGTACATTTCAGTGACACGCGGGACTTGACCAGTAGGGAGTGAGAATGGGTTGAACTGCCACAACAATAACACTATACTAATACTAATAGCTTTTTGAATAACTGTTAATAATACATTTATCCACCTATTTTCAATTGGGGATCCGTATCTGTTCAAGCTGTATCATGGCAGCTGGGACATATCGCTGCCTTCATCCTGCACACTGCCTTCAGATCTCCACCAAGTCAGACGTGCCCAATCCCGAAATCCCTACCAGAAGCCTGATCGCCTCTCTGTGTTCCTCTCGACGTGCAGCAGCTTCAGTCTGAGTTCCTTCCAGATCACTGGGCTCCTCCAGGAGTCGTGGAGCGACAGGCCAGACACCCAGCAGAGAAACCTCATTTCAGTCGATTGTGTCCTCGATCTCATTCCACCAGTCAGCGCTCAGAGGTGGCAACCATCAGCGAGGGTCAGGATGAACACTGACTACCAAAAACTGACTCAAGAGCGCTGATAGTTTTCAGCTCAGCTCACTGTTCAATACAGAGAATACAGCTACAAGAGACCAGTGATTAAAACTTTGATTTTGTGGAACTGCATGTCCATTTAATGGTA
Source organism: Gymnocephalus cernua (assembly GCA_023631565.1). Classification (NCBI taxonomy): domain Eukaryota; kingdom Metazoa; phylum Chordata; class Actinopteri; order Perciformes; family Percidae; genus Gymnocephalus; species Gymnocephalus cernua. Next base: position 27,456,314 of record CM042446.1, read on the forward strand.
GTCTGGGGCAAATTAAAAACACCTTTGTAATTCAATTCATGACAAAACTTTACTTTTTAAAACATGAACCCTGAATGCAATATAGGGCTTTGTTCCAGACCCAAATTGGAAAAGAATAATATAGCCTGTGAACTCCTGTGATACAAATATTGTAGGGGGGATAAAAGACAAGCTGCATTTCTTTATTTGATGGTGAGCGCGTTCATGGGTTAACTTATGTTCCATGGAAGAACGAGTCATTCTGTCTCTCACCCCTGACTCTCATATCCAACCAAATTCAATCAGCAGGGCACATTTGCATCCACATCTCTGTTTCTCAGAACTACAGACTGTACCTTTTAAAATAATATTTCATCTTGCAGCTTTTTGGATGACAGAACACCAAAAAGAAGTAGCCTTGTGTCATCGTCTCCTGCAGTCAGTTACCAATAGCAGACAAGACTTTATTTAGGGATAGCTATGTTATTGATTGTGCTTTTGAATTGCATTTTTACTCAGTGCACATAAAATACTCAGGTCTCAGTCAACACAGACTCACCATTGTGTCTTCTTGATCAATTCCTGGCGTCTTTTAAAAAGAGCCACACTGACAGTCACAGGTTACCTTTTACAGAATCTTGTCTACTTATCTGTCATTTTGAATTGAGTCTAGACTCTCAGGGTGAATCCGGACATGTTGCTGGAGACTGATTTATTTTCTCTTTTGCTTTCAATAAAGACTGTTGAACCGCTTACATGGAAAATGATGGGATTGCCTGTGCCAGGCAGAAACCATTTAAGCAAGTGAACTTTGACCTCAGCAGAACACACTAATGACATACAGTAATTGAAATCGCTGTGGTGTTTCCAGAGATGCTGCTGACCTCCAGGTGCCTTATGTTTTCATTTCAATGTTTTCATTTGTATGTATCTCTCCCCAAAGAGAGCTTTGAATAAATATATGGCTGGGGAGCTGAAGATGCATTTTAGAAAAGATATTATGCAGCTTTAAATGGATGTGTTTCATTCGCTATTAGCATTCTCTGTTCCTGGTCTGAATACTGTGATCTCAGTGTACAAAAATGTGCACTTATTGGAAGAAGCATGGCAATTGGGCATTACATATCACAACAAGGTGATTCATTTGTTAATAATTGTCCCAGGGGGAGATTGCAGAATTTATGGAAACCAAGCAACTGCTGCCAAATGGTCTTCTCATTGGTGTTTCTTCTTTTCTTACATACACTTCGTATTATGTTTCACCGATTATTTTTCAAAAGTTGCAAACTCCCACATTCTGTCTAACTTGCAAAGATAAATTTGATAGCAAAGTTTTAGTCTTCGACTGAGAGCCTCTTAGTTGGACAGTGTGCAAGAATCATCCTTCTGCTACCCACCTGTCGCTAGTGAAGGCCAAATGAAGCTTTGTGAACCATTTTCTTTATTTACTGAGCCCACTAGATGGTGCTCTTGGTTTTAAGAGAAAGGCCTAATGGCCTCTACACATAGACCAGACGGGGCGACCATCGGCAGGAAAGGCATTTGGACTGATCAGTCTCCCCGAATTGGTCAAAACATGCCAAAGAACACACCGAGGGGACGAGACGTAATACGTCTCCATAACAACAGGCGGCGCTAATCTGTATTGTCGCCCAAAAATGAAAACCGGCAGCTGATTGGACGAACGCGTCACATGGGTCTGGCTGCTATTTCTGGATTTTGGATTTTTCAAACGCCCATTAATGGCGACTCGTTCAGATTACGATCTCATATTGTACTAAAAATAGTTCACGAAACGTGTTTCTGAAAACATTTTAAGCGAGAAATAGGCCGTACAGTTCCTGAATCTGTCTTCATTTCAGATCAGCAAAGGTCAGTTTAAAAGATTTTCCTCAGATTTTGAGAGACTCTAGTCACGGCCATTCGGCTCCCTGTTTCCGGGTTAGCACTCTACCAATCAGATGGGTCATTTGAGCCCTCCCGACTATACCCTAAAGATCAGCGACGGAAGACGGCACGGAAGACAAGACACAGAATCGAGTCACTGACCTTGCCAGACTGTTCGACGGCCAGTATCGTATTCTCAACCCTTTGTTAAACAGAGAGTGTCAGCTAGTGGGCTCAGAACATAAAGGCAATGCTTCACAAAGCTTCATTTGGCCATCACTACCTGTCGCATGAAAAACGTGCAAATTACTGATTGGTTTTCAAAATGTGTTATTTATGAAGTTTAACAACATAAAAATGAGAAGAGTAACAACAGCACCTTGTAATGTCTTAAATATATAAATACCCTTTGTACATTTGTGGCTGAAATACACCATAAACCACAAGTTAAAGCGTCAACTGTGGTTTGCAGCTTTCTCTCTTTTTTCTATTTCTATATTCTTTATTTTTGTTATTGTCTGAAAATCTGATTAGAAAAACAAAACCAACAATGTCTTGGTCCGTACATCATAATTGTGGCCCCCAGGCACATTCATTTCCACTGAGGCTCAGAAATATATCGTTTAGTTAAAAAAAAAAAGAAAAAAGCTGGGCACTGTAGTTTTTAGCAAATATTACTCAAACACAGTGTCGGGAGTAACGGCGTTTAAGTATAACGGCGTCACTAATGCAGTTATCTTTTCAGTAACGGAGTAATCTAATTAATTACTTTTCCCATTGTTGCAACGTCGTTATTGTTACTGAGAACGTAACGTGGCGCGTTACTAGAAATTGGTTGAATGAAGCGCGAGGTGTCAGGCATTGGCTACACATCAGCTGCCTGGAGAGAGCGGGGGGGGGGGGGGGGGGGGGAGTAAATAGTAAATAATGCATTTGTTGGGGACTATTTTAGCGGTGGATGAATCCACATTTGGTGCTCTTGTGAGTAATTGTGGCAGCAGGACGGTGTGTGTGGGATCGAGTCAAAATAAACTACAGTGTGTGTGTTCATGGTGATGAAGGAACGTGTTTTACATTTTTATTACATTTTGGTCTTTTCATGAGATTTGTTAACAATAATAAAAGAAGTTCTTAGTAGGACAATTCCAAGCTATATCCACAACACATTGCTGTAATGTATCTGCTGGTATTGCATGGGACAAATAAACAGAAAGGTGCGTAACGAACTCATCACCACAGAAGAAAAACACGGATCCTTAAGGGGCTTCCAGCTGTCGCCCCTGGCTACTTTCACTACCTAATCGACCTCAGACAAACTGACTTTAACGGCCTGTCTTGTACTTTACCCACAACCCCATCTCAGCTCACAGCTCTACGTCCCAGATCGGCTACAGATGTTGAAATTACAGGACACCAACACAACTGTTTACCTTCCAACTGGCAGCGGTTGTTTACAATACGCCGTTTTCTAGAGAAGCCTTAAGCAGCATAAATGCATTTGTGTTAATACCCTGAAATATTGTATTCTCCATGCTCTCTTTCAGATGAGGAGTGCATTCGATGCACGGGCCCAGAGGCACAGATTATGCATGAATCACAGATTGCTACCTTAGTCATCTGTCCTTAGCTCCAGCGCATATTTACCGAGAGATAATGCAAACAATCATACATGAGTAAACATTTTGGTTTACAGTCATGTCTGGAGCATTTTATCCTTTCTTATCGGAATTGAGAGGGGGTGGAATATTTCTTTGCGGCTTTTGTCTGAGGGGTGCTGTGTGTGTGTGTGTGTGTGTGTGTGTGTGTGTGTGTGTGTGTGTGTGTGTGTGTGTGTGTGTGTGTGTGTGTGTGTGTGTGTGTGTGTGTGTGTGTGTGTGTGTGTGTGTAGAAATTGCAATAATTTCTATTATTCCCAGTGAATGCACCGTCTCTCCTCTGTGACCTGATTTGGCACCACCCCTGTTGAATAGGGCCCTGAACACAAAGGTGGCGAAGCTCGTGCTTTGGAGGGTCTCTTTGTTAAGCCGGTGGGAGTTTTGATTTGCTACGCGGAAGAAAAAGGAAGCATTCCGCTCGGGAACAAGGCCCAAAGCATAAGCTGCAAACAGAGCCTGGGGTGGGATTGAGGAGGTCAGGCAGCCTGATCAATACACACATTTTCACAAAAAACATGTTGAATATGTATGAGACCGGTCTTCCATGCAGCATCCATTTCCCTCGTTTCCTTGTTGAATGGCACTTTTGATGCCGTGCCCTGGCACCGGTCCTTCGTAAATGACTCAATGCGGATGTGAGATATATGTGCGCGATACAGTGAGGAAAGCTGAGATTTGAACACCCACATTACTGCCACATTTTATACAGTAGCTGAAGCATTTCATATTGATTGAGATTATTGTGACAAATGACATCATGGAGTAAGAGTAGTGGCAGGGGGTGTGGGGGGTGGGGAGGGATTTCCTTCCTTCCTTTCTCACTCTCCCATCAAGTGCCATTTATCTCAACAACTTGAAAAGTGAGCTCAATGAAAAGCAAACTTTGGAGATACTGTAGTGATGAACCTGGATCTAAAATTGAGTCAGTTCTCACCACCGTCCTAACTAATCACCACTTCTCTTTGCTAATCCTATGCAAAGTTAATTTTTTAAAGCACCTTTCTAGAGAAGATGTCACAAAGTGGAGAGAAAAAAAAACAGACAATAAAAGGGTGAATAAAAGACTTTAGAAAGGCAAGTCCAAAGAGGTGGGTGAACTGATGATGAAAAAAAAGATCTTATGTATAAAGGTAGAGAGCCACAACCTCAAAGCACAGTTTCCTTTAGTTTTAAGTCTGGAGCCACTCAATCAACCAGCAAGGGGCCCTAGGGCAAAAATAAAATGTGGGCCCCCTCCCTCAAACACTAAAGACTGAGAAATCTCACTTACAGATATTTAACCTGGACAAATAAAACCAAAACTATCTGCAGGGCTACAGGTATATAAGATACATTGTCATGAATGGTGAATTGACCTTTTAGGACATAATTCATTGCCAACCTGAAAAATCAAGGTACTTCATCACATTGATGTGACATTGCACACAATGAGAGAAACAGAATTAAAATTTTTATGTGAGGAAGAATCTTTGACTCCAACGTACGGAAATACAAGTAACGAAGACGCTTAGGGGAAATGTTGTGGAGTAAAATTGCACATTTTCTTCAGGAAATGTAGTAGAGTAAAAGTAAAAGTTTCCAGAAACATAAATAACGAAGTAAAGTACAGATACGTGAAAACTACTACTTGTACTTATCTTTTCTAAAACATCACTGTCCCGGTGTTGTGCCCCATGTCAGCTCCTGACCAAGTGCGTCTAAATATGACACCAATGGGCGTCAGTAACAAACTTCAAAAGGCACCTGACCAAGTGTAGATAGTGGTACTGTTTAACTGTTTTGACCCTAGAGTGTTACTGTACTATGGGTGGATCTCACGAGACTGACTCTGGAAATAGTGTGTGTATGTACAGCGGGAACTCCAGGCATGGAGACGCTATATCTGTTGGGCTTAATAAAGGAGAATTTATCTTGTGTTCAGACACCTAGAAGTTAGAAAAAAATAAAATGTGTAAATATCCTACTTGGGTGAGCATTGTTCCCAGGCATTACTGTACAGTAAGTGCCATATGTTGTTGTAAATTCTGTGTCAGTAGTAGTGACCTCAGTATCATTTTGCCAACCCACTACTTTAATTCATAATACATTTAAATCTATGCCACCATTAATCTTGTCAATGTTAAAGATGGACCAGGTCAGCATTTTATTTAAAGGGTCACAAACATGATGAAGTAATAAATAAGTAATGTTTAGCTAACCACGATAATTCAGTTGTTTTAAGAATATATGTACACTGCTGTGACTGGTAAGTTTTTTTAAGACATGAACATCATTCATGAATCAGAAATCATGATGATTCAAAATACCTTAAATGATGCAATAATGAATGTATTGTTCCTGCATTAAGTCATGCATGAGATACTTTAAATCCTTGTACATTACTGACAGTTGATGAAGTACTACATGAATGAATTCATGAAGTCATGCATGAATTCATGATAATTCATGTACCATTATTATAAAGTGTTACCCATTTATTTTTTCCTCTTCCTTAGGTGAGATTCCTTCTATAACTGACCAAGCGTCAGTTTATTATGAGTTGGTGTGAGAACGGATTTGTCATGGTTTATATCGTTCTAGCACTAAATCTAACTAATCACAGCTAAAAGAGATGCATTTAATGCTCGCAGGATGCATTTGACACCTATGTTTTGTACGTTTTACAGGAAATATTTTTTAATTCATAAGAAAGAGAGCTAATACATGCAGTTTGGGTATAAAAACTGTCAATTTGCAAGAATGATTATCGGCTCAATCCATAATCTTTAGTTATTGGGACAGGCCTTCAAATCCACATGGCCCGAAACCCAAGTGCACTTTCGTTTAATTATGAATTCAAAGTATCTGTCTAATCCCCTGAGACGACTTCACTCTTGGCATTTAGAAAACAATGAACCTGTGGGAAACTTTCTAAATATCACTGGATTTAAAAAAAGAAAACACCCTTGAGTTGTCGCAGCGCCGTGTGCAGCACACTCTTCATTCTGCAAGTCTTTATCCTTCCAACTGTGCCTCAGGCTTTATAATAATTGAATTAATTATATTGACATTGTTGAGTATCCTCCTCTAATTGTAATAGGATCGCTGGGGCGATAAAAGTGTCTGTCAGAGTCAGAGTGGCTGACCTAGAACTCATCTGGTCTGTGATTACCACTGAGAGGCTGCAGACGAGTCCAGCAGCGTCATATGAAATGGAACTGTGTGAAGAGCTTTATTCTGTTTGCGTGGGCATGCGTGTGCTTCTGATGGCCCGTTTGTACATGTTTTTTTTGTATGTACTATAGCCTTGGCCCGTGTTTATATACATACAATATCCTATTTATTTCAATATTCAGTTCTTACAGACAGCTCACCCATCTGCTGTGTAACCCCACCGGAAACAACAAAATGATCACACAATCTGTCTCTGCAAATGACCTACTGTACCAACTGTTTTCCCACTTTCATGAGATACTGTTGGAGCAAAAAATAGGAACAAATAATATATTTGTAAATGCATTTTAATGTTGTTGCAGTTGTTACCTTCACATCATCATACATTGCTGAATACGTTCAACCTTCTGTCTATTCCTCCTGCTGATATCCAGTTTTATTATTATTTGGTTTTACTTCACAAAAAGAAAGAAATGAAGCATATTGGCTGTCCTCATTAGAAAATAAATTACCTTTATCATCCAAATGAGTACAACCTTTGTGTGGTCCATTTGTGTGATAACAGAACCATCACACTTAACCAATTTTCAATGTTTTTTAAAAGCACTGATTATAGGATTAAAGGTGTTTATGGTTATGTTAAGACATCCTCATACCTAAACGACATTATGCGTCAATTTATAAAGACTTCCAAAACAACGCAATAGAACAACCGTTCTATTTACTGCCGCACACTGGTGGGTTAGTCATGTGACTGTAGTCATGTGACCATTCTATTTAACATATTGATTGCATAAACACTGTGAAACTGAACTAGCAACTAGGCAACTTTATTTAAACCAATCAGTATCTTCATGGGCGGTGCTAAGCTCCGCATAGAGCTGCTGCAAAATAGCCTCAGGAAGGAACTTGTTTTGGTGGAACATGTGAACGTTCAAAATTGTTTTAATCGTGTAACAGAAAACTCAGATTGGACAGATAGTCTAGCTAGCTGTCTGGATTTACCCTGCATTTTCAAAATGACATTTGACTTTTAGTTTCACACAGGACATGAACCCCGGTCTCCTGAGTGAAAGTCTGTTTGAGCCGACCCCAACCTGCGGAATTTGGGCCTCTTACGCTATCATCACACTTCTTCGTTTGCTCTCGCAATAATTACTACATCCACAAAAGGTCGCCGCCGCCTAACAAGAAATGTAATTGCGGGTTGTATAAGCTGTTCGCATTATCATAGCTATATGGTCGTTCTATGGGTGAGGATAGGCTGGTTTAGGAACTGGCAGCACTTACGTTTAGGTGAAGTTAAAGATTTCACCTGGATCTTTACCTAACCTTAACCAAAGTGCTTTTTTTGCATAAACCTAACAAACTCACAAACTCCCAAGAAACTCTTTTATTGGACAGAGATTTAATCAGCTGTCATCCTGCCAGGTTAGAGATTTTGTCAGCAGGGGGTAGCCAAAGGAAGCCGATTAATTCCACTCCCTGTAACTTTGTTAAGTATGACGGACGTATCTGCACTCTTTGCTACAACTTTTTAACTTTGATATTCATACCAGTTAGTGTGTTGATTTTCCTCTCGGGCATCTCCACATCTACAAATCGGCTGTCCTCATTAATCAAAGCATGCTGTGATTCCAGTATGCGGACAAGTTGTAATTTATAGGCAGTGGATAAAAGTTGTACAAAAGTGAAAGGTAGCAATTAAATTCTTTGGATAAAAGTCACTTTTAAGAAGAGATTTAAAAGATGAAGATGAGACGAGTTGTTCCAAAGCCCTTAGAGCCCTGTCAGGAAAAGCCTTCTCACCTTTAGATGCCAAGTTTCACCTCCTTATACCCATAATTCCTTGCATTTTGGATGGTTTTATATTATGTTCTTACAGAGTGAACACAGACTTTCTTAGAGCGAAAATGTATAGCGTATTTCAGAGGCACTTCACTTGAAGGGCCCTTGGGCTGATCACAGGGGCAAATTTGGAAATTTGGGCACCAAAGGGCCTTTGTGCCAACAGTTGCCAGAAATAATGTAATAAAGTGTCCCTGTAGGGCACAGACATATCCTATTTGAAGGAATGAATACTTCACATTGTTGTACATTTTGAAATGCATGCTGCACTGTTTGAAAGTCTTAGTTTGTAATTTCTATACAATCTAAGATACTTTAATTAAGAAGTAGTAACAAAATAATATAATTACATATGCAATTCCTGCTTTGAAAATGAAGTAAAAGTATGCCAAATGTGTCAAAGTAAAAGTACTAAGACACCTACTAAAGGAGTTCCGGTTAAAGTGACTGCTTACTGTTCTAAATTGATGCGCTACATTACTACAATAAAGTATTAAAGATGCCATATTATGCTCATTTTCAGGTTTACATGGTTTAATTTTCTAAAAACACCATATTTTTGTTTTACAGCACAGCTCTCTCTCACTGCTCCTCTTTTCACCTTGTGTTCAGGTCTCTGTTTTAGACACAGCGTTAATCATCTTTCCTTTCACTCGCACATGCGCAGTAGCTCAGATCGTGTTGTGTAGATCATGTCAGTTAGCTCCATAAACAGTAAAAGAAAGGTTGTTTCTCCAACTTTGGTCAGTTACAAGGCAGGATTAGCTTGGAGACTTCTTCTAAAGGAGGGCGCACATGGAAGTACTTCATTTGTAGATTATGGTTAGCTTGTGTGTGTTGTAGCAGTGCTTTGCCATTGAGAACGAGCTAGCATGCTAATGCTAGCATGCTAACGGTTGTGTTTAGCCCGTCGTTTCGACTAGTTACGTAACAAGCCGTGCAGATTTTGAACAGCTCACCCAGATACTGAAGGCAGGATTCATTCAGAAACCGTATCTTACTCAAAACAGCATGGATAGATTGTTTTCCAAGTTTGTATGCGTGTGGAAGCACCAGAGACACAAAATATGACCTCAAATCCCAGAAAAAGTGATTTTTTCATAATATGGGCACTTTAACTATCTAAACGTATAAACTTATTATTTTATATTACACTAATCTATTGATGAAATAGCATACATTAGGCTGTAACAGTACTAATAATTAGTAAACATTATTTAAATAATTTTCATTGTTTGTAAACAGTAAAATAACTAAAAAATAAAGTTTGGAAAACTATCAATTTACCATTTATTAGTGATGGTTATTATGAAGTGTTACCAAATACTTTTTCTGAGCTTTAGATTTAGATTAGATCGGATTCATTAGAGTTTGTTAGCTTTGAGTTGATACTGCCATGCATTCTGACCAAGACCAAGTATGAAGCTCCTTGCTCAGTCACTGCTTTGTGTATAGCAAATGGGCTACAACATGCAAAACCCGTAGAGCCTGGCTTGGCTTGGTTTGACTCGGCGCGTCAGCCCAGCACAGCAGGGATTTGCATCTCCATTACAACAGGCTACCAGCATCAAAGTGTGTCTTTAACTGTATCACGCTTGTCTTGAGTCAATAACGTTTAAAAGCAGGCTGAATTGTTGGGTCTTCATAAATTACAGAGTGTGGTCTAGACCTACTCTATCTGTAAAGTGTCCTGAGATAACTCCTGTTATGATTTGACACTATAAATAAAATTAGGTATGGTCTAAGGAGCGGCAATACAATGGTGGATAAACATGATTAATTTCCTATACATTTTTCACAATAAAAAATCCCCTGTTATCTTGTTATTTAAAAGCTTTTATTATGAAGAAGCAAATCAGGAATTGTTGGGTTTTCATCAGCAGTAACTTAACCCCAGTCTTATGCAGCTGAGAGCGATTATGATCTAGTTAAGCAGATATCTGAAAGTGCGTATAGGGATGCAAGAGAGAAACTAAACTTAAAACCACAACAATTCAGTTGGAAGCTACAAAAGTACTGAGAGCTGAACACAGAGATTTTTAAAAACATCTTTCTCTCTGGACATTCAGACATTAGTTGAGCAACATTAGTTTAGCAACACACTCTTGTTTAAAAGGGCACTATGCAGTTTTGGCCATTTCGCTTTTTGCTGGCAGGTTTCTCTATAGAGCCCCCCCCCCTACAGCTTCGGAATAGACATTTGGCAGATCCTATGTTTACTTGCGTCTGACTCCTCTCTCAGTCAGTCTGCAGTTTACTCTTTCTCTGTTCCTCCGACAATGCTTTCCTAGCTTTCTGCTTCTTTTTTGCCGGCTCAGCCATGATGATAGTGTGAAAAACTCCATCGCTACCTTGTTAGCCGGTTCCTGAATGGTCGTATGTGTGCAGTGCCGTGAAGCAATTCGTTACATGGCGAGACCTGATATCACGCAGTACTTCCTGATGCCGAGGCCGGCGGCTCGCCGGCCGAAAGTTGCAAGGGTGGTTTTTCACCTCACAGGCGCTAGGGGGGAGTGAGACGACCACCATTCAACTCGAAAAAAGTCATTTAACCATTCCAATGACTCCGAAGCTGTTTAGTTAAGGTAAATTAAGCTAAAAAAAACTGCATAGTTCCCCTTTAAGCCACGGGTTGGCTGCGATAGACGGAACGTCACCGCAATCGCTCGAAGGCGGGTCGGCTGACTCCGGACATGGTCCATCTCAGGCGTGTCCATAGACTGTAAAACATAATGGGTCTGAAAGGTGAAGCCAATGCGGAAGTGCCTTAGACCTTCCAGCAACGGCCGACTCCACTGGTTGCTAAAAGAAGTCTTGTATAGAAGGCTGCGTCCATTATTTCGACAGTCTATGGGCACAACTTTAAACTGGTAATTGAAACGTAAATCCTGCCTGGCACGGCTTGCCAATGGAAAACACCATAGTTTGATCCTTTATTACCAGTTTCCAATGGCAATTTAACACTCAAACCCACTTGTACATCACTGTGTTCTCATTTCCAATAAGTATTCGTGCAGAAGACTGAGACTTGTATTTTCAGATATCGACTGTAGTTTTTGCAAAGTTTCAAATTTTATCTAATAGACCATTTCTATGAAGGAAATATCGAAATCTACAGTACTCCACACATGCTCGTGTGAATGCAAGCTGAGATTAATTTGTCTAAAATGAAAATGACCTCATCCAAAAGGTTACGCCTCCGATGTTCAGCCACAGGACAGCTGCTTGTTTGTGTGAGACAAAGTGTCAGAGTGCATCATGTCCAAGGTCCTGCAGGGAGAGGGGATATGATAATGGCCTGTAATTAGAGAGCTGATTAGTAGAACTAATGACCCAATAAATGATCCTTCTATCATATCTCAATGTCGTTGAAACGAGGCTGGAGCGGGAGATAGGGGACAAACAGCGTGGCTGGATGACGATGAGGACGGGCCAGCTCTCGTTAACCTAATTAACATCTATACAGGTGAAAACGTGATGGTGGAACATAATGAGGCAGTTCGAAAAAGGGCTGCTTGACTATGGAAAAAAAATCATAATTTTTTGGTTATTTTTGGTCAATATTTAAATCACGATTATTTAACACGATTGCAAATTGTCTTTCGAAAATATGTTGCAAATATTGAACTTAAAAAAAACTGTAAAACAGTTAAACAAATCAACAATGAAATTTCCCTCAATACATGTTTTTTTTTTTACATTCAGAACACAAGACAAAATAAGAGTTTGCTTCCAAAACTTGATGTGCAAAATACAGTTTTTTTTCCCAATTAATTTGTTTTTGTGATCATTATGTGCCCAAATCGTAATCGCGATTAAACTTTCCATTAATTGCACGGCCCAAGTCCGAAGGTGTTTCCGAGATTGTTATTATTGTTATTTTTAATACTAGATTTGTCACAAGAGTAAACTCTTGTTCATCACAAGAGTAAACTCTTGTGACAAAGACCCTCACAGGCAACAAACAAATCTTTCTGTATTAAAAACAACCTCTCCATTCCCACCATGTCGAGCGAGGAGTATGCGCCGCCACAAACAGAGAGCTCTTTCTCTCTCGGTATTCAGCAGAGAGTGCTGCAGGCCACGGGGGAATTGGTGGCTTGGGGCACATGAGATGGGGAATAACAGTGGTGATTATCTTCTCTACCTCCTTGAAGTAATAGATGAAAGCCTCGCCATCATGTAATAGGCTACTTAAGCCTGTCAAGGCGGGAGAATTTTTTACCCCATCCTTATTTGCCTGGCTCCTCTCTTCCCTCTTTTGTGGTAAAATAGGCTTTGTCTGGATGCCCCTGATGAATAGCACAGGGGCCTTTCTTCCTCTTCCCTGACATGATAATAAAAAACCCACAGGCGATGTGCTTTTAGTTCCCTTCCGGCTAAATCCCTGCAATCAAGAGTCATTTAAGATATGACACATCCAAGCGCTAAAGAGCAGCCTGGCCAGGGAGGAATAATCACACTGTTATCCATACTTTGACATCATTAATGAGGCGGAGAGCGGGACAAACCCTGAGGTGAGGAGGAGTAGAACGAGCAGATAAATGGGCTTGTTTTTCAGGAAGATCATATAGCTGATGTTTCCGCGTGATCATATCACTTAGCCCTCTGCGGCTGCCTCACCGGGAGCTGCTGTTTAGCGTTTTTTAGAGGAGACGAGGCTAGTTGTTAGCAGCAAGCAATGACACTTTCGGTATTTCTGCAGCATTGATCTGAAAGAGCATGTGACCTTGTTAAAAGCTCACCTCTAATGACTGCTGATGCCTCAGAGTAGGGTTTTAATTTGCATCAAGCCCCACGCACCCGTATGGTAATCCTACAGTACCTGCTATATCTTTGCATAATTCTGCATAAAATCCTCATCTTACTTTTTCACCGAGATGTGGAAATGTCCTTTAACGTTCCTATTGGGAAGGCAATCCAGAACACGTCGGAATCAACTTTGAAGAGCAGATAAAACTATCTAAATGCAAATAAACAGCAAAATCGTGTGACAATCGATGCAGAGTTTATCATACCGCAGCTCCTGCAGGGCACATTGTTTTAAATCAGACACTTGTTTGCTTGTATGATCACATCCTATTCTTCCATCATTGTTTTCTACTGAGGACCATGCTTGGTCAGACATAACTTGTTATCGCTTTATTGCGGCATATAGCAACTCATTTTAAACCAAGGCCTGTAATGTTATAAGTCAAAAGAAGACACTTTCATCTATTCTTAAATGCACATTTAATTGGTCTTCTCTGCAACTCCTTGTTTTCCTTTGTCCAAGCTAATTTCCCTACAATTTCTCCCCCCTTTGGCTGCCGCTTCAAAAAGTGTATGCAGGAGTAGATCCTGGCGCTGTTTATTCGCCGCTTCTCTGCCTGCTCTGATGGCTGCTTGCCCAGAGTGATAGAGAAAGACACTATCTCTATGGCTCGATGCTTGCCTATGTCTGGGTTACCTCCACCCCCCATTCCCCCCCATTTCCCTCCCCTGTTGCAAGTCATGTGTTGAATCGTGTTGTATGTGCTTATTGCCGAGGTCTCCTCCCCTTTCCTCATGTTATGCTGTATTTTCCTTACTTGTAATTCTTCCCTGTAAAGCGACTTTGAGTCTATGAAAAGCGCTATATAAATTCAATTTATTATTATTATTATTAGAAGTCGTATTAAAATACGTAAAGGTCCTGTATTGTAAAAAGTGAGTTTTCAATGTCTTTTTTGATTATAAAGCAGGTTGAGGTGCTATATAAATACTGTTCAAGTATCAAATCGCCCAATACACAAAGAAACACAGACAGCCTGTATTCAGAAAGTGTGCCTTTAAATGAGCCGTCAGGACATCCGTACGGTCCTCCAAACCACGTGACGATATAGGTTCCTCATTACTACCAGCACTTAAAATGTACTTTTTTGATAACCAGCCAATCAACCTTTCCACTAGCCACGTTTCTTTTTGTTTTTAACTAACTAACTTAACTAAATTAATTTTATTTTGTTTCTGTCGACTTTGAAGTGTATTTTACGATGCTAAAATTACCGTTTATTAACATGGAGTCTGGTGGGCTTGGCGAACGCAATTTCGCAGATGTTTTTTTGTTAAAAAAAGGATCTTATTCTTCAACAGAAAGGTCGACCTCCTTAGAAATCCTTTCCATAATGTTGTAAGACACTTAGAATATTAATCTGAGTCTGTCAGCGACAAAACAAGAACTTTAGTGAAGGTAAATACAAGCTGGACAATCGACCTGTTAACTTACATTGTAGCTTGTTTCTCCACTGCCGACTGCAGCGATCTCACTTAATACTGGACCAATGTCAAAGATTGTTGTTCCCATCAGTCACTCACAAAAACATAGAAAAATAGGGTCCAGGTTGAAAAAACGGTAGTTACCCTTTAATGTTTGTTGGGTGTTTTATTTCATTTGTCACTGCTACAGAAATGTCAAATGACAAATGTTGAAGCTTTTTCTTCTGGCTATTTACCCAAATGTTTGCATGTTTGCAGTGATGACAATATGCATTTTGAGGCTTTTAATGTTGTCTTCTTTCAGATTCTCAAATTGGTCTTGGAACCAATATGAAGAAAGTGTTTTTCACAGTTGTCATGGTTTTCTCAAAAGCTCAGCTGGTGCTCATTTGATAAACAATATATTTATATACTTACTCAGAGCATCTCACAAGGTTAAAAAGGTTTAAAAACCTGCTGCACATTCAGACAGCCAGGAGAGAAAAATAGAGTCAAGGCATGGATCTGAAATAGGTGAGAAACTAATGTAACTGGCAGCATGTTTTGTTTTCGTGCACAGAGAGCTTTCCCTCACAATGGCCCCCCCGCATGTGACTGAGGGAGCACATCAGCAAAAAGTGAAAGCATTAATTACCTGAATAAAGGCAGCAAGCATGGCACTTTTTAAAAATCCACCCTCTTTCAAGCTACGTGTGAGAGAAGAGGAGATTTCAAAGCTTATTGGGGAGGGAGCAATTTGATGTAGCCTATAAAAACCATCATTCTCTACATAGTTGACAGATTCACAAGATGATACGATTGAATGGAGGTAATGGTGCCTCTTTCAACAATAACAGTTCCCAGTTCAACTAAATTACCTTTTAGCAGCACAACTTAGAAAATGTCCCTTGTTGCACTGCTGAGAGGCAATTTCCAGTTGTTACAGATCATATGTATGCATTCTGACTTCATCTCTTCATATGAGTTCATGATTACTACTTTTTGCTTCTTCCTGCTTGTGACATCTAGTTCAATTGGTTTTGCATGCGGTTTGTCTTCCAAAAGAATATGAAAACTTTCATTCCAAATTGATCGTCTTTTTGAAGAAAATATGAAACAAATGTATCATTCCTTAATTCGGAAATTCATCAATGGAATCTGGTAGGAAATTATCTAAAAGTACTCTGGGTAATAACTAGGATTGGGCATCAAGAACGGATTCCAACTCTGTATGGTTTTTTTATTGGAATCCTTTGAATAATTTGGTTTCTAATCTGATGGTCAGTTCCACTTTTAACATGCACACAAGTGGTGGTGCATAGGCAGGACAATATATATATATATATATATATATATATACAAATATATTGCAGTGTTATAAGAGCAGAATAAATATGGCTATATAATATGAACAATGTATGAACAACATGTACAGATATGTGCAATGTAGTAGCAGTGACATTATACTAGTAATATGAATAATATATATATATATATATATATATATATATATATATATACACTGTATATGCAGTGCATTAACAGAATATATAATAATATAATAAACAGAATAAATATGGGTATACTGAACGAACCATACAGACAGCTATGTACAGTATGTACAGCTATGTGCAGTGTGGTAACAATCACTATTGAATGAAATATGAAATAAGCATGTGGCCTGTTTCAACTCCACCGCTCAAAGAATCGGAATCAAGAAACAATAAGAATCGGAATTAGAATCAGCATTGTTACCATCAAAAATGGCGCCCAACCCTAGTAATAGTTTCTACTCATATGATCTGCTTCAAATGGGGGATAGATACTGTACAAACAAACAAATGCACCCAATCTTCGCCCAAACAGACAAAGGACAATATAGCAACAACCTCCCACTACAGTGCCCAAAGCACGCTGCATGTTGCTGTGTGAAATAAAGCTGTCATGCTACTCTGGTCCCACTGTGTTGTGTCGTTAAAAGGCCTCGGCTTCAACAGGCACCTGTAGACATATCATGCTGCTGCAGGTGTACAGCTTCAGCGGGGCGAAAAAAATCAGGGGAATGTAATGGTGACAAATACCAGAAAACTGTCCTGCTTTTCCACATGACAGCTGCTTTATTCAAAAACGTTTAAAAGACAACAACAATTCAAAGTCACACAGCTCATTTAGCTCATTTAGCTTTCCAGAATCTTCAGACTTTTCTAGCCATCTGCATGAAGAAATATTCTTTGCTACGTTGATATATGTATGTAAAAGAAAAGATAACTCCGATGTTGCGCCTCTTTCCTATTCCAAATAAAGATGTTGGCAGGAAATGACATATCTCTGTGTCCAATGTGTAAAATGTAAACCAACATTTTAAATGTATTATCATTATATTAGTTGATATTGATGTTTCTTTCCAATATCTCAAACTCTAATAAAAATTGTGCGTCTATGCCAGTGCCCATTAAACCACATTATTCTGTGTGTGCAATTAGGAGCGTTTCATTCAGTTAGCACAGGGACTGTTTTTTTACGTCTGTGATATCTCCCCTGTGTTAGCGATCACAGAAAACCCAGAACACCATTTTCAGAACATGAGAAGTGTTAGTGCAGCAACACAAGATGCAAAAATAGAGAAATAATGGTTGCTAAAAAGGTAGATTGAAAGCTGTTATGTATCAGATAACAGTACGGGTGTTTGAGTGTGTGCTCTCACTAAGGCTGTGGGATGTAATGAAACTGAAGGACCAGTGGAGCGTAGACATGACAAGAAACTGTGGGTAATCGGTGAGCAGGAGACCACGGTGGGGTGATGATAAGGACTGCTGAGTTCACCAGATGAACCTTGTGTCCCACTGAGAATCAAGACACTCTCATAAGATATATGACTTTGTGAGAGAGAGTGAGGGAGTGAAAGAGAAGAGGTACAGCTCAGAGCAGAAAAAAAACGAACTTTCATCAGTCAATATTTAAATGGCGGTGGGTGTGGCTGACATGAACAAATTAAGGCTAGGTAAAGAATATTGAGGGTGGGAGGTGAATAATGCTTATCATCCACTACAAGACTTTGAACAGACTTTAAAAATACTGTCAGTCACCATCTCACATCTAACGTTAAAGACTGTCATAATAAGTAAAGACTGGGCATCTTGCAGGGTCACAGATGGCAAGACTACAACTGGATTCGTTTTGAAATATTGAACCAAGCTAGCTAGCTACAGCTGGCATTAGCTGGTAACTTACGGGAATGTTTGCCAATTTTCTGTCCTCCCGTAGATGCAGATGAATGGCGGCAGTACCCGTTGGATGATATGCTCAGAAGGATTGAAAATCCTTCTTTAGTGTTCAGCTTAGCGTGGCGAAATAGCAACCATAAATAACACTGGCTCTAGGTGCTGCTGCTTCCTGTTTGTTGCTGGAGGGAGCCCACCCATTGCTGTTTACGTCGTTTATCTTCACTACCAAGACTTAAAACTTACGTTAATATCAAACAAGTTGGATTTTGTCTAGATGGGATAAAAACTGTAGCAGTCACGTGATCAATGACGGGAGTGTTTTCGTGGGTTCGGGATGGGATGGGAGCGACAATTGATTCCCGTGTCACCCTCTAATCTGCTACAGTGGTATCGCTTGAAAAGTCGTTTGGTGTAAGATCGGCATTAGCACATGGTGCTCTCACACTCCAGTTGCTTCTACTTTGTTGCTGGTGATGCTAATGTCCAGGACTATAGAGAAGAGGCATGTTCTTTTGATGTGGCAATATTCAATGTTCTTTATATAATGTATTAGGGGTGTCAACATTCTCCAAAACCGCGATTTGATATGACTTTCGATTTTAAACTCCTGATTTGATTCCATTTAAACATTTTCTCATGCCACAATAAAAGCTATAATGCGGGGCGCCCTGGTGGATCACCTGGTAGAGAGTGTGCCCCATGTACCAAGGTTCAGTTCTTAATGCAGCGGACCAGGTTCAAATCCAACCTGTGGCCCTTTGCTGCATGTCTGCCCCCTCTCTCTCCCTACGTTCGTATCTGCAACTGTCCTATCTATAGAAGGCCAAAATGATCTTTAAAAAAAGGGTTCAGTTGGAGGGATTTTTCGGGGATTATGTCCTAGAAGAAGCAAGAAAGACTTTAAATGTGAAGCAGGACGTGTTTAATTTCATTGATAGCAGCTTACCACTGAACAAACCATGGCTAAACAGAACAGACTGGATTTAATTAGGGATTTAGAACATTTCAAGCAGCTGATTGCGAGTATCATATGTTTATGTTGCTGGTGTTTATCCTGAATGTATCAAGACAGCAGGCGAACATTGAGGGAGTGTTGGGTTTGTATTAACATTCAACAGCTGCTAAAAGTGGAGATCAGAAACCATGGCGTTTTCTCACCAAAATATGATGAAACATTTACAACACAGGGCTCTAATAGTCTGTTTCAAATCCAGGCCTTTGCAGCTGAAGTAAGTAAAAGCCTCTGTCACTATTTTAATATGTATGGTCACCTCTGACATACAAACAATCTTGCATTCAAAGAGCTACGGTGTAACAAGTAGTGTGACTGCATATAAACGGTAAATTAATGCTAATAAAGTTCCTCCACAAAGCCACGCGGACTCTGTGATTAGTCAGTCACCTTCAGAACAGGCCGCACAGCGAGGAACCAAGAATCAAATGAGCATTCAGTGCGGGTAAAAGTCTAACTTGGTCTCAAGTGAGTTAGAGGCAGAAACCAGGCTTTAGTGGCAGCCTGTGTCCTCCCAATTCCAGTAATCAAAGCTCTGTAAATTACAACGGCTCGGGAGATAAACTGTTTTGAAACCTTGCCATGGGTCAAATGGGCAATCTTGATTCAAGCCAACTACGAAATTAGCCAGCCAGTTTCAGTTGTTGTTCTTTTTTCCCCTCTGTTCTCCTTCCACAGAGAAGCCCAATTTAATTTCACCCCACGTGTGTGGAGAGGTTGCTCGGACACTGTGATCAATTGATAATAAGAATATGGGCCAAGCAGGAGAGATGTTTCATTATTTTAATTCCTTTGCAGCTGCCCTCTCAAGCATAAAGTCACATGAATGTATTTGTGGCCAGATGAGAGGATTGGTATATTGATTACATACATGATTAGATGTAACAACACGCATAATGAGATCTTCTGGGAATTTAAAAAACATGAATATGAAACATACAATACTTCATGAGTCATGAGTGTATTAGGCTGATATAAAATGTTGGGCTTTAGAGTTTTTACTTTCTCCGTCTTATTACTATATGTGTCGCTGTTTAGAATACATAAACTGTGACTTATTTCAGACTGTATATTACTGTAGACTAATGATAAGAAAGCAGCAGTAAACATGTTATCCTCTTGCTCCCATATGAGCTATGAGGATGAATCACAAACTTTGTTTTAATGTTTACTATAACCGTTCAGCCCTTCAGGCTAATCTGTAATAAAACAAAAAAAAGAAGGTATAATGTACTGGTGAACTGCATTATTCCCTTTTGTTTTCTCAAAATCTGATCAGTGGTGTGATGAACAGCTAGAAAGAAAACAATCCAGTGAATTGAGACCAGTTTCCCCCCCATTGTGTCTGAAATGAAAAGTTAACACTGGCAACAGATTGCATCAGTGAAAATTCTGTTCTGCTCCACTTATGTTAGCTTGTGTCTGTATGGAGGATTACTTCTTTTCTGTTTTTCTTTGCTTTTAGCTTGCTCAGTTTTGTCAAGTTTGAACTCAACACTATCATGTGTTGTGTTGCAAATGATTAGAAAAGTGAGTTTTATGCCTTAAAATCATATTTCATCCAATGCTAGCAGCTCTTCAAGGCTGTCTGTAGACACAGCAGTACACTGAGCCATAGGAAGGGGGATGGGGGTTACAACCCCCCCCCAATAATCAAAAACTGGCCAGTCCAACCCCCTGCATTTCTTCAAACCAATCATAATTGTCTTGGGCGGTGGTAAGCTCCTGACGCAGCTACGGTGGCACTGTGGTCTCGAGAAGGAACTTGTTTTGGTGGAACATTTGCACCCCGCAAACGAAAACGCCACATACAATATTAAATGAAGTTAACTGTTCACACAATACAGTAACGTGAGCTATTTAAATTAGCTGGATACACGGTATATAAACCTCATTTGCCTACAGGTGTATCGCCGTGTGTACTTCGTCCACAGCAAACCCACCAATTAGTCCAAAAACGCCCCAGTTAGAGAGTAAATGCTGTAATCATTTTCCTTGTAAATCTTAACAATCATTCCCCAAAAGAACTAAGCCGGCCTGGCTTATTGCACCATCCAAATTTTGTTCAAAACTTGCAATTTTCAGCATGTGGCTGGCTAAGTCGAAGTTTCTACTTTCGTTGTTCCAGACTACACTCATGTGATTGTTGAACTGAAATGCATTATACAAAACAAACCAACCAGCCTCCACTCTTCTGCTTTTTTACCAGATTTTGGAACCTGGCTGAAAGGACTCTGCAGGGACGGCTGCAGCTCAGCTGGTCGAGGGGGTCAGCCATTAAATGTAGGGTCAAAGTATCCTTGAGCAAGATACTGAACTCCCAATTTCTCCCAATGTGTGTGTATGTGGAGGGGAAAAATGCAAGCTGAAAGCCAAATAAATGTAATGCTGTGCAATGAAATGGATTTTCTCCCGTACAGCCACAGGAGCATTAATGAGGTCCAACACTGATGTTGGGTGTAAAGGGCTGGCTCACAGTTGCCGTTCAAGCCCTGTGTCTGCTTACTTTTGTACTTGTGTGTGATGTATGCAGGTGGTTATCCTACTGCGGAGATGCTAATCCTTGTTGAAAACAAAGTTGTTAGACAGCATGTTGTACTGCTAGTACAAAAGTCAATATAGACAATTGAGTAAGGCACTGCTACAGAGCCCTCAGGCCTCTCCGTGAGTCAATCTAACCTCCCAACAATGTTTTAGGATAAGAAGCATGCACAAGAAAAGGCAGGGTACACCTTCAGGCTAAATGCAAGAAGCAGGGACAAGCTCTCGGTTGGCCTGAGGTAGGTGCTTTTTCTCTCTGTGGTTATAAGCTGGTAGTTCTTGGCATCTTACCATCAAGTTGCCTCATCTGTGACTGTTTCTTTCTCTCTACCATGGTGGGCCACCACAGTAAGAACATGCAAATGACTTTAAGCTCTTACTCAGTGGTCTTAACTGTCATCTCCAAAGCCTTTTGGAACAGCAGTCAGTATGAAACACTCACGCATCTGTCCCTCATTTCATCTGTTCTGGTCACCTTTATAGGTCAAAATCCCAATAGTCTCGCATTGCCAGACCTTCCTCCACAGCACTGCGGAGGAGCATCTGGCTAGTCAACATAGCATTCAGCGTTGGGAGAAAAACATGCTCTGGTTAATTGCCATTTCTTTAAACCAATCACAATCGTCTTGGGTGGCGCTAAGAGCTGGACAGAGCAACGGTGCCTCTGCAAAATAGCCTCTGGCAGGAACTTGTTTGGAGTGGAACGTGATCGTCCAAAAGTTGTTTTAGTCGTGCAACAGAAAACTCCGACTGGACAGATAGTCTAGCTAGCTGTCTGGATTTACCCTGCAGAGATCTGAGGAGCAGTTAACCAGAGCCCTCAGAAATCCACCGGATTTATCCAAACGCGTTGGTTCGGGACTATTATAGTCACTTTAGACGCAGTTAGGGAAAGAAAAAGATTGTGGGTGGGCTTATTTAAGGTATATTTCCGTGACACATGGGACAAAAACGGGACAGTTGGATTTAAGAAAAGTGACAAGCGGGGCACGAACCCCGGTCTCCTGGGTGAAAGTCCTGTGTTCTTTGACCCATCCACCACCCCAACCAACCTCGGGCTATCATACTACTCGCTACCGTTGTTGCTCTTAATTCTACGTCATATTACAGCGCTGTGGTCATGCTGCTGCTCTGCCCGGTGCGTTCTACACACACGCTGACGGGTGCTTTTTGCGTCATATCTGACGCTGAGAGCCACTGCCCAAGCATCCATATTTTACGAGTTGGAAGTGAGAACAGGTTGCACGGATCCACATCAAATAACAAGCTCAAAAAAGTAAACTAATATTTGGAATGGAATCCTGACAGGCATCTTTTCACTGTTTACATGAATGTGAAGTGAAATAAAGCCTTTTGAAGTCTTAAAAAAACTGCAAGTATGACAAAATAATGATATTTACTGTTTGACTGTTCACCTGTTTACCTTTAATATGTTAAATTGAGAGGCTGGAGCACACAGACACAGTTCTGCCAACATTCGTTTTTGCCTTTCAAACTGACAGCACTGGTATAAACACTGCAGGTTAGGTATTTATTCTCACAAACTCCTCATCTTTAATGTCTCCGTTGTGCCCACGTTGCAAACCAGTTTCCTCTTTGTGAGACTAAAGTCATTTAATGGGGAGCGTGCCTATGTTCCCTCATTTCTAAGATGTTTTTTCAAAATTAGGCCCTGTGTTCCCAAAGTTCCCACATTTCAAAGATTTCTTTCCAAAATTAGGCCCGATCTTCCCACATTTCCTTTTTAAAAATTTGTATCAGATTTTATCCCCCTTTCTCCCAATTTGGTAGCCAATTACACCCAACCTATTATCCAGTAGCAATGGACTACAGATGGAATGTAACCCTAACCCTAACATAGGGCCTAATTTTAAGAAAAATCTTAGAAATGTGGGAACATAGGGCTGTGGGACAATAGGGATGACCCCATTTAATTTCCAAAAGAGTTTCCAAAGTGGTAGGTATTTCTGATTGTGAAGAAATTCTGAATTGATTGAGACCTTTCTAACAAAAACAAACTAAATGTTTTAAACTACACTACTTCAGCAGCATAATCCAAGTATCAGGTACAGTTAAAATACTCTTTGTCAATATTTTTAGTAGTATCTTTCGTGGCCAGACAGAAGCTGCACATAAACTGCTTGGAGGACATTTAGTAATTTCCATATTTTAACAAGGAGGCTACAAAAGCTGATTTAGGAGTGTTATTAATATTTCAATTACACAGGTGCAGGTGTCTCTATAACTTGTCCATTAAAAGAAGTCATCCTCATGTTACTGTATTGTTGCAGCACTTAAGATACTCATTTAGGATGATGTCAAATCCATCTCCAAACATTCTGTCTTTTAATAACTCAAGACAAGAAGGGATGCTAGACAAAACTACATACACTACATATCATTTTTTTTCAGCTGAAATTACACTTACTTAGCAAAATGATTTTGTCACCCAATTTCACCCTGTTGGAGAACAGCCAGAGAACACTGGGGAATTAGTAGATGAAAAAGCATTAATGAAAGACAGTTGCCGTTTACTGGCAAATGTCACAATGAATGAATTTGTCTACAGACAGCAGCAGATTCAGGACGGCGAGAAGAAGACCAGTCTTGAAGTCATAAAATGCATAGAAATGAATGCAGTTAAAATTGTATCTTCAGTAAGTACACCCTGCAGCCTTCAAGCACAAGACTCAAACTGTCATGCCAATTGCTTAGTCTACTTTGTATAAAATTGCATCAAATTGTCGCAAAATCACAGTCTTTCTGGTATCAAGTGCAGTTCATCTTATAGAAAAATAAAACAAATCTTTGAAGAAAATGTATCAAGAAAATGTATTCTCACTGTCAGAGTTGGAGAGGATGACGGCAGGATGAAACATGCTTTCAGGATGCTCATAGTAACCCTCTGGCATGGATTTTTGCCTTTACATTACTCTGTAATATATCAAATAGGCTTTTACATTGACAATTTATTTAACAAACACTGTACAGTGGCATGAGTTCTTAACTGAGTTAGTGGCAAAGGCGCGTTCAATTGAGTTCTGTTGGGAAGTTTGGAAAGAGGCTGCCGTAGCTTCAGGCTGTGTCTCAGTATGACATCATGCTTTATTTAAAGTTTGTAATCTACTGTGTGGATCATGCTGTATCCTCTTTGTACACAGCATAGCTCAGTGAAACTAAGCCTAACCCAGTGCAAATATGTTTACACAAGTACTGTACTTTGAATTAATGTATTTATTTTAAATGAGATTTGACATATAAAACATATGATCAGCTCATAAAACATTTTTAATGATTTTTTAGCTATGTCACATAGTGACAAGTCATTGTTCCGGTGGCTCATTATTCTGAAGCCCCAATAGTCTGACCGAAACGCCATTTGTCAGGCAGCCTGTTACTCCTACACTGATATAGGCTCGCTCAAGATGAGCTGCGCCTCGCCTGTAAAGTGGACGGGATCAGGTGGCAGCAGCGAGGGGCCAAATGAATGGCAGTCAATGGAATGCTAACGGCAGGTGAGAGCTAGGTAGCATCAAAATGGCGCCATAGGAGGTACGCGTTGTGGAGAGAGGCTTACCCCCTTGGTTTCAAGCAGCCTTCAGTCTGTACAGGAAGTCACAGAAATACTCACATCCTGTTAGATCCGATTTTAGATGATCTGTAGATGATCTGTAATCTGAGCGTATGTAGTCTCTCTGACTACTAAACGTCACAACATGTATTCTGTTAACATAATAAACCTTTAAATCAGACAAATGTCAATCAGAATCTCTCCAATTCAACAGCAATAAAAAGTCGATGTGAACGATGAACGTCATAGTGTTGAGTCAATTCTGAACCAATCTGCTGTTAGATCAGATGAGAGCCAGGCAGTTCCCTTCATGCCCTGGGTCTTGAAGTCAGGTTGAGAGCAACTGCTGCACCTGGCTGTCAAAGCAAGTCGGACACAAATCTAACTGGCATGCATTGGGCGGGGATCGCCAGTGATCAATTCTGCGAAGGCCTGTCTCATCTCGAATGAGCCTATTCTTACCCAAACGAATAGTCTGCATGTGTAAACCTAACCAACCTAACCAACCAACAACCCAACCAACGAAAACAGCGAGTAGGCCTACTAGCAATTAAGAGGCACACTAGAGCGGTCGTGTCTTTCCAAAGTAGGAAGATCTGATGAGGTCATTCTTTATAATAATTAGCCATGTGTTTCTGTTTGGGAGAGTGTGTAGTATTGTTGGAGATAAGGCCCTTTGGAGCATTGGGTCTTATTCACCAATATCTTCCCACGTTTTTTTGTAAGAAAGTTCGTAAGAAGAGTCTACGTCTGATTCATGACGTGTTCTTAAACAGCTGTATTGTTCACAGGTGTGTTCTTAGAATGATGAATCCCAATGTCTTAGGTAAACGCCTCGTTAATTCCCATAAAAGAGCATGAGATGGCAAGGCAGCTTTATTTGTATAGCACATTTCAGAAACAGGGCAATTCAAATGCTTTACATGAAAACGATTAAAATATGAGAATAAAAGTTACAGTGCAGTATAAGAAATTAAACATTAAAGAGCAGTTAAAAACAGTTAAAAATATAAAAGCAGCTAAAGATTTAATGATGCTAGCATGGGACAATGTATAAGCCGTTGCTCTATACACGTCATCCACCAGCAATCCTTGCCGTTCCCAGAACGAGCCGGTCCCACCGGTCTTTTTAATTTCTCTTTATATGCTTATATAGATTTTCATACAGTTTCAACAATGCAACTTAAGTATAAGAAATGAACAATTATTTAGCGAAAGGCAACATCAAAAAGAAAGGTCTTCAGCTTTGATTTAAAAGAACAGAGTTGCAGCGGACCTGCAGTTTTCTGGAAGTTTGTTCCAGATATGTGGAGCATAAAAAATAAGGGGCCGTGTGCACACTAAGAGAAATGTCGAAAAGACGTGGTAAAGACGGTGGAGGCCTCGACTGCAAAAGAAAGAAAAACTTTAGAAATTCTAAAATGGAGGTACTGCTGCAAGAAGTTAGCGAAAAACAAGACATCATATTTATCCCAAATAAGTAAACATTGGTGAATGCCAAAATCTTTGTGAAAACGGGATTTTTTCAGGATAACAGTCTGTCGGATGAATGGGCTTTTAGTGCAATGGAACATTTGTATGGACTATTGGGGCTTCAGAAATTATGAGTGGTCAGAACAATAGGCAGTCCCATTTAGCTATGCTAGTTCCATGGATGGTGAAAACCAATATGATGATAATCTGTGATCAGCACAGTTCATAAACCTGGGATGCATGTTCTTTTTTATATACTGTATATCGGCTCATTGATTGGATCAGAACTGAACTTGAAATGGAAATTCAAACCAATAGTGCTTAAACAAACATGAACACTGAGCAAACTTACAGTAGAGAGCTCTAACATCTTTCCACAGAAGGGAGTAGAAAGTAAAATTATCCAGATCTTCATAAGTACTTTCCAACACTGTAGCAGTACAATTGGACTTGAGAGGGTCACACCTCTCAAGTCCAATTACATGCAGAGCCCCTTTCTGAGAATCCCAGCAAGATCACCAAAGATGCTAGGCTTGATGTTCATTGGCTATATAAGAAGTGTTTGTCCCCAGAGAGCCAACACCATCTTTGGTAATTACCCCTTATCTTCCTTTTACATTCGAGATGACTCCTGTCTCCTCAAGTCAAGATGAGACGGGAAAAGTGCGATCCTTAAAGTGGTCAATTATTCCTCACATTATTCAAGTTTCAACTGCAGTCAACTCGGGAAGTAAAAAGAGTGAACTCAATAGTGGTTTTAACTGTAATGGGTTATACACTGCAGTAAAAACTCAAGACAAGAACTGAATGCTCGATTAAAAACAGATCCACCACCAGTTGGCACTGACCCAATGGTTTGCAGGTAAAATATGAATGGATGTCTATGCCAAAATGGGGATACATTTGGTTAAAAGAGAAGACTACTGTACATATTTTATAGTATGTCTTCCTCAGAGGAATTTAAATGTTTTCAGTCTGTTGCCATATTTTTTCACACAGAACACACACAGAGACCTGAAATTCACAAATGCATTAATGGAGAGATGATAGAGAGGCTAGCTGTTCCCTGCTGTTCCCAGTTTTTAAGCTACGCTCAGCTAACCGTCTCCTGGCTGTAGCTTCAAACTAAACACACCATTCCTCTAAAACACATTAAGAATGGTTGAAATGATTTCAGTGGACATCATTTATTGGATCTTGTAAGGTAACGGTTGTGGTGCAACTTCTCCTACTAGCATTAAGCTAAACCAAATATCCAGATTAGTTAAACTCTCAGTCCAACAAGTCTCTTTATCAGTTTCCTTATGTCCTATTTCATGTTTTATGAGAAAAAAAGTATTCTATAAAGCATTCAGGTAATCATTTAGCTATATAGAAAATGTCAGTTGTAGATGCTAAATACTGTGTTAGTTATAGCTTTTGACACTGAATTAATAAAATGCTGTTGAACTCCAACCCTGAGCCAGTTGAATAGAAACACAAGTTTTGTCAACAAGGTTGACAACATGTATTGCAGTGGGAAAAACACAAACGTTTTTTACTTTTTTTTTACCTCCTATGTGTCGAATCAGACATCACATTTGTCTCCCGCTTCTACAGTAGCTCTATCAATATATTTGTACTATAGTGTGTACAGCCTCAACTGGTTGACCTTTCTATTGCATCTGACTTTCATAAACCACTAATTAAGACTACCAAAAGGACCTGACACCTAAACAGTGAATACACAATTAAACACTAAGATTCAGGTCTTTATTGGAACATTCAGGAGAGCTCAGCAGTCATCATACGAGGCAAATGTCAGAAAAGGCTGTTATTGCTCTGAGGAATAAAAGACTTTCTTGCAGAGAAATTACCACAACAATGTAAATATCTTAGAGTACCTTGGTTCTCTCTCTATTAAAAAGCATAAAGATAGTCCAGCAGACCTTTAAAAACATGCAGAAATGCTACCATCAGCTACCGTGTGTACGTTAGTAATTAAGTGTTCACTGCTTACAATGTAAAGTTAACTTGAGCTCTCCCTTTTCCCCTTCAGTGAATAAAGAGATTTTGATTTTAAAGTGAAAGGATGATGGGATTTTGAGGTTTCGTTGAGTTAGTCATGTGATTTTTTTTTTCTGATGTTCTTGAACTATCCCTTTGAACTGATCTGAATCTGTGTAAATGTGCAAATTTCTTTTTTTCTTGCACTCAAATCTCCAGTCCGGACACACACAGGAGCTCATTGAGCATTAGCAGAGCACATCCAACCTACGCTGAGCTCCTGTGTTTGAAACATGATGGTTTTATTATGAAAATGTCCTTTCATCTCATTTAAGAGAAGTCATTTTACTAATGAGCCTCTGGCTGAATTATAATTGACAACTGCCAAAGACCAGGTGTTTTCCCGCATTTGAATTTCAAAATTGTGCTGGATAGATGTTTGTTTAAAGCACCTATTCAAATGCTGAGTGTGTCGAGATGAAGGACCAGCTTTGGCACCAGCTGCCTGGCACTACAGAGCCCCTGATTACGGCACCGGTACGGTGTCCATTTTAGGACATCCTCAGATCTCAGACTCAGGTGTCATCCTCAGGAAAACCTCCGTCATCCTCAGGAAAACCTCCGTCATCCTCAGGAAAACCTCCGTCATCCTCAGGAAAACATCCGTCATCCTCAGGAAAACATCCGTCATCCTCAGGAAAACATCCGTCATCCTCAGGAAAACCTCCGTCATCCTCAGGAAAACATCCGTCATCCTCAGGAAAACATCCGTCATCCTCAGGAAAACATCCGTCATCCTCAGGAAAACATCCGTCATCCTCAGGAAAACATCCGTCATCCTCAGGAAAACATCCGTCATCCTCAGGAAAACATCCGTCATCCTCAGGAAAACATCCGTCATCCTCAGGAAAACATCCGTCATCCTCAGGAAAACCTCCGTCATCCTCAGGAAAACCTCCGTCATCCTCAGGAAAACATCCGTCATCCTCAGGAAAACATCCGTCATCCTCAGGAAAACATCCGTCATCCTCAGGAAAACATCCGTCATCCTCAGGAAAACATCCGTCATCCTCAGGAAAACCTCCGTCATCCTCAGGAAAACCTCCGTCATCCTCAGGAAAACCTCCGTCATCCTCAGGAAAACCTCCGTCATCCTCAGGAAAACCTCCGTCATCCTCAGGAAAACCTCCGTCATCCTCAGGAAAACCTCCGTCATCCTCAGGAAAACCTCCGTCATCCTCAGGAAAACATCCGTCATCCTCAGGAAAACCTCCGTCATCCTCAGGAAAACCTCTGTCATCCTCAGAAAAACCTCCGTCATCCTCAGGAAAACCTCCGTCATCCTCAGGAAAACATCCGTCATCCTCAGGAAAACCTCCGTCATCCTCAGGAAAACATCCGTCATCCTCAGGAAAACCTCCGTCATCCTCAGGAAAACCTCTGTCATCCTCAGAAAAAACGGCCTCATCCTCAGATGGTCAGTACCGATCCGTTCCGCCTGCCCGATCCGTTCTGCGCATGTGCATAAGATCTGCGCATGCGCAGAAACTCGTACTCTTACGACCCTACCCGATCGGTTCTACGCATGCGCGATTGCCGGTCCGTTCTGCGCATGTGCATAATTGCGTAGCAAAAAAACACTTGACGGCAATTTTTCTTTTTTATAAAGATATTTAAATTAAGACTTGTTGTCACCGATACAAAACCGCTAGCGACGTCATTGTTGTGTTCATGTTGATAGTTTTACTGGTAATACTTCGTCTTGACCATAGACCATTAATTAATTATTAATATACCTGTCTATGGTCTTGACTAATAAAGTAAGTGTCCTTTCAAAGACGAGACGACAGCTCTTCCAGGCACCACTGCTGTATACCACTATAGTAGCTACATGCTAACGGCAGTAAACGTGTCATCTTGTCGGCCATTGTTGTTAAATTCACCCCAATTCTGGGTCTCATTCCTACTGAAACATGTCCGATTGGGTCGTGTTTGGTTCAGAAGCCTTTATCTGAGATTTCTGACGTTAGAAAGTGCTGCTTCGTTCCACTACAATCTAACGTTAGCATACTCCTAGCGGCTAACTATTATGTAGCATGCTAACGCGACATAGCTAGCTGTTATCTTGGCCAATGATGGTAATTTCTCCCAAAATTCCGGTCACTTTGCTGGGACATGGGACATTGTGTAGTATTTGGTTTAGAAGCCTTTATTGGTGATTGTGATCCGTGAAAGATCACCACCGTTAGCCAAGATTACAGCTGTGTTGCGTTAGCATGCAGCTACATAATAGTTAGTTAGGAGCAAGCTGGGCTCTCACAGAGATCTCATTTGTAGCCCTGTTTTACCTTATATTCTTATAAAAGTACAAACACATGAAGTGAGGTGTATACACATGATTACGCTTTATTTAAAGCATGATTAACCTGAAGCATGACGGAGCAAGGCTCCTAGCTCAGGCTAGCTAGCGTTAGCAAATTACCTTCAAAGTTGCAAAGAAATTAAGCAACGTAGCTAAGTCTTTGTTTAATTTGCTACGTGTCGTACTGGATGCCCGGACAACCCTCCGTATATCATTAACAGATACTTAAGGCAACTCCAGCAAACAACTTGTACTGCCAATGTCTAATGTTTTCTTCCAGCAACCGGCGGAATGTTTCGTAAAGATTTAATAAAGTTTAAAGGTAGTGTCGTAAAAGCATGGGCTTCTAAGCATGCGCAGATTTGTGCACATGCGCAGAACGGATCGGGTACTGACCTGACACCTGAGGCCGTTTTTTCTGAGGATGACGGAGGTTTTTCTGAGGATGACATAGGTTTTCCTGAGGATGACGGAGGTTCTCCTGAGGATGAGGCCGTGACGGCCTCATCCTCAGAAAAAACGGCCTCATCCTCAGAAAAACCGCTGTCATCCTCAGAAAAAACGGCCTCATGTTCTCAGGTGTCAGGTCAGTACCCGATCCGTTCTGCGCATGTGCATAAAATATGCGCATGCGCAGAAACTCATACTGTTACGACCCTACCCGATCGGTTCTACGCATGAGCGATTGCCGGTCCGTTCTGCGCATGTGCATAAATCTGCGCATGCTTAGAAGCCCATGCTTTTACGACACTACCTTTAAACTTTATTAAATCTTTACGAAACATTCCGCCGGTTGCTGGAAGAAAACATTAGACATTGACAGTACAAGTTGTTTGCTGGAGTTGCCTAAAGTATCTGTTAATGATATACGGAGGGTTGTCCGGGCATCCAGTACGACACGTAGCAAATTAAACAAAGACTTAGCTACGTTGCTTAATTTCTTTGCAACTTTGAAGGTAATTTGCTAACGCTAGCTAGCCTGAGCTAGGAGCCTTGCTCCGTCATGCTTTAGGTTAATCATGCTTTAAATAAAGTGTAATCATGTGTATACACCTCTCACTTCATGTGTTTTTACTTTTATAAGAATATAAGGTAAAACAGGGCTACAAATGAGATCTCTGTGAGAGTCCAGCATGCTCCTAACTATTATGTAGCTGCATGCTAACGCAACACAGCTGTAATCTTGGCTAACGGTGGTGATTTTTCACGGATCACAATCACCAATAAAGGCTTCTAAACCAAATACTACACAATGTCCCATGTCCCAGCAAAGTGACCGGAATTTTGGGAGAAATTACCAGCATTGGCCAAGATTACAGCTATGTCGCGTTAGCATGCTACATAATAGTTAGCCGCTAGGAGTATGCTAACGTTAAATTGTAGTGGAACGAAGCAGCACTTTCTAACGTCAGAAATCTCAGATAAAGGCTTCTGAACCAAACACGACCCAATCGGACATGTTTCAGTAGGAATGAGACCCAGAATTGGGGTGAATTTAACAACAATGGCCGACAAGATGACACGTTTACTGCCGTTAGCATGTAGCTACTATAGTGGTATACAGCAGTGGTGTCTGGAAGAGCTGTCGTCTCGTCTTTGAAAGGACACTTACTTTATTAGTCAAGACCATAGACAGGTATATTAATAATTAATTAATGGTCTATGGTCAAGACGAAGTATTACCAGTAAAACTATCAACATGAACACAACAATGAAGTCGCTAGCGGTTTTGTATCGGTGACAACAAGTCTTAATTTAAATATCTTTATAAAAAAGAAAAAATGCCGTCAAGTGTTTTTTTGCTACGCAATTATGCACATGCGCAGAACGGACCGGCAATCGCGCATGCGTAGAACCGATCGGGTAGGGTCGTAAGAGTACGAGTTTCTGCGCATGCGCAGATCTTATGCACATGCGCAGAACGGATCGGGCAGGCGGAACGGATCGGTACTGACCATCTGAGGATGAGGCCGTTTTTTCTGAGGATGACAGAGGTTTTCCTGAGGATGACAGAGGTTTTCCTGAGGATGACGGAGGTTTTCCTGAGGATGACGGAGGTTTTCCTGAGGATGACGGATGTTTTCCTGAGGATGACGGAGGTTTTCCTGAGGATGACGGAGGTTTTCCTGAGGATGACTGAGGTTTTCCTGAGGATGACGGAGGTTTTCCTGAGGATGACGGAGGTTTTTCTGAGGATGACGGAGGTTTTCCTGAGGATGACAGAGGTTTTCCTGAGGATGACGGAGGTTTTTCTGAGGATGACAGAGGTTTTTCTGAGGATGACGGAGGTTTTTCTGAGGATGACAGAGGTTTTCCTGAGGATGACGGATGTTTTCCTGAGGATGACGGAGGTTTTTCTGAGGATGACAGAGGTTTTCCTGAGGATGACGGATGTTTTCCTGAGGATGACAGAGGTTTTCCTGAGGATGACGGATGTTTTCCTGAGGATGACGGATGTTTTCCTGAGGATGACGGAGGTTTTTCTGAGGATGACGGAGGTTTTTCTGAGGATGACGGAGGTTTTTCTGAGGATGACAGAGGTTTTTCTGAGGATGACGGAGGTTTTCCTGAGGATGACGGATGTTTTCCTGAGGATGACAGAGGTTTTCCTGAGGATGACAGAGGTTTTCCTGAGGATGACGGATGTTTTCCTGAGGATGACTGAGGTTTTCCTGAGGATGACGGAGGTTTTCCTGAGGATGACGGAGGTTTTTCTGAGGATGACGGAGGTTTTCCTGAGGATGACAGAGGTTTTCCTGAGGATGACGGAGGTTTTTCTGAGGATGACAGAGGTTTTCCTGAGGATGACGGATGTTTTCCTGAGGATGACAGAGGTTTTCCTGAGGATGACGGAGGTTTTCCTGAGGATGACAGAGGTTTTCCTGAGGATGACAGAGGTTTTTCTGAGGATGACAGAGGTTTTTCTGAGGATGACAGAGGTTTTCCTGAGGATGACGGATGTTTTCCTGAGGATGACAGAGGTTTTCCTGAGGATGACGGAGGTTTTCCTGAGGATGACGGATGTTTTCCTGAGGATGACAGAGGTTTTCCTGAGGATGACG
The DNA here is from genome assembly GCA_023631565.1 of Gymnocephalus cernua. Lineage (NCBI taxonomy): Eukaryota > Metazoa > Chordata > Actinopteri > Perciformes > Percidae > Gymnocephalus > Gymnocephalus cernua. The sequence goes on from CM042446.1 coordinate 27,490,283, forward strand.
GAGGTTTTTCTGAGGATGACAGAGGTTTTTCTGAGGATGACAGAGGTTTTCCTGAGGATGACGGAGGTTTTCCTGAGGATGACGGAGGTTTTCCTGAGGATGACACCTGAGTCTGAGATCTGAGGATGTCCTAAAATGGACACCGTACACCGGGGGCGACATGTCAGCTTGAAATCCTACGTCCTGGGTTAGCATGTTTTGAGGCCAAAAGCTCAAGTGAAATCCCCAGCTGGATCATGACTTTACTCAATGTGTGATAGAGTAGGTGAGAGAGAACTGCAAAAGAAGCAATCCCAGGCAAGGGCATCTGCAAGGCCAATACATAATGGGGTGTGTAAGTAGCTGGAGTGATGGCTGGCTGTATTTACTCTCTGCTTTTCTTGACAGCTCTGTGAATGTGGTGTTTTTCGTCTTGCCTGCAGAGGGACAATTAAAGAAGCCCATGCTAGGTTCTAGACTGATGATGGAATACTGATGAGAGGTGATGCCCGGCAAATCCTAACAGAGTTTCACTGCAGAGTCCTGCATTGATTTGTTTTACTTTTTTGGCCGACTAGATGAAACAAGGCTCCACCAGCTGACAGACTGATAGAAAATATTATACAATTGGTTGAGTCTGATGAGGTGGCGGAGTAAGAAATATACACAAATACAGTACTGGGCTGAGGAAGTTTTTGCCCAGGAAACAGAATATGTGAGACATGAAATCATTTCATTAATATTTTACATTACGTTTTGTCCTGATTGTGGTCTTCATGTAGTAATATCTGGGTTTACTGAAGCTGGGAACATAAATAAAGACTAATGCAAAGACTCAAGGGCCTTGGTTGGGACTAAAAGCCTTTCATTATTACATCTGAATCCAGTGTCACAGCTAGGGGTCACAGCTAGCTCTCCATGGCCCATGCGTAACTGACATTGCACCAGACCTTTATGTCTATCCTTGCAGTTATTGGACCAACACGGCAATAGACTCATGAAGTTTCATCAGGCTTAAACCTGGAGCATGCCCAGCTACCAGGACCTCGCGGTTTCCTTAATCCAGGAAAGAATGCTTCATTCCTAAAATGATGAAAATTTAAAGAATTCTTTAAATCGCTCCAACTTTGGTCCCACATCATGCAACCACTTTGCCTCAGGAGATACTACCTAGAGCTACTGGCCCAAACAACTCTGCACCCAGGGTCACAGGTCCAACTGGACTGGATTAGATAACCTATCTGGTTTGGGAATGCCTCAAAATCCCAAGGAAGAGCTTGCTGAAACCCCTCATCAAATCTATTTGTAAGTTGAACTCTATAATATAAGCCTAATAATGTATTTTCAAGAACTAAAACCCAAAACACTGGCATTCAGACAACTAATATCCAGGTTTACCCAATAGATTTCTTATTATATAATTAGCTAATAAGTAGAGAACCTGAATGTTCTGTATAAGTTTTGTCAGTAGAAATAAATACATAAGATTAACTCAACAGCAAGAGATTTATTAAGTTTTGATAGATTTGGAGCTCAACTGGACTAGTCGGTGGACCAACAAACCAAGCAAAGACGAGAAGTTAATATATAGATACTAGGTGATATGCAACAAAACTGCAAGGACATAAACTCTTCCGTTTGTCTGACCAGTATCCAACAAATGACGTTCATATTGGATAATGTATACAGTATTGTTCCCTTTATGTAGTGAATTAGAGAGTAAAGGTGTGGATGTCGGGGGGGTGGATGGGTGTGTAAAGCATCATGTCACAGACATGCAATTAATGTTCTTTTCCTTGTGCATTTCCTTAAACCAATCACAATCGTCTTGGGCAGCGCTAAGCGCCGGACAGAGCCACGGTGCCTCTGCAAAATAGCCTTGGGACGGAACTTGTTTTGGTGGAACATGTGCACGTAGGGAGGCATGGCTGTCAAGATAATTTGATTGTCGGTTCTAGCTCGGAGGATGTTTCCCCGAACCAATCAGAGTTTAGAATAGCAACACAAAAAAAACGGAAGGTGAGGGACATCCGGCAGAACCTCCCCCCGCATCGGGACTATCTTGTAAATTAATAGTTGTCGATATACCATAGATATATAAACAATCTATGTTCTTCTGCTGTGCTGTCACATAATAAAAGACTAAGAAATGGAGGACAAGCCAAATCTGGATGAAATGGCGGATGGAGAGACTTGGGCAAGAAGATGTGTAAACTCTCAAGTTGTAAAAGGTGAGTGAACTTTGTAAACCTGATATGAACTTCAGCTCTGTACTGACACCTGGATGAACTGCATTATTCTCTCTCTCTCTCTCTCTCTCTCTCTCTCTCTCTCTCTCTCTCTCTCTCTCTCTCTCTCTCTCTCTCTCTCTCTCTCTCTCTCTCTCTGTTTAATTCCTATTATTTCCCCCACACACATTTGTAATACCAACTGCCATGATTCAAGTCCTACAAATGTTTTGAAATAATCTTAAAGAGAACAACTGCAGCGAACAGATGGAGGCAGGAGTCAGAATCTTTAAAGACACTATGATTTTATCTCCTGACAGTCAACAACAAAGTCCCGACTCTGGCTTGGTTTGATCAGTCGTAAAATCAGTCGTAAAATATTTCAGGCTAGCTCATGAGCAATGTGCCGCCTCCTGCTTTTCAACAGCAGGAAAAACTGAGCTGCAGACTGAGCCTTGGATCAAACAACAGGAGTTCTCAAATCTTGCCTGCAAAGGGCACTACAGACTGTACTAAGCCGCTCGCAGTACGTGATAGTGCAAAGATGGCTAAGGATCACACACCATCCGATCTCATTCATTCAAAAGTGTACAGTAGTTTGTACAGCAACTTTCACTGTGAATACAGTTAGGAAATATTGTTTTAAAGATACGTACTTTGTATTATTTGAAGGTAGTCATCTCTAAAATTAGGGCTTGTTTTTTTAACTTACACAATAGTTTAGTCTATGAAAAGTCAAAAAAATAGAAATAGAACCAAGTCTTCAAATTGTTTCTTTTGTATAACCAATAGTCCACAACTCAGACACTCATCAGACATGATCTTTGATTGATGAGTAAAAATGTTCTACCAATAAATCAACCAACTTATAATTAATTTACTATTTGCAAAACGAATGAGATTTTCCACTGTGAGATTGATTTCTGTACTGCTCCTCTGAAGAATTGAGTTAAGAATCTTCGTTGTCTCTATCATTGGAAGTTAATGGTGAAAGTGACTTCTCTTCCAGTTCATTTTCTCTGCTCTTCTCCTAATCTCCCATAAGCATTTGCCAGCATCACTCTCAAAACGTGGTGTGCCTTGGACCGCTTCACTCTTCATGAGCCCGGGCAGACTGGGCTTGTTAAAATCAAACAAAATTATTGCCGGATTTCAGCTGCTCTATACTTATAATAACCCAATCACCTGTTATGAAGCCGAAGGCGCCACAGGAAACCGTCCAAGCCAGACTGGATGGTCGGGGTGGGCTTAGAAAAACTTTCTGCGTGACCTCGACTTTAGTTTACCAATCCTCCTGGAGAGTCGCCCTGATTTGGTCATTCAGCCAGCCTCTCTATTGTCCTGTTTAATGGTACGCTTCTCATCTAATCTACACAATAGCACAGTGTTGTGCTGATTAAGATTGACCTTAAAAGTAATTGGCAGGCTGCTTGCCAAAGCAGGGAATTAATCTAATGTTTTGGAGCAATGATGAATCAAAAGCATTCGGAGGGGGATAAATCACAAGAGGCCCCACAAGCAAATGACAGTGAATCTAATTATCAAAAGGACTTTGTTTTGCAGCTTCACCTGAGAACTCAATGTACTGAGAGAAAGGCAATAAACCTTTCTGAGACCGAGGACGCAGTCTCAGCGGACTCAGCTATTGTGCAAGACGATGCCCGGCCAGGGGAGGCTGCAGTTTACAAATGTCCGCTGAGGGGTGTTAACACCAGGTTGCTGGTTGAAATGCTGAACCATTTAGGAACAGCAGGAAAGTTCATATAAAATGCTCTCCTATTCCCTTTAGACCTATTATAGATGGACTCTTGAGCAAGGCACAAAACACAGTGCAGCTGCTCAATGGGCAAATGCAGATTCTTATTATGGAGAATTAGGACGAACACCAGGGGTTGTGAGATGAATAAGGGTCACAACATTAGCAGTGTAGAAAAAAAGAAAAAGCTAATTTTGGCTGCTTATTTCAGACTTTCATCTAATCTTTTTTCTTGCAAAATATTGTATTGTTTTCCCACTTCAGGCTTCTAAAATGTGTCAAAATAAAACAGGACAAATCTTCGGACCCTACAAACCCCTCATAGACTTACACTCTGTGGACAGGGATCACAAGAATACACTGCTTGGGGGTCACAAGCAAAATAGTTTGGGAACTGGCAGTTGGTTTACAAGAAATCAGGGTACACTTGAGGTTAAATAGAGCACACTAATAATCCAAGCATTTTATACTATGACTTTTTCCAGTTTAAACACACTACATACTTGAAACCTGCTTAGTATGAGTATGTAATAGGAAATGTAGACACATCTTTGGATAGTTGTGTCCTCTTCAATGGTTCTTCATATTCTGTATTAATGATGGTAGGTGATTGACAGTTGGAGCAACAATAAGGATTGAACTTGAGAATGGATCATCTGTACAAAACAATGAACTATTGCCTTAAAAAGTATCTGGTTATTTGATAAAGCCTGTTAAGAAATATTCAATCAACTTGCTGAAAATTATGTTGAAGATAAATATTACACTTTCAAGAAAGCTAACAGGGGTGAAGCGCAAAGATCTGGAGCCCCTTTACCCACTTAATGTGTCTATTCTCGTGTACAAATAACTGAATCAAAACATGCTTTTGTCTGCACAATCCAAGAGGCTCCAGTATTGTTTTGGACACAAGAATATGTCTGTCAAAGTATTTATTCAGCCAACATTACTGATTTACTTGTGACACTAACAACCTAAAATTGATTTTAAAAAACAAATTCTTATTTCTAGGCTTTTTTGAGGGGCCTCCCCAGGTTGGGGCCATTGGTAGTTCATTCCACTATTTGGTAGGAATGGCATCCTGGAAGCGTTTGCTCCGAGGTATTGTAGTATCTAGAGCTATTCACCATAGCAAACTGACAGAAATTAAGTTGAAATAATTAATACTGACAGCCATAACATAAACTTACAGTAGTATCAGGATATAGTACCTTTGGGTTTCTATATTAAGGAACATTGATTATTAAAAAATAGCAATTCACACTGGGGGAAATATTTTGGGAATCAGCAGTTTTTTTGTCTTCTCAGATAAGTAAAGGGTAACAAGGACACATTGAATGATTTTCTTTTTTTGCAATTTGTTTATAATCAACACCTATTCTTTTTGCATTTTATTATTACTGAGTGTACTAGGCTGTAAAAATCAAACATTGATGTATTTACAAAAAAAATCAACTACATCATTTTGAATCCAATTACCAATCATTACTGATGAATTATGAAAATGTCAGCAGACAAACGCCAAAAAGCATTTCTGTTCATGTCTGTCACAAACATGTTGTGATGTTTTATTTGATGTGGTGCAGTTTGCTCTCCGAGACACTTTGACCGCCGCAGCGAGAGATGCTTTCTCTACAGACGATGTGCCGAAGGTGCTGCTTGTGGATCTTTTTAAAAGAGCATAAACATGGGTATTCAAAGGATACTTGAGAGATTTTTGAACGCTTCAGAGCTGTCCCTCACCACGGCAGTCACAAAATACCTTAAATTAAAGGATGTTGGGCAAACACTGGAGCGGGAAAAGAGAGAGGGGAGGAGGGGGACGATAGGAAAAATCGAGGAGGGAGAGAGGCGAATGAGGATGCAAGCCAATGCTTTCATGTCCTTCCAGTCCTTCCTCACACATAAGGGTTTACTAGGAGAAATCTGCTGCCTGTGGTTCTTCATAGAGCTCTGAATTGGCCCTATCGTGGGATTTGTTTGCACAAAAGGGAGACATTTGGACTGGGATTATCACAGGCCCAGACCTCCATGTCTCAGCGCAGTGCAGCATCCTGCCAGAGATGCTCCTGTTTGCCAAACTCCTGCAACTCTGAACCGAATTGGTGTGCATGGGGCAGTAGTAAGGGCAATACTGTTTAAAGTGTTTGGTGGGTGGTTGTCTTTTTTCATAGGCTTCCCAAATTACAAGAACAAAAGTGTAAAGAATGGATTAAACAGTGTGTTTCTGTTTCTGTTTGCTGTAATGTAAGCTACAATTGTTAGCATGCAGGGCTAACTATCTTACAATCTACGGTAGTAATGTTAGGACTGTTTACAGCTAGAACATCTACTGTTTGGTATTTCCCCACTGTGTGAAAGTCTGGATACTTTTAGAGTCAAGGCTAATGTTACTGGCTCTGTACTGCTCTTTATTGAATTTGGGCACACTCCAGCAACACAAGTCAGGTTTGCTACCCTAGCTAGTGTTACATTTGCCAAACACATAATTTGTTTAGTCATCCTTTTCTCTTGTAATGTTAAGAGCAAAGCCTACTGTTAGTTAGCCAAGGTAAGCAGCCAAACCACAACCAAATAACTGTCTGATCTAACATGTTTTTCTTATCATACTTAATGAGACAATAACTAGCTGTACACTGCAATACAATAACCAAATAACACATGTGAAAATGATGACTTTTTGCCTGGAGATTGTTAGCTTTAGCTTCAGTCTTTTGGCATGATATGCAGCCATCAAGCGCATATTTGAGACCCCTTTTACAAGATTCTCAATTTAAAAAGTGTCACTCAGAATCATTAAAATAATCAGATGACAGAACTGTTATACAACTTGTGGAACTATTGTTTGCTTTCGGGTAATTAGCTAGCTAGCTACAACTGATAAATCTGCAAGTGACAGTTGTAATTTCAGCGGGAAAAATCAAAAGGTTGCCGGTTAAAAATGAAAAGCCTGCTTCTGTTTATTTGCTGTGGGAAATCAAGAACCTATTGTTTCATAAATGACAATTACATTTCAAGTGCTAAACCTGCCACCATTATTGTAATCTGCAGGTTTGAGGCAACAGTGACAAAAAGGCAGGGTTTAACAAACGTCAAATTGTAGGTGCTCAGTTCCTCAGTTCATGGATGAAAGTAATTATAATGTTTGGAGATCAATAACAATCTGGTTATGATTGTTTTTTTTAATATTTAAAATAATGAAATGTGCTCAGGAACTGCAGATGGAAGTTGCAAAAGCTAGTGTGGATCATCTATTGTTGTTTCATGCTGAGAGAATAAATAAATTAAAGTTTAAGTAAAGGATGTGCCCAGGAAACACTCTAAAATGCCCATTTCCACTTGTTCATTACCAAACTTTCCCCTGGCCTTGAATTAAACCTCAGAGATAAACAAATTGATTAATTGCTAACTGGAGAAAAGAATGGATATTTGGAAAAAGAAGCATCAATGTTTTCATAAGATAACTGGTGCAATTAATTGCAAGATTACAGTGTAACTTCTTCTTTTGCGGTTGTGTCTCAACCATCTGCAGCGTATCATGAAGTGTGCTGAATACAAAAAAACAAGCAAGGGAAGTCACTGATTAAAGAAAATGTGGTTAAAAAAAAGGTCATTAATTTGAAGCAGAAGCACAGAACTCTCTGTTTCTCGATTGGACATGAAAATGGTGCAGCTGCTTATCCAGCTCCAAAGCCAAAGAAGAAAAACAAAAAACAGATTTGTCTGGTAAGATCATTTCAATCTGATTTTCCTTAGAAAAAGATAAGATGGCATTGCATCATATCTCTTAGAGAAGCTTGGCAATGTTTATTCCCTCTCTGTTGGTGTGTATTGTGGGCCGAACACAAAGTCAAATAGACTAAATGCACGGATGCTCTGAGAGGGAGACAAAAGTGAGTCATGAAAGGATTTGCACAGTGAGAAAAAGAAACCAACATCCCAGCTGATTTTAAGGCACAGCAGCATCTCATCAGCAGAGCTTGAACCCTGAAGTCATCCCATGCAGATACAACTTCTACCTCTCCCCTTTCTTCTTCACATCATCTCTTCATCTTCCTCATCCTGCTGTTCCACTTCTGAGCCTTCTATTGTGAGCGTAATGGCCTCAGATGCATAAAAACAGAGGTAAAAAACAACACATTAGAGAGAGAGGGTGGGGGAAAAGAGAGAGAAGCTCCAGATGCAGCGGCAGTGGCATATTTTTTGGTTAATTTTTTTAACTGCATGCCCCACAGACGTACAAGAGGAGATGCAGCTACCACTGAGCAAAGACCTGGAGAATATCATGTCTGCCTCATTAAAAACGACACTCCGTGAGGTGAGCACAAACAGACAATAGGAACAATAAAAAGCCCTGCAGCTCCGCACATATTCAAATAAGTGGGATGCAAGCAGATTTGCACTTCATTATTTAAAAATGTTCCAACCAGCCATGAGGATAAAACAAGCAGAGGGGGTGGATAAGAATCAATACCAGAGTAGTTCATAGCTGTGAAAGCCATTAGTCTCTCGACAAGTCTCTCTGATGTATTCTGCATTGTGTCGCGTGCAGTATGAAGCTGAATGCAGCAGCTAAGGTGAATTAATCAGTTAATTAATCACGGAATTACACACACGAGTTTCAACAACTCAAAGAGGGATGAACAAAGATACGAGAAGAGTTTGAGTGCCTTGATATCATTGCATATGCGTGTTCATCTACATAAGCAGCACTCTTTTTATATTGTAGTCAGATGCACCGGACATACTTTAACAGTTTACTCCCAGAACTATTATTTACTATTCATTTTGTTATTCAGTTATTATTTAGTGTAATTCCATAGTGTCATCACAAAGTAATAAATAATAATAAAGACACAGATGATTTTCCCTCCATCAGTATTAAATGGTAAATTAAGAAATAAAGTCAATCAAATATGTTTATGGAACTCTGCTGTCAGATATTAACCATGTATTCTCCTCATCTTTTAATTTCAAGAGAGTGCTGATTTCTTTCTTTAAATAATGAATAATGAAACGTCCAAACGTATCCAACTGACTGACATGAACACATAGATAAACTGTTCACAAGACGTGCAGAAAAGTCGAAAATATAGTTTGAAATAACAGCCCAGTCTCGTGGCAGTACGTGAAATTGTCACGTTATTAAATCTATGGATTTGTGTAGAATTACACGATTTAGTTGTTTTCGTGTTGGTGAGGACGACAAAATCGTGTAATTGTACACAAATCAATAGATTAAAAATAACGTGACAATTTCACGAACTGCCATGATACCGGGTTGGAAATAAACAATTAAGACATACAACGTGAAAACAAATGCAAAACTTATATTGAGAAAATTAAAAACAAAGTCTGCTTTTTGTGCCACATAAGTTGTACTATGAAACACACTTTTAAAAAGGTTGATGTTCATTAAGTTCATTAAGAGTGGCAAAATGTATATTTACGTAGATCATAATGTGGGTTATTATCTCTTCCACTGCTACAGTACGTGACTTGGTAAAGGCAGCCTGAACTTAATTACAGTCCTCAGGTTCATTTATTTCTGCAGAGAATCGTGAAGAGAGGCTGGTGGTTTTTACGTCCCCTCACCAGGACACATGGTATGCAGTAATGTGGGCATCTGTCTGAGTGCACACTTATTTTTTGTAAACACCATAACTTAGTAACAATACACAAGAGAAACATCATGCTTGCACTCGAGAGAAAATCTGCCTTGAAAACAGATTTTTCCCCAAAACGTCTATAACTACATTGTTTTTTTACCAAGGGGGAGAGAGATGTTTACTTACAAATATGGGCTTATGGTCAAATTAGTATAACATTGTTTTTATACATTATAAACAGGGCTTTAAATGGACACCCGCCAAATGCAGGTTAAAATTAACTTTGGCGTGTAACATTTTAAAGTTACTAGCCAGTTTGTCTGGTGATGAACGAGGCGAAGTGTCTGTTTGAATAAAGTCTATAGAAGTCTATGAGAAAATGACCCTACTTCTCACTTAATACAAAACACCAAGATGGTGACAGTCAAAATGCAAACTCCTGGCTTCAAAACAGCAGTCCACAAACCAATGGGTGATGTCATTGACGATAGGCCCATTATGTTTACAGTCTATGCTTGACATCTACAAGATTGGATTCATGGTTCCCAGAGGATGAATCCTACTGATTTTCGTGATTCTCTGACATTTCCATGAGGTTGACATTTTTGGTTAAGAGTGAAGTGCTATTAGCTGGAATGCCATTACATTTGATACATTCATGTTCTTCAAAGGATGAACTGAAATCACATCTAGCACCACCATCAGGTCAAAATTTCAATTTCTCCAATACTTTATGGTTATGACCAATTATCTGCAAAACTAATGACATTCGCATCAGCCTTAGCTAATTATCAAATGTTAGCATGCTTTCATTGTGAGCATGTTAGCTTGCTGACATTATCATTTGGCCTCACAGAGCTGCTAGCATGGCTGTAAACACTTTACATAGTCCTGACGAAATGAGTCAATGTTTTTTTTCGTAAAATGTTGCAGAAAATGCTTTATTTGTGGAAAGAAAGAAGAATTTAGGCCCCTTAAATAAACAAAGTGATTCATGGTGATGCATATTATCCACTGTTCATTTAATTTTGTTGATTATATATGGCATATGTGACCTTTTCTTTTTTAAAACAATGACAAAAAGATTGAAGAAATACAAAAATGCTCAACTTTATCAATCAAACAATTTTTGTCATATGAAATGATATATTAGGTATAATTCCATTAAGATGTAAGGACAGGTCATTCTTTAGGAGGCGGCCTTAAATGTGTGTATCCACAGATCATTATCCTGAAAAAACACTTGATTTCCCTTCAAATTAAAAGTCTCACATGGTAAAATTCCTGCATCCTCTAAAATACAGACGACGGGACCCTGTTGTTCTCAGTGTTGGCTGTAAAGAACTGTCTGTTTATGCTTAATTCTGCAACAACAGAGCATTAAAGTAAAATGTATGTTTGAATTATGCATGTGTGAGGGATGTGCTGTGACTACAAAGCATTAGAAACAGGTCCTCAATTAATGGATGTCATAATAGAATTGCACTCAATATGCAATCTTTCTCCATGTTTTCAAGGCAATCACAAATACGCTCAGCCATTACTCCTTGCTGTCCTGCACATGGTCTATTTTTGCATTGAATGGGAATATGTTTATTTCTGAATTCATTTCTTTTAGTTTACAGTATCCAGGCGGAGGAAATGAATGTATTTTTTTTCATGGCATGGACAAACACTAATAGAGATTTAAGGAGATAAAGTTGCCACGTGATAAATTGATTATGTCTCTGTTCAATTTCATTGTAATCCAGTTTTCCTTCCTTCCAGTCTTGTGTTTCCATTGAGGAGTTTCAGGCCCTGCATAACAGAACTTTTTCGTCCGCACTGTCCAAAGCTGAAAGTAACGTGCAGTTAACAAATCAATGTTTTATCAGGCACCTCTGAACACCCCAGTGGGCATGGAGGAGTTTCACCAAAGGGTGTCAGACTGACGAGAGAAATGAACGGTCAAATTCAAGTCTTCCTTTGTGTGTAATTAAGGGGAAATTATCCTTCACAGTTTTGGCAGGGCAATGGGCTGATGAAAATCTTGCCTCCACTGCGGTCAGACCGACTGCAAAGAGGATAGCAAATAGCTTTATCATTTAAAGATGTGTCAGAATGACTTCTCAGACCACCTCATGTTTTTATTGAGGCTTTCCTTTTAGTTAAGATGACATTAAAGTGACTTTGAATCGTGTGGCACAAATGGACTGTCTTATCCAAACATTTACCTTAGCAAAAACGCAGTTGGATGGATCTGACAAATGTTCTGAACATCTCTTTGAGGATGGAAACCTTGACCCACACTTTTCTTGTAACGTACTTTGAGGCAAGTATTTGACGGAGAAGTTACAAACAAAACAGCTTGGTTTGCTTTGACAAACGAGGACAATAAGCCCAAAGTACTGAATAGTTAATCTGTATTTTTTGTATTGTACCTGTTTTCAACTGCGTTGCCAGTAACCATTTGTCCAATTTAAGGCTTGCTTTGATGCCATCCAATTTAAAGTTTAAATAGGCAACAATGTCCATTGGCATACGAGTCAGAACGTTTACATACTGTTAAATACCAACAGGTGATGTTTTCTGACTGCACACAGCACAGTTAGGTTTACCAGCCTGCTTGTATATTTCCATGCCAAATGGACACCAGAGGTGTAGTGGTGTGTATAAACGGGTGTACAGCATATGTCCACCGGGCAAAGCTTTAGCCAATCATGTTACATTCTTAAGTGATGTGGTTTTTTGGTGGCCTGGAACATAGTCTATATCCACGACTTTCCACTTCGACGATTCCTCAGATCTCTGCAGGGTAAATCCAGACAGCTAGACTATCTGTACAATCTGAATTTTCTATTGATTGACAAAAACAACTTTTGAACGTACACGTTCCACCAAAACAAGTTCCTCCCCGAGGCTATTTTGCAGCGGCACTGTGGCTCCGTCTGGCGGTTAGCACCGCCGAAGACGATTGTGATTGGTTTAAAGAAATGCCAATAAACCAGAGAACTTCTTCCGCAGCGCTGTGGAGAAAGGTCTGGAAATGTGAGACTATATGGTGCTAAAACAGTATCATAACCATTTGTAACTCGTGAAACACAATGCACAAATAAATGCAGAGAGATCCGTATCTGTAAGTACAATGCACAAATAAATGCAGAGAGATCTGTGTCTGTAAGTACAATTCACAAATAAATGCAGAGATTTGTGTCTGTAAGTACAATTCACAAATAAATGCAGAGAGATTTGTATGTGTATATCTGATTTGTATCTGTGCCTCTAATTTGTAACTCATATTTCATCATTTGTAAATCAAATGGAATGGAAATATATTAGTAAAACTCCTTCTATACTTGTGGATCTTTTGAGACTGTTTTGTGTGTTCTGACACACAGTTGGACAAAATTTGCAATTAGTCATCAATTTTCCTAAAACAGCACATATGACCTCTACATAGTTGATTTCTGACATAAGAGTCTCAGAAGACGAACAATGTATAAAATGTCTGAGATCTGCGTGACCTAGATTAAGAAGACTAAGCTGACCTCAGATCAGTGGTGTAGCCTATGTAAATGTTGACACCGACTAGACACTAGAGCAAATAAGGAGGAGCCACTGAGTTGACGTCAACTCGGTGGTTCGTTGAGATTGGCCCATTTTCAGAGGCAGTTTGAAATAGTGAGATTTGCAGAGGAAAGAGGTGTCAATGGGATTTTGAGGCTCTGTGAATGTGTATATGTATATAACCTTTCAACTATGACAAGGTAAACTTGGTTTTGCATTCTATCAACCCTTTAAAAACAAAAAAGACATTTTTGGTACTTGGTACTTCTCAACCAAGCCTGTTGAGAAGTGCAGTCTTAAGGGAAAACTTCAACATTTTGGGAATATACACTCATTTAATTTCTTACTGAGAGTTGAAATGAAAAGATCAGTATCAATCTCATGTCTTTGCAAAATAAGTATGGAGCAAAAGATGTACGTGGTTAGCCTAGTTTAGCATAAAGACTGGAACCAGGGGGAAACGGGTAGCCTGGCTTGGTTAAGTTAAAAAAAAAAATACTAATAATGTCCAAAATCTTAAAGGGGAACTATGCAGCTTTTTTTTAGCTTAAGTTACCTTAACTGAACAGCTTCAGAGTCATTGGAATGGTTATATGACTTTTTTTTAGTTGAATGGTGGTCGTCTCGCTCCCCCTAGCGCCTGTGAGCGGAAAAACCACGCTAGCAACTTTCGGCCGGTGGCCTCAGAGTCAGGAAGTACCGCGTGATATCAGGTGTCGCAATGTAACAAATTGCTTCACAGCACTGCACACATACGCCCATTCAGGAACTGGCTAACAAGGTAGCGATGGAGTTTTTCACACTATCGTCATGGTTGAGCCGGCAAAAAAAGAAGCAGAAAGCTACAAAAGCATTGTCGGAGGAACAGAGAAAGAGGAAACGGCAGACTGACCGAGCAAGGAGTCAGACACAAGTAACATAGGAGCTGCCAAATATCTATTCTGAAGCTGTAGTGGGGGCTCTATAGAGAAACCTGCCAGCAAAAAGCGAGAAAACAGCTTAGAAATGGCCAAAACTGCATAGCGCCGCTTTAAAAAAACAAAAAACATCATCATTGAGCACTGTGACATGTTCTTCATCACCATGAACACACACACTAGTTTATTTTGACTCAATCCCACACACACCCTCCTACTGCCAAAAACACTACACACTAAAGCACCATGTGTGATTTAATCCACAGTTGAAAGTAGTCCTCGTTTCACTATTTCCTCCTGTTTTATTAACTTTTGCAAAATCTTTAGAAATGTACTAAGCCTTTTTCTTTTACTAAAGTGTATATATGTGAGCCAAAAGGCTTGGGTTTGTCACTGTCAAGGTAGGATTCTGGTCTTTTCATGGGATTTTTTTGGACATGAAGAAAAAAGTAATAAATGAAGGCAGCCTCCCCACTCTTAACATTTTTGGGCCCTATGTGCAGTTATGTCAGGGCACTAAAACTGAAAAGGCCTGGCCCTCACCTGAAACAAACTCCATCCATCCATCCATCCATCGTCGTCCGCTTATCCGTGGTCGGGTCGCGGGGGGAGCAGCTCCAGCAGGGGACCCCAAACTTCCCTTTCCCGAGCCACATTAACCAGCTCTGACTGGGGGATCCCGAGGCGTTCCCAGGCCAGGTTGGAGATGTAATCCCTCCACCTAGTCCTGGGTCTTCCCCGAGGCCTCCTCCCAGCTGGACGTGCCTGGAACACCTCCCTAGGGAGGCGCCCAGGGGGCATCCTTACCAGATGCCCAAACCACCTCAACTGGCTCCTTTCGACGTGAAGGAGCAGCGGCTCTACTCCGAGCTCCTCACGGATGACTGAGCTTCTCACCCTCATCATCTCTAAGGGAGACGCCAGCCCCCCTCCTGAGGAAACCCATTTCGGCCGCTTGAAACAAACTAAAGAAGTAAAATGTTCCTGATTTTGACTGAACAGCTCTACTGATACTTGACGAAGAATGAGCCGCATCCTTCTCCTCGACCACCTTGACCTTCGCCCCATGTTTTCCTGAGTGGAGAAACTTCAGCTGTTTTCATTATTAGCCTGTGTGCTAAATAAGCAGCCGGAACTATCAGGAGAACCTTTTCTTACTTCATTTGCTCTCGCTGGAAATCAATATGAATATCCAGCTGCCTGTTACAGAAAAAAAATATATTATTGTGTCAAGTTTAATTCCATATCTTGCATAGGTGTTTGTTTTCTTCAATGCTTAGTTATTTTTTTATAGCTCAACACACAGGTCTGCCAGATTCCCCACAACACCACCACCACCACCGCTCCTGCTGCTACACTCCCTCTTTCCTCCCATAGTCTCTTTGTCTTCCCAGCAATGCCTGGCATTTTGATCACAGCTTCAAGGTCCCCGACGCCTCAGCCTAAGTTGAAAGCTTTAGGAGAAAGGAACTCCAATTAGGTTTTCTCTCCTCAATTTATTTTCAATCAAACAAAAATAATTAAACTGTCTTTAAAAAAAGAAGAAGAAAGGGACAACATCTGTGCTGGTTTGTGAGCTCCTGGAGGTACTGGGAAATATTTGACACGAGTTTGACAATTTCCTCCCACTCCATATGAATTATAATGACAAACACTGACCGAGTGTTGTACAGCTGCTGCTAGCTGCTCTCTCTCTTGGCATTATTTTTCCCCATTCCTATTAGTTGTGATTTGTAATTTACCAGCCAAGTGCTTAGGAGCAGGCTTTTTCTGCAGGGAGCCCAGGTATTCCCAAACTGAACTGAATTACAGTGAAGCTTTTAAATATGGACTGCAGAGGAAATAGCCACTTCTAGAGTACTGAAGGGAACTGAAATCTGGGCCAAGTCTTAAAAAAAGGTTCTCCCTAAATCTGGCCCGGACCCAATTTTAAATGCCAAAACACACTCTTAGTCTCCTGCTATAATCCTAATAATAGCAATAAGGTAGCAATGGGATACATTTCCATCTTTAAAACAAATTGAGACTGTTTGTGTAAGGGTTTAACATACTGTGCAGTGGCAACATATTACTATATTCATAAAGTTGGGATTTAATTACCTTTAATGATGGAATGTGGTGAATGTGAAATGTCTGTTGTTTGTTTGTTTTTTCAGGCGCTTCATATTATTGAGCCCTAACTCAGATATATTGGAGCTTTGGGAAAAATCGGAGTGGTAATTAATCCATCATAATGGATTCAATTTTAATGGCTGTAAGTATTAAGACCATAGATTGTTTTTATATAAAGGCCCATCTGGTGACAGGCATTTCAAACTAGCATGTGGCATTGGTCCATTCTATGTCTTGTTTTCGACAGTCTCTAAAATTTGCAAAAAGGTCATTCAGGACCTCTGTAAATCAACTTCAAGAACAATTACAATCTTCATCTTCTTCAGGTATTATTGCAGAACTGTTATATTGACTGATAAACTGTTATCTCTCTGTACCTGAGTTTTAGCATTTAACTTTGTCGTTCCCCTCAGCTCTGAGGAGCGTTTTACCATCTTTCAGGCTTGGGTTTCATGGCCAGTAACAAACTTTACTGCCAAATAAACCCACCTGACTCTGTCTGTCGTTTGGTGCTGGGCAGGTAGAGACCAAAACAGAGCTAATATCTAAGTGAATCCCTAACCCTAACTCTTAATTCATTGGGTGGCCAGAAACACAACTGCTGCTGGATGTGTAAATAAGCAACTGTTTGCTAACATTTTCTCCATTAAAAAAATGATCACAATGTATCAATGTTGTGTTTACAGCTTGTTCTGCTGCTCCTAAATGTAAAAATAAATAAATAATAATAATCAATGAATGCTGCTTTAATGTCTCCTCAATAGAAAACTAACTTTCAGAACTGGCACCAAGACACACATTTGAAGTATAGCTGTGAATACCCTGCCCAGTACCTGTGGAAAACAAATATCTCTGGAGTACCCCTGGAGAAAAGTTTAGAGTTTTCCCACTTACGGTAATACAGTCTGGGATTGAGCGTGGTGTTCAATAGAGGAACTGCATCTGAGGGCACATCAACATGTTGAGAAAATTAAGATATTTATATATTTTATTTTACTTTTATAATTGCTCATTAAGACCAAAAGGGCTCATGTGCCCAGCTTACACATCACAAGTGCATGGCAAAATTGTACTCATGACTTTCTTCTTTTCCTAACCCTTACCACAGCATTTCACAGCACTTTCTTCCACCTATTGTACTAAGGGTGCTCCGATCAGGATTTTTGGAGCCGATCACCGATCACCGATTGCTGGAAGACGTATCGGCCGATACCGATCACCGATCACTTTTATGAACTGAAAATTACGCCATTACGTAACAGTCACACATGTTTAGAGAATGTATCAGTAACTGTTTGGCTTTCTGTTCTAGCTCAAAATCTAAAAAATGTCCTTTCAATCACTGCAGACATTTCTTCAGCACACACAGGGCCGCCTTAACCTAATGTTAGGCCCCGGGGCTGAGAGGTTTTGTAGGCCCCCCATCCCCTCGATTTACAGAGTCTCATTTTAAAAAAGTGTAATATCTAGGTAATCTACATCACAAAATGCATTAGTTTCTTTCGAGGCATACAACAGTGAGTTTTCCCTCTATGAGCCAGACATCACCATGATATTGTTATTAACATATCACTGAGTCCACCTGAGCATAAACACAACATACTTTATGTAACAACCACACACAGCAACTTATGGTGATGATAAAACCAAAATGTGTGAAAGTATGATTTCAAACGATATTATGAAAAACATCACTAACCATCACCTGTCTGCACAAACATTGATAATAACTGATAACAGCATTAGCAAAGAACAGCAACAGATCAAAGAGCCTCTTCTCTGGCCTCAGCAAGCCCTGTGAACCAATCACACGCACCTGCTGGCAGGAGCTGGATTTTATATTTAAATGATTACTAATTCGCTGTGTGACATTATTTATATTTTTGTATATCAAATAATGAGGCAAATAGCAAAAAATGGTTATGGATAGGTTCTAAAATATAGCCTACTAAAAATGAACTGTTATAGCTGATAGAGGTCACAGTGAACGTGAGTAAAGCGACGTGACTCGCTGAGAAGCGAGCAGGCTGAGGCTAGTTGACTGAACGTTAGTTGTAGAAGAGTACAAGAGTTTTTCTTCCGTAATAGTAATGCGGCTAAATTGGCAAACTGTTGATTAGCTGTAGAGCCAGAGTCTGAAATAACATTAGCAAGCAGCAGCCGAGAGGGCATGAGGATAAAATATACAATGACTGAGGAAGCCGAGGGTTTTCTACCGGATAATAGCCTACTTATACTTTTTAGAGAAAAAGTACACTTCTAAGCAATTCTAAGAACTACTCTCCCCCAAAATCTTTTTTCTTTTTTCCCATTTGCATTCCCACTGGCCTAGGAGGGGTAAGGGGAGTGATGCAAGCACGGCAACGGTCTTTATAGCATTAAAATCAGAAAAGAAATACGCCCAAAAAAAAGTATGAACTACGCTATATACTAAATCTAATGTAGCCTATGTCATAATTTAAAGTCTCCCAAATCTCTCTCTCTCTCTCTCTCTCTCTCTCTCTCTCTCTGCCTGTGGCCGTGTGTCTGTTTGAGTGGCGCCGGAGATTCTAGCTACACGACTCTGCTCTGCCTTAGCGTTAGCTAACTTTGAAAACTCCTCATCCTCCTTTCTGTGACTAACCTTCAAATGTCTGATGAGGTTGGTGGTGTTGAAATGTCTTTGGAGATTTCCGCCTCGTGGTATTTCCTCGGTACACACGTTGCAAATCGCTAATGTGTCTTTTTCCCAGATAGCAATGAGTCGGCGGACCACCGGCGGTGCTCCAGAGGCAGTAGAAGCGTCAGAATGGTGTAATCGCAAACACATTTGCCGGAGCACCACCGGTGGCAGTCGCTTTTTAAAAGCGGTAGCTGCCTTCCTACCACCTTTGTTCCACGGCCGGCCGACTGCTGTTCTGCCGCCGTTCAGACACCTTGTAGAACTGCCAGACCGCTGAATGTAGGGAGGCCGCCATTTTAGCTCCATGTAGAAAATGTTCTCAGGAGTAGTGCGCTCTTAATACATCCGTGGTAGTGCGTCATCTGATCGGCCTTTATGGAGACCACCGATCAAACTATTTAAAGCCATTATCGGCCGATACCGATCGATCGGAGCACCCTTATATTGTACAATAAACATCATCAGCTTCAATTTCTAATCTCGCCTCCTCACAAATGACCCTAAAATGTGTTTTCTTATGATGCTTAGAGAGGGAGAAAGGTAGCAGGCTAAAAGGTCTGAGCCAATCAGCGTTACTCCACTGCTTGCTGGATGTTCAGTACAACGTATTTTAGAAAGCTGACAGAGCCAATCATTACAAAAAGGCCTCTCAACCTGCTCCTCCTGTGCAGGCACCTCATCACGTCACATTAACCTCCATTGCACGGCCGAAGATGTGCGTGCATCCCACCAACCTGCAATCTAGCTTCATCTGAGGGAGACTTTCATCGGCAGGATCATCACGTTGCAGCTCTTGAGCCCCCCGAGACAAATACTGTACCTCTTCTGAAATACATTGTTAGACTCTTAAAGTGCTTCACAACAGGTTATGTCACTCCTGAGATTTGCCAAGAAATCTTTAATGTTATCACTTGATTTGCTGTATTGAAATAAACTGAATTCATCGGCATATTACATTTTTTATAATACATTTGAGAATAATACAGCCACAGTTGTATTTAAGAGTTTAAGTTAATTGATTCAAAATCAACACTTTGTTGAAATTTGGATTCATTGCATTATTAACCACCCTGCAATTACAGATACAGTGGATGTTTATTGATCTTCATGGGCAGATTATGTTTCCATAACAGTGAGTCGAAGGGTTCTGCAGGGAACAGAGAAGCACCTCCTGTGCAGCACTGCCCGAGTATTCATTTTAATGAGACCATACGTTTGCACAGCATAGCTGCTGACGCAAAGGGGCCGCTACAACCTGCAAGGCAAGGGGCCACATGTAAGGGAACCATATACCAAGCTGGCACTGTTGCTAGCGAGCTGTTAGCATGGTAACGTCATACAGGGATGACACTCAATGTTTTTATCTTGTTGAAATGAATTATAAAATATCTTTACAAACTATATGTAAAAAGTCTATGTCATAGCGTTTGTTTCATCAGTTCTGTAAATCCTTGCGAATCCCCAAAGAAGAGTTATGTTTCTCAGACAAAGGTTTCCTCTTTGAATGTATTTCCCTCTATTCAAGTAGAAGGTTGTTTTTGTTCTGAATCTATGGTTTCCATGAAGCTTTCTAAACTTCAAAGGGAACCACGGGGGAACTTCCACCACGTCCGTGTGTGTACACTCTCGTACTTCTATCTTTGTGAGGTCCAATTCTTTTCCACACCTTTAGAGGGGACATATCATGAAAACCTCACAGAGCTTGTGCCCATATGTTTGGGTATCTCAGGTGCCTACCCACCCACAAATTGAAATAACACAACCCAGTCAGTGTTTTGTGGGCTGCCTGGATCAGAAAACATGGCATTCATCAAGCTATTCACATTTGGCTCCCCTTCTTACGTCATACTAGACTAGCCTGGTCTCCACCAGACCCTTCTCAGTTGTAACTGAGAGTGGGTCTGGGGAAGCTTCATTCACAGCCCATTCCAAAGGGGCGTCACCAACAGACGCCGCTCAAATAACACTGGGCACAATTGAATAGTCCTTCAACCAATCAGACCAACGATCCGGGTGACGTAGCAGTGACGGGGTTGCTGTGCTTCGGTGGCCGTCATGTTGAATGTAAACAAAAAGCTGCTTGCCGTCGCTGCGCTATCGTCATCGTGTAAAGCCGCCTCAACGCTTGTGATTGGTATCCCAAATTTAGCTTAGGGGTTTTGGCTCCTTTAAAGGACATCACAAACTCCTAAATTCTTGCCCTAACTGCTTTATCGGACTACATTTTTTACCTGTAAAATGGACAGCAAATACTACGTTTATGAAGTTTTGTTGCCTTTTAAAAAGGTGAAAAGCTTTGTTATTGGGTGAGTTCTTTTCTCATTTGGGCAGAAATGTCGGTAACAGTAACCTGACCACCGCTAGATTACAACAACACCACCTTTGCTCTCCACTGCAGTGTTTTATTTCTTGTCATGTTTCCTTCAGTGGGAAAACCCACTTATTGTGTTTCATAAAAAAAAATATCTAGCTTTGTAAACAGCAAAAACAAATACATGTTTGTTATTTTTCCACTTTCTGGGGAGACTTGAAGTATGTGTTCATAAGTAAGACAAGCGACTTGATAACTGCTTCGGTTTCTTTTTGAGAAACCATTGTTATTATGTCTCTACAGAGAGTTTCAGGAGTCTGCCAAAGACAGGTCACAGCTTGTATTTGCACATTAAAAAACACTCACAGTTTCCTCATTATTCACCCCCCCCCCTCCCTCTCTCTCTACAACAGTAAAAAAAAGGTCCCTGCAGATGTTTCTTTGGCTTTTATGTCAAAAGCTATCTGACTGATACAAGGAAATGTCAGCCGAATCCAAAGGTAAAAAAACAACCTGATCATTTCTTTCCGTGAAAGGTCACCTGTGACGCAGTATCTCAAAAATGTAAAATAAATTTGTACAACATTAGGTGTACCCAGCCATTCACCTGGCTGGTCATGTATGCGCCTGTCTCTGCACAACCTAAAAAAAAAAAAAATTGGCTGAACTACGGAGTCACACATTTTTTCATTTGTTAATAAAATCTACGGCTTTCTGATGAACTCCGTTCAACAGCGACTGCAACTCATCATAGGACGTTTGTTCTGCCTTCACGTTGAATGTACACACTTTGTCGCAGCTGACATAAATGTGCACTTCGATGTCTCCATTGGGAAAATTGTGCGCATGCAGTCATTTTCTTTTGTTCCACAGGTGACCGCCTTGTTCAATCATAAAGGATGGAAATGGAAGATGTATGAAGATTGCCTTTTATGGATTGCATTCTTAACAGTTGGGAGTGATGCTTTTCTCTGGCTGGCTAAGGGTGCTCTGTACAAAAACACAGTAGGTGATGGGAGAAACTTTGCTTTGTGCGTCGGTGTGGCAGCACCTCGTGAGAAGATCTCCTCTGATAGCCGAGGAAATTTCAAGTTGCAGACACATTTATCTTGGAAGGGAAATTGCAAAACTGTGGTAATGTGCTGTAAGTATTTTGATGATGTACTGTATAATATAAAGCACAATCTAGGACCAGAGCGGGTAGATGCGAACAATATACTATATATACATACATACATACATACATACATACATACATACATACATACATACATACATACACACACACACACACACACACACACACAGTCAATGTTTCTTGAGGCTCCCTGCTGAGGATGGCATAAATTTCCATTGGAACTCTGACAGTGAACGCAGCTTTTTCTCCTGCCTAATGATGCACATTATTATAAATAATTTCCCTCCACAACCTGTATCATGCATTTCCTTCCAGAAATAATTGAGGAATCTTTTTATGTTTTCAATTAGCCGCTTTTTTTTTTTTTCTTCTTTACTTCCTCTCTGGTTGACATTTGCTCTAATTGCAAAAGATTGCAGCTTTTCTTTGAAATGGTGCGGAGCCGCACAATAACAGGCACTTTATTTTCCCTGTCAATCTTCTACAATGGGAAAGAGAAGTGAGAGGGAGTTAACAAATAATTACTGGAAGAAAATAAACACATATTCCTCTCAGGGAGTAATTAGAATACATATTGACACGGTACCATTTTTATTTGTTTTCAGGAAATTTGCTGCAGTCACACCTGATACACATATATCTCTAATCCTGCCTGGATTTGTTTATTATCTGTTGCCTTAAAATGTAATCCAACCCTTATGCATCCTCATTTGTGTTTCATTGCTACAGTCAGAAGAAGTTTGATACTCTGCAATGTCCCGCGCTCCATCCAAACAGAAAATGCCACTTAAATACTTTCTACACGCGGTTCTACTACTACACAGTGTTTATTCAATAATTAAGTACAACCATAAAACATAATGGACACCCTGAAAAGCCATCTGAAGCTTGAGAAACGGGGACCAGACACGAGACACATGGTATCTGAAAAATGTTAGTCTATATCCATGACGTTCCACTTCCGGAAAATCCGCCAGCAATCCTTCTTTTCGGCAGGATGTCTGTTACCTTCCGCTTTCTTTGTGTTGGAATTGGAGTTGGAATGGTTAAGTGCAGTGGTGTAGTCTACGTGATGTGCAGGATAACGCCCTATACCCACTAGGAAAGTTCAACGATTTCAATGTTGTCTAGATGGATGGAGGGCAGGGGGGCCGGGTACAAAACACACACACATGGATGGACATTTGAGAATAAACTCCTCAGGAGTCCTGATGGAGGTACAAACTAGGCTAACCTTCCTGGCTGTTTCCCTTGGGAGGAAGAGGCAGATGTACAGAACCATCCCTAGTAGGCTACACACTCTGGAGTGTTTCGTTGGATAGTCCGGTTTGTTTTGGGTACTGTGAAAGCTCATTTGAACTCTGATGCGGACCAAACAACCAATTTGGTTGCTTTCAAGTGCACTAGAATTCTGTTTACTTTAGGTAAGAAGACAATTCGACCCAAATACAGGAAGCCTGCAATTTAAATTAATTCATCTTTGCACACATTTTAAGAGCCCGTCCAATCCCAGAAAACGACCAGAGAGTAGAGTTCTTTGAATCCTGCCATTGTGGCTTAAAAACAAAACAAAAAGACTTCCGTTATGACTTTAGAATTTGTGTGAACCATCTTGGCCACCGTGGACTTACACCTCTAACACGCGTTCCAGGCTATTCGCTAATTTTATTTCATTTACTTACTCACCTGCGCGCAGGGCTCCCTTTCCCACTACCTCTGCCACCAAATAGTACTTCCAGCACATTACTTCCATGTTTTATTCATTATTTTAAGTGCATTTAGTTTTCCCCCTCTTGTTATTATTTTAGCCACTCTCTCTCTCCTGTTACAGGTCTTGGGACGGGGTTGGCTGAGGCTGTTGCTGTTTGTCCTGCCCTGTAACTTGTAATTTGAATAATAATTGTTTCTATCCATCTTTAAGTGGAAGAAAATGCCTCACTTTAAAAAATAAAATGAGCCAATATATGTTCACAATTCTTTCCGTCAGTTCATAAATATGACCCTTAAAGCTATAGTGATAGTCTGATAGTCTTAATTAGCTTTGTATCAACTCATTTGGCACTTGCTTGAATGTAACGGACGTTAATATAAAAAAGTTAAACTTTATCAACACGTAGCCCCAGGAGTTTGGTGCACTTCACTCTGTCAATAACCTGACTGTCTGTTTTGATAGAAACATGTTCAACATTATTTTGATTTCTACTGGAGCGAAATGTAATGAAGTCTGTCCGTCTTATATTATATAAGGATAGAAAACAGCAGCTGTGGTCAGTTTGAACTCATGTGGGTTACAATGGATGGTGACTCACAGAACAAACATTACATAAACATCCTCTCAGACCACTTCAACTCTATAACGGAATCTAAAAATGCTTTCAAGTATGGTTGCAATACAGAGGTTTGCATACAGAAGCATTCCTATTTTTCTCAAACTCTCATTATGGAAAGCACAATGGACAAAACGCACACATATGGACAGACATTGATGGAGGTGAAAACTAGGCTAACCCTTCCTGAGTGTTTCCCTTGGGAGAAAGTGGCAGATGTACAGAACCATACTTGCCCTCCCTAGAACACACACACACACACACACACACACACACACACACACACACACACACACACACACACACACACACACACAAAATACATTAAACCCAAAAGCTCTCCAGGGTTCTGTCTCAAGCCAAGCCAGAAACCCAAGCTGATCCCAAGGGAGCTCAACTCTACCACCGGCTCTCCTCTCAAATCCTATTGGGTCAGAAAAGCCAGAGAGCAACTGCTCCACCACTGGAGGGAGAAGGGGGGGGTGCTTGTTTTGCTCACAGTCCTGTACAGTGCTGTCGTCCCTGAGGAGACAGTGGCAGAGATAGCAAAGGTCGAGCAAAGGTCGGACACAGGGGCGTTGCGTGTCGTGACTTTGTGAACCCCCAGCTGAGCGTGGCCAGCTGCTCTGTACCATGGTAAAAACATTTTTACATAATCGCGGTTGCTTTGTTTAACAGCAACTAATTGCTAACATTAGCTAAGGTCTTAAGGGTTATGACTGGTAATTGTTGATTTTGTTTAGATATGCCAAATTGTAATTATATAAGTGATTATTGGTCGGACGATATATTTTTATTATTATTTAAATTGTTAGTTGTTGGCATTTTACCCTATACATGTTAATAGCAACAAAAATAACAAGGGGCATTGAGTTCGAAAACAAAATTATGATAAAGAGGCATAGTTCATAGGCTATGTATTTGTGTTATTACATTATCTGGGTCACATAACAGTGATATAACCAAAATATTTAATTCAAAAGTTAAAAAAGAAGAAATAAATAGATAAATATTTTCAAATTTGACTAAAAGAGACAATCATATTGGTAATTGCAATTATTTCTGAGACAATTCATTGTACAGCAACATTTTTAATTGTTACAGCTCTATGTGTGTACAACATCACCCCTCTCTGGCCTTTAGCGGCACATCACGTGCATTTTATGGTTAAGATTCATCAGCCATGATTATGTCACATAAGAAGTCAAAGCAAAAACAACAAGGGAAACAATTTCTTTCATCACTTAAAGCGTTCTGGAAGCACAACAATCAATCACAGACTAATCCGAGCAAACGCTGTGGTCAGCTAATCAGCAGCAAGGCTGCGAGGTTTGCCTTGAATCATGGCACGCCAGCGTCATGCCAGATGCCTGGTGCTGGCGTGGAAAATGCACCAAAGAGCCAAAACGTGCCAGAGAAGAGGCTGTTTAACAAACCAGAGATGGGAAATAATAATTGGAAAATCCACTGAACTGGGGAGCAAAGATAACACAGAAAGACAGTGTAAGAATAGTGCTATAGGGAAACTCAGAGAGCACCGTTAACAGCCGACAGTGGCATTATTAGTAGGTAGCCGTGTGCAGGAATCTGTCACTGATGTTATTGTGTAAATTTAAAGGTGCTGTAGGTAGAATTGTGAAGATGCAGGACTAAAAAATGTGAACATCAACAACTTCTCAGTCCCTCCCCCTTTCAGGTAAAGCCTAAAACGGTCTCCTAAGCCCTAAGCCCTAATGAATGCGTGTACCTGAGCAGTGATTGACACAGAGTTAGACACCCCCCCTGGCCCTGATTGGTTCATCTGAACAGGGAGCGGCGGATTTTTGCAAATCGCACTACAGGCTGTAGGTGGAGCCGGAGGAGCCATATTTATTTATTTTTTTATTTCCTGCTTCATGTAGTTCTACTGGAACATAGGGTCAGTTTCAGCATATACAACAGAAAGTTAGTTTTATAAGTCTTACCTATACTGCATCTTTAAAGCTGGGGCTGCAAAAATGAAAATATGCGATAACGTTGAATATCGTGACAATGTTACATTTATTATATTGCACATATATTTAAGTTTACTCAGTTTCTGCTAAAATAGAACACATCGCTTGTTGAATTTAAAACTTTCTTTTATTGAACAAATTGAACATTGAATTGGATATAAAAGGCCAACACATTCTCACTCCCCCATCGTAAAATACGGATGCTTGGCCTTTGGCACTAAAAGTCTCTTTTAGCGCCGGGACTCTTGGCGTCACTTTTGCCGCTCTGAATCGGGACGTACTGACTGACATGCGGCACAAGAACGGGACAGTAAAGGTTAGGAAAAGACTGTGGGTGGGGTTATAGAATGTATGTTTCTGTGACACGCAGGACAAGAACGGGACACAACCCCGTTCTCCTGGGTGAAAGTCCTGTGTTGTTTGACCCCTCTACCACCCCAACCAACCTCCCTAAGAGGCATTCCGGTCTTTCAAACTACTCGCTACCGTTGTCGCTCTTAATACGACGTCATCTTGCAGCGCAGCTGTCACGCTGCTGCTCTGCCCGGTGCATTCCATACATACGCTGTAAGTGTGATTTTTGCATCATATCTGACGCTGAGAGCCACTGCCCACATGCACGCGGGAACATACTTTCGCAATAACATCACTCCCTTTAAAGCCATTTCAGATATAAAAAACATGATATCCACACCCTAAATGACCCAATAGTAGGCTATCCAAAACAGAGCCAGTGTTACACTGTAATGCATTCATGTTTAGCCTACATTACGCCACTTCTGTATATACACTCATATTTGCCCCCAGATTTCGGTGTAACACCTGTCAGCTGTACCCGTCTATTATTAGAAAGCTGAGATCCGGATGCAATCAGAAACTACAAATTCTGGACCCCGATGGCCCTGGGAGACACAGCCCCAAATAGAACATATTTCAACCTTGCTTGGTATTTGCTATTACACGATATTGAAAAAAACAGTGTCTTAGCTAGTAACGTAACATAGCGATGATCATAAAAAAAATTATATATTGTGCAGCCCTATTTGAAGTTATACTTTTCTAGCATATAGACAGATAAATGTCTGTACAGTAGCTCCATGGATGTTTGTTTTATTTGCTCGCAATCAATTCCCTGGGGAAAAAAAGAAGTACAATTCAAGCAAAATTGCAAGTTTGTTGATTCATTTATGTGATTTTCTAAAATCAAAATAAGACAAAGAAAGCCAAGCTTGGTCAACTATGCCGCATTGGTGATTGAAATGTACCTGACAATGATACACAGTGCAAAACCCTTCACACAAATTACCTCCCAGCATCAAAATATGCATAATCTTATCAACTTTGGAGAGTCATTATAACAGAACTGTGCAGAAATGATTTACAGTCATGAAATATTTACAACTAATCTCCACATACAATCTGTGAACTGCTGGAGTGCCCCAATAACACCTAATTTCCCATCCCCCTGTGCAAAGCAACCAAAGGTCAACATCTGCTCTCGCCAGTTTGGAAAACACTGGGAGGCAGAGGATGACTGGGAGGGGGGAATGGTGTCATTAATTGGCAATCAGAATCGGAATGACAATCACTTTATTTGCTCGGTGCGGAAACATTTATGTAGGTGATAATGATGCGGGGATAAATGAGCAGTACATATATAATTTGTCTGCAAAAGGGGCTCAAACATGTCTGCAAATGGACGCACATACAGTATCTCTACATTCAACAATAATGCAGTAATGGATTTGTGAAGGGGGCTTGTCCAAGCTAAAACAGGTCTCAAGCCCTCAAGCCCTCAAGCCCTCAAGCCCTCAAGCCAGGAACAGTGAGCTGAAGCTAAAGTTACTTTTTTAAAACCTTATATAACAAAGTCTTTTTGTCCATTCTGTATTTCCATTTTAATTGTCTGTCAACAATATTCTCACTTCTGCTTAATATAGAAACATGACTCTCCCAGATAACGTAATGATCATGTAGGTTTAAGTTATGACCAGTGGTTTCAAAAATTACTACTTTGTTTCTGAGAAATCATATTTAGCCATCTAAAAAAAAAGGACCACCTAAAAGAAATCAATATCTGTTTAAGTGTACGTTACATTAAGAATATTGTCACTACTTTACCTTGCCGTCAGACAGCCTTTCATGATGGAGAACTGACAAACTGACCGATGGAGGCAGCGGTTTAGCAACAACTTACGTGTTCGGTGACTAAAAGTTATTGTTTTTGTCAAAGGAGTCTGGTGGCTTTGAAGAGAGCAGCGATAACGGCTTCAGTTCCCCGTCATGAAGCACAGTCTGACAGCAAGGTAAAGCAGTGAAAATATTTTAAATATAGCGTACACTCAACCACATACTGATTATTTAGGTGTCTAAAATACATTTAGCTGCTGCCCCCGTCCACAGCAGGACATTGCTTAGCGTCCGTGTCGGTACTCCTGCCTGCTTCTCACAACTGTTGTCATGCCGACTACCATGTCCGTAGCTGACACACAGACTATGGAGAAGTAGCTCATACAACCACACTTCAAAAGATCTGAACAATCCCTTTAAGGCCCCATTTTGGCAAACATTAGTGTCTGGACATGCTGAGGATAGAGACAGAGAATGGAGCTGCAAAAGTGATTTGAAAAGTTTCAATGAACTTTTCTCTGCTGTGAAAACTTTAAAATTAAAGTCAAGATCTATTGGAGGAATGCAAGCCGTTTTCTGTGAAGGCACAAATGTTTTTACAGCCACATTGAGACACTGAGGGCTTAAACATTGATTGGCTATACAACATGTGATACAGGTAATACAGGGTTGAAAAAGTTAATATGAGAGAGATGATCACTTCACGCAGAAAGTTGTCATGGCCCGGGGATTGTTTCCTGTGGTTCTAACTCTTCAGTACCCAGATGTCAGTAAACCTCACACATCACTCTTAAAAAAGTGAAACCTGGCCAGTCTGTGGAGAATCCACAGGGACAAGCAAAGGAAAAGATTTTGCAGTCCTGTTTTTTGCAGTCAGAGTGTGTGAATCAGACTAAAAAGATATTAGATTGGATTTGCTTCCTCATGTGCACAGCATGTATGGATCACTCTGATTGGCAACTCGCATTTCACACATCTCCACGGCTGCGGAGGAGAGAGACGGTCCCTGTGGTGAGACAGCAGCTTCTGCCAGGGGTCTATCATATAAATAAATACATAAATAACACAAACACACACTCGCTCAGTTATGCAGAATTTGGCTGTGAAAAGGAAGAAAGAAAAAAAAAGGCAATCCAGTTTGTTTGCTTGTTGACTGGCGGGTTATTGCATATCGAGACAGAACGCTGAACATCAGCTGTAGAATCAGGTCATGATCAAACTTCAGCTCAGATTTTCTATGACCGTCCTCAAGAGTTGTCCAAACCGTTTATATAGGTTTATAATGGCTTATTTTAGCCATAGATAGACGGTCATGTTAATCCCTCACCGTCAGATATCGACGAAAGAAAAAACACGCCCCCTTAACTCGAAATCTGTGACAGTTTTATTGTTGGTATTTTTAGCCCAATAACCGGTGTTTTAATCAACATTATTCACGAGATCTTATCATGGTTTATATGC
Source organism: Gymnocephalus cernua (assembly GCA_023631565.1). NCBI lineage: Eukaryota > Metazoa > Chordata > Actinopteri > Perciformes > Percidae > Gymnocephalus > Gymnocephalus cernua. The sequence goes on from CM042446.1 coordinate 27,520,453, forward strand.
ATTTATTTTAATGTTATTATTTCGGTCTATTTCGGCCAGGGAAGCTGGGTTTCTTTGTTGTTTATTGATATTTTTTAAACTATAACGCTACATCTATCAACATTTATTTAGATGATATCATGGTTTTCATTTCTTTATTTTAACAATATTATTTCGGTCTTATTACCGGTGAAATATTACTGTACGCTGTAATACAGAACATTACGATATGATCCAAGCTAGACTCATTCAAAGCTAATATCCCACAATGCAATGGGGCCATTCATTTACATAATCGAACAGCGATCAGCTGGTCTTTAACGACAGTATTGCTTCAATGTACATACATACATATATATATATATATTATATACATTATCTGCAATGAAATACAAGTCAAAGTACATTTAGAAATCACTACTTTCTTTTTTATTTGTGTTTTTCATACTGTCCCAACTTTTTCTGATTTGGGGTTGTATGTGTGTGTGTATGTGTGTGTGTGTATGTGTATATATATATATATATATATATATATATATATATATATATACACATACACACACACATACACACACACATACAACCCCAAATCAGAAAAAGTTGGGACAGTATGAAAAACACAAATAAAAAAGAAAGTAGTGATTTCTAAATGTACTTTGACTTGTATTTCATTGCAGATAATGTGAACACAAAATATTTCATGTTTTGTCAGGTCAACTTAATTTCATTTGTAAATATACATCCTTTCCTGTCATTCAGACCTGCAACACATTCCAAAAAAGGTTGGGTCAGGAGCAATTTAGGGCTAGTAATCAGGTAAATTGGTTAAATAATGATGTGATTTGAAACAGGTGATGTCAACAGGTGATTGTAATTATGATTTGGTACAAAAGCAGCATCCAAGAAAGGTCTAGTCCTTTAGGAGCAAAGATGGGCCGAGGATCGCCAGTTTGCCAACAAATACGTGACAAAATTATTGAAATGTTTAAAAACAATGTTCCTCAAAGAAAGATAGGAAGACATTTGCTTATTTCACCTTCAACAGTGCATAACATAATTAAAAGATTCAAGGAACGAGGAGGAATTTCAGTGCGTAAAGGACAAGGGTGCAAGCCTAAGCTGAACAACCGTGATCTCCGATCCCTCAGGCGGCACTGCATCAAGAATCATCATTCACCTATAAGTGATATCACCACATGGGCTCAGGACTACTTTGGCAAACCTTTGTCAAGTACCACAATACGTAGTTACAGCCACAAATGCCAGTTAAAACTGTACTGTGCCAAAAGGAAGCCCTATGTTAACAGTGTCCAGAAGCGCCGTCGACTTTTCTGGGCTCGGAGGCATCTGGGATGGACCATCACACAGTGGAAACGTGTACTGTGGTCCGATGAATCAGTATTTCAGGTATTTTTGGGGAGAAATGGACGCCGTGTGCTCCAGACCAAAGAAGAAAAGGATCATCCAGACTGTTACCAGCAACAAGTCCAAAAGCCAGGGTCTGTCATGGTATGGGGTTGTGTCAGTGCCCTTGGCAAAGGTAACTTGCACTTCTGTGATGGCACCATTAATGCTGAAAAGTACATAGAGATTTTGGAGCACATTATGCTGCCTTCAAGAAGACATCTTTTCCAGGGACGTCCATGCATATTTCAACAAGATAATGCAAAACCACATTCTGCACACATTACAAAGTATATATATATATATATATATATATATATAATATATGTACATTGAAGCGATACTGGCGTTAAAGACCAGCTGATCGCTGTCCAATTTTGTGAATGAATGCCCGCATTGCATTGTGGGATATGGGCTTTGAATGCGTCTAGCTGGGTCTAGCTTGGATCATATTGTAATGTTCTGTATTACAGCGTACTGTAATATTTCACTGGTAATAAGACCGAAATAATATTATTAAAATAAAGAAATGAATACCATGATATCATCTAAATAAATGTTGATAGATGTAGCGTTATAGTTTAAAAAATATCAATAAACAACAAAGAAACTCAGCTTCCCTGGCCAAAATAGACCGAAATAATAACATTAAAATAAATGCATATAAACCATGATAAGATCTCGTGAATAATGTTGATTAAAACAGCGGTTATTGGGCTAAAAATACCAACAATAAAACTGTCACAGATTTCGAGTTAAGGGGGCGTGTTTTTTCTTTCGTCGATATCTGACGGTGAGGGATTAACATGACTGTCTGACGGACCCCCTTGTCTGAAAATAACGCAAAGGGTACCTCCATGGCGTTGAAACTTAACGCCACGGGTCCTTGGCCATGTGTCAGACATTTGTTGAGTTGGGAGTGAGACTGTGTTGATAATGTTAGTAGGTTGGCAGACGTATTTCAGCGAGGCAAGACATCTTAAATCCAGTGTTTTAATCATTGCTCTGAACCCGTCTTTCTCCCGGCTTTCTCAACGGTCTGTAGAGGGACCGTAGGTCGATTCTTATGGCGTTCATAATGTTTCTCCGCTGCATGCTTGACATGTCTTTAACGTTAGCACGTCCGTGTAACGTTAGCGCAACCACGTAATGTTAAAGCGACAGGCAATCACACTGGCTAAATTATGTCTGATCTTTTAGAAACAAAAAACTTGGGAACAACAGACGGCTCTTCTCTTGAGCATACGTTGTTCTGGTGCATCTCCGGTCTTTCTTCATCCTCTAACTTTCTTCTGTGTTCTTGAATGTTGTAGTAGCGACCGGAGCCTCTCCCAGCTTAATGGACTGTTATGCTACCTAGCTAGCTAGCAGCTATAATGTTACCCAGCATGCCGTTCGACGGTGTAAATTTGTAAATGTAAAACTATTAGTGTTAGAAATTGTTTAAGTCACAAATTATTGTGTTCTATGGTGTTTTATCCTGTTAAAGAGAGTTAGTTGTGGGTTATTAATTGTTGTGTTATAAAGTTACTACCATGAGTGAGAAGGGTACGCAGTTAACAGGGCTCCCGTTCTCAATTCACTCGCACATTACTTCGGCCGCAGCGCTCTCCGCTGCAATGCACCGGTATTACGGTATATGAAAAATTCATATCATATGGGCTATTATAACGGTATACGGTATAAACCGGTATACCGCCCAGCACTAGCGCAACTTCTCTCCAGAAATGTCCTCCTCTGTTTGCTCAGTGTACACACGAGCGGCTCTCCATCCAAATTATTCATCAGGCCAAGACTAGACAATCTGCTGGAAAAAATGGGAACTGAGAGAATGGTAACTAACTGTCTTCAAAGAAATTGGTGGAGCCCTTTTCTTCTCTGCTGGTTCAGGATGCCGAAAAAACCAACAACACATCAATCTTGCATGCTGTTGACAGACTTTGGAACACCTTTCCAGCGACATTTGGTTTGTCATTTGAATAATTTGTGCTATTGTTGTTTTGCGGACGGACCGTATCAACAATTTACAGCAGCTGTGTGGGCTCTCTTGCGGCGGTGTCTTGTTTGGTATTTCAAACTATGACAAACGTTATGTGACAGTTGTGTTTGCAGTGTAACACTGATTCAATACAGAGAAGTGCGAGGCTCCCAGACCTAATTTGCCATATATGGTACCCTGGTGGCTCAGTTGTTTCTTGCGCTACACAACCGTTTTGATTTGTCTTCTGACTGCATAGCCACGGCTCACTTTTCACCTTTCCGATTTAAAATTCCCTGTAGATTTGTGTGAAAAGGTACAAATCAACAAATGTGTACTTTATAAATTAGGGAGATAATATGTTCAGAGGAATATTTACAGTGGTACTGATCTTTGTTCTACACTCTCCCTCATCATTCTGGGGCATAGATCAGCTTGCTAAATTCTCCTAATGTAATTTAAATGTGATTACTTTTCATTAATATGCATTTTTGTGTACTTTTGGTCACTGCCAGACTGAAAGCAAAAATGGTCTTAGTCAGTGCAGAGCTAGGTTTGACAGGTCCAGTCCTTTTTTTTTTTTTATTTCTTTTGTTATTGCTTCTTACAATAACAAGGAGCTGAATCATGAATCAGACAGCCAGGACCAGCAGTCACTGCACATGTCCATCACAATGTGAATGGCAGTTTGCATGATTGCAGTCCAAAAGCCACTGCCAAACCGCCGGCTATAGTCACAACACTGGCAACTGTCACACAAGAGATATAGCTGACAATTAGGAAACTGTCGCTGTCATTCACTCCTAATCATTCACATATGAAATTGACCATGGGAGGATAGACTTCAGTGTTTTTCTTTCCTTACTTCCCTTTTTTTCTCTCGTTATCTCCCGTTGAGGTTTCACAGACACTTTCCCACTTGTCAATTCTCACTAGCCATTCGGCCATCAACCACAGCACACAGACGGCTTCTGGCAAGTCCCATGCTCCGCCTTTGTATGACTTCCAGGAAACCGCTGTGTCCATGGATGAAATAAAAAGGAAATTATAGAAAAATGGGAGAGTGTAATTTTTTAAATCTTTTAAATCTGTATTAACTCAAAGGAAAAAAAGTGCCTCAAAGGAAACCATGTGTTTTGACCTCGGCTTCCCATAATTTGTATCAATTATGATATATTCGACTTGTCAGTTTCATTTGCTGAGGTCTGTTGCAACACCAGAGACAAGGGAGTTAACTGACAATATGATCAGAGTAGCCTCATAATCACATTTTCACTCCATTATTAGCCGTAACTTTCCTAAACATCATCATCAGTCAATACAGATGCTATGGTAGTGGTTGCTAAAACAAGCTAAAGCCCCTTTCACACATGCGCTGCAAACATGAACTTATCTAGACATTAGCCACCGTAGCTGTACCTGAGAACGCAAATGTCTGAATCTGTAGGATCGGACATCAAACGGTCTTTACCCAGCCAGCTCCAGAGGACAAAGTTTGTGTAATCTGCAATTGAGCCCAAAGTCTGAGAAGCTACAGCGGCCGAGTGGGTATGTTAATGACGTTTCTATTGGCTCACGCAAAACCGGAAGAAAACAAACAAGGGTGAAGAAGGAGGGGGATTTACGGCAACAGAAATGTCTAACTGGAAAGGCGCAGACATATTCAAGGAATGGCTTGGTTGTTTAGGACCAAATCCGCATCATGTCCTGCCTCCTGCACCCTCTACCCCCCCCCCCCCCCCCCCCCCCCCCCATTGATTTTCAGTAGGTGAGAATGCATCGGACACGGACCACCTTTTTGTGCTACATGTGAGAAAGGGAAATGCAGAACTATCTCTGAAGTTGATCCATTGGACGTTGTCTGGAGTTCATATGTGAAAATGGCTTAGGAAGAGGATGGAAGGAAGGACTGGGGTCCTGAGGGAAGGTCAACGAGGGGCAGAGAGAAGCCGGATGGCCCGCAGCTCCGCAAGAGCAACAGGTATTAACCTGCGCACCCCCCATCAGCATGACCAGGAGCTCATGCCACTCAAAGAAATGCTAATTTAACAGTTATCTTTGTTATCTGTAAGACAACTTCAGAACAATCTGTAGATCTGTGTCGATCTCATCTCAGCGACAACATCCCCATTCTTCATACCTCCAGTACATAAAGCTCTGATCGGCTTGTGTTTCTTTCAGCTGAGGAAACAGCCGTCAGTGAGAGCACTGGACACTAATGGCATTTTTTCCATTAGATGGTAGCTGCTCGACTCTACTCGCCTTTTTTGTTTTTCCATTATGAAAAAAAAGGACCTGGTACCTGCTACAAGGTACTTTTTTCAGCATCACCTTCGTCGACGTTCTGTGTGTGTGTGTCGCCTTAGGTCACCACAGTTTCCTGCGGCGTCGCTATGACGACCAGCCACGCTCACCTAACGCATGAGGCGATACTAAATCTGCAAATTAAAATGGAGGACGGGGCACCGCGGCCGAGTCAAGTCAAGTCGAGTCTAGCAGAGCTGGTACTAGCAGTGGGTAAGCGCCATAACTAGATCTATCTGAATCACTGAATCGGTTGTGATTCAGAGGTCTGCAACTGGGATCAGACCAGACAGGTGCAAAGAAAGCAAAATGTTGTTAACCACTTAAAAGTTGTCATTTTCTTGATACAATATCTTTCTAATCTTACAGAAAGTGAAAACCTGTCCAGTATATATTAGGTGGAGATGACTCCTATAGAATCCACAGGTCAAAATAAGTAGGTCAGGGTTAACAAAAAATGTCAGCAATAGTGTGAAAAAGATATATGTGAGAAAAAGACGTGCTCCGCCCTAAATTTAATGATTTCCTTCCCTGACACGTTCTGCACTTTGACAGTTCAAAGAGCACCATCCTCATTTTGCCATTTTCTTTTGCCTTAATTTTTTTTATCTATCTATCTATCTATCTATCTATCTATCTATCAATGTCTTACTTGTATTTCATCTCTGCCTCTGTGTCTGTCTAATTGTTTTCTCATCTCACTCTCCGGGGATGTGTAGGCATGGCCTTATTATCCTGCCTGATCAATGTGATTTATAGGTTTAGGGACCCAGACATGCAAACTTTCTCATCTCCTGGGGATAAACCGAAGAAATCAATCACACACTCGCTGTGTGTGTGGGGCCAATCCAGACCTGAAAACTACTTTCTCCAAAGATCTTCCTGGAAGCACTAGCACTCTTCAAATTGAACTTCTGTGTGCAAGTTGTTTTTTTCTTCCTCCAAATACTCAATTTAATCTTTATATTAGCATAGTGCTTTGTGTGTATGCTAAAACTATACACTATCTTGATGTTACTCAGCTGAAACACCTGGAAACATTTTTCATGAGTTACAATTTTGTCTTTCACTACAGTTGTGCTGATCAATTTGTTCATGCAATTGCACTGTGCAGTCATTTTCCATGATGCAGATGGCCTCCTTGTTAACATAAATGATGTTGGCCCTCAAGAGGACAGCATGAAATCATATTGCTGTGGAGATAATTCCCTCCAAGATCGTGATTTTTAATGACATTCAGCTTCATAGCAAGAGGCACCACACTTTTCAGACAATAAAAGCCTTCCAAAGACTATTTTTTTAACACCTCTCTCTTATCCTTGATGATAAATCACACTGTGCACCTGCCAGACAGGTGTGGTGAGTCACATACGGCAAGCTGCGAGAGTCACTGTGACTTCTGCGGGATCGACACCAATACAGTTTAGCATTCAGAACCAGCCTAAAGAAGTGTGCTGTGTAATGCATGTCAAAGACTGAATTGTCTCCATCCAGCTCAGCAAACTCTTTAAAATACATCCAATAAGGTTAGCTTCCTCAATGAACTGAGACTTTCTGTAACCAAACATTTAAAGGTCTAATATCTAATACTGACAGCTAGTGTTTAAATTGGTACTGTAGTCCAAATTCAAAATACTGGAGAGACCCATCTCACCCGGCCCCTCCTCCCCAGTGTCGAAGTTCACACGGGTTGCAAAGTTGCAAACGCTAAACCCAACGTCCCACAATGTTAATGTGAGCTAGATGCTAGTCTCACATTGCCAGACATTACTCCACAGCGCAGTGGAGTTGCTAGATGCTGTTATGTTTGCGGTTGTAAATGCGCGTGATCCTGCAGAGCTCTGTACCCAGCTGACAGTCCGCTTTTATCGGCTAAACGCAACAACAACCGCTAAAAATACAGCAACCTTGCAGAGCTTTGTGCCCGACTGACAGCCACCCCTTCTCGGCTTAATTAATGTCACTGCAACAGCCGCAACTTTGCGGTCGTCTGTACCCAGGTTCCAGTCACCGTCTGTCGGCTACGGCCACTGAACAGAAGCCGAAGATTTAGAGACCACGTTACACCGCTTGTCTATACAATGTATTACACATTATGGTAGCATGCCAGTTTGTAACAAAGTGAGAATCATACTGTCCAACATATAACCTTGAGGCTGGCGATGTTAACGTTAGCCACGATAATATTCCATAACATAACATAACATTACATACATTGCAGAGTGACCTGTAGAGAACATAAGCTGTGTCCCAATCCAACAATTTAGGCTACACAGGTGTTTTGCCAAAGTTAAATTGCATTTAATTCTATTATAAGAAAATCAAACATTGCGGTTTCTGTCATATGTCCGTCATTAATACTATATTATTTAATGCTAGCACATGAATTTTTAAATGACAGAAAATGCCCATCCCTACTACGTTACCCATGACACTAATGAAGCTCAACGCTTACCTGTTTACGTGGAATCTTTCAAATTAATCTCCAATATTTAACCATGTTTTACCACGTCTCTGGTCATGCATGTTTAGAAAGAGTTTTTTATAGGACTGGTAGAATGAATCTGTTAATCCAGTTTGTTTGGTTGCTTCTACCATGGCTGCAGCCAGCCAGTGGTGGTTCTACATTGAATTACACCCAGGGCGAGACCCCCCTCCCCTTTCCCCTTCTCACACAGCTTCTCTGTGCACGGTACCTTCTCAGCAAGCAGGGACGCCAATTTGCCAATTCCCCACACAGTGAAATGATAGATAATACAGTAGAAAAACGCTTCAAGGATTTTTTTTTTTAAGTGCTGGTGCCGCCCCCATGCATCATGAAAAAATAGCGCACTGGGCAGCTGCCCGCTTCGCCCGTGCCAAAAAACGCTACTACAGCCCGCACATAGTTTTTGCATGCTTGCGTTTCATGTCTGGCAACTCGGGTGTCAAAATGGGCAGTTGACAACAACACAGGACAAAATAAAGAAAGGAAATTTCAAAGGAGAAAATACTGGCATTAGTATTGTTGTCAGAGAAGATAATATTTCAACTAAGCATGTTTTCTTAATACCTGAAGACATATTCGTAATTTTTTGATTACATACAGTAAATGTATTACATATTGAACCTTTAAAGCTATAGTGTGTAGTTTCTGTCTCCCCCATGAGGAATTCTAAGTAATGACAACAAAACTGTCGGCGCGTCCGGAGAGACAATGTTAGCGACTAGCTGACGAGATTATCAGGAGTTTGTGTGGACCAAAACAGACAAATGTCCGTCATTAATACTCTATATTATTTAATGCTAGCACATGAATTTTTAAATGACAGAAAATGCCCATCCCTACTACGTTACCCATGAAACTACTAGAAACTAATGAAGCTCAACGCTTACCTGTTTAGGTGGAATTTAGCCAACTCGGTGTCTCCATCTTTCAAATTAATCTCCAATATTTAACCATGTTAATATTTCAACTAAGCATGTTTTCTAGCCGACGAGATTATCAGGAGTTTGTGTGGACCAAAACAGAGCTAAAACATGAGTGAATATTGGCCTTTCGCTTGATCCGTCTCGAGACTTGAGACTCCTCAAGTCTCGTTCGAAATCTCACGAGAGCTGACTTGACTCATCCACACTGTCGAAATCAGCTAAATATTCAGCCATAACTTTGAAAATCTTTTAGATAACACTAAGCTAGACTTTCTGAACTCCAACACAACAAACTCTTCCCGACACTCTCACTCAGTGTTTCCACGCTTCTGACAACGAGTCAACTGAGAATTGAGAACGAGACTTTTCTGTGAGCAAGACTTTGTTAGATGCAATAACAACCAGAACGGATCAAGGCAAAAGTAAAGAAAAACCTTTTACTTCTCTGTAGGCTCCTTTCCATAATGTTGTCAGACCCTAATGGTAACAATTTGAGCCTTTCAGTGGCAAAAACAGCTTTTTAAGCGGACGTACATTGATGGTTCGTAATTGCCCCGTGTGATTACATTGCAGCCCGTTTCACGGCTGCAGTGCTCTCGCTCAATACTGGACCAATTTAAAAAAAAAATGTCCCCATTTGACTCTTAGACATAGAAACATTGGAAAATAGGGTCCAGGTTGAATACCGAAGTTTCCCTTTTAGTGCTAAGTTGGATATATTTGAGGAAAAATACTGATTTTCTAGTTTACTAGTCGTTACTAAGACAACTTGTAAGTTGAGGACAAGGAATTACAAATCAGAAAATGTTCAACACAATAACTTTGATATGACACGACTGTAGCAATAGTATGACCTACTGAGAATGGCTCCAGGAAGTTATCTTTAAAGCATGTTAACAATACAAACAGCAGCAGAACGTATGACAATGCCTACTTGTCATTAAGTTCATATAGTGAGAGCCATTTATTCCCTTAAATGTGTCAACATAATCAGCGTATACAGTTGACTCTGATTGTGTTTCATTAAAGGGAAGATGTAATTGGCAGTAATCACACAGTAATCAAATCCAAATCACATTTTCAGAGCCTTTTGAGCCTCGACTGACTTTGATTTGGTGACGTATGAATGTCTCTGGGTTCGCTGAGCTCACCGCAGATGCTCGTCAGCCTGCTGCGAGACGTCCAGCGACTGTCGCCGGATGATGTTTTATCTGCTTTCCAATGGCTCAACATCTTCAATTAACTCCAATTAGACTTGTGTAAGGACAATTAATCATTAATTAACAGAGGGATGGTGGGTGGTAAATATTTACTTATTCATCATACACATTTCTTGTTTTGCTCATGATTATTTTATGAGCCAATTTTCTTATGTGTGCCTGAGTGTGCAGCATCCCAATCTAACGGGCTGGCGTCCCTGATTACACATTCATCACGGATGTTAGACCATCATTTTTTATCCCCCCTGCTCCAGACAGTCTGTTGATGAAATCCAGTGGCGAGCAGGGACCACAAAGTTAATATACTATCACCCCCCCCCCCCGCCCCTAAAAAGAGAACTGATTGAACTATTGAGGGGGTCAAATACACAGAGTGAGAGAGGTCACCGCAAAAGTGAGAACAATAAGAAAAACTGGGGAAAGGTGAGTGAAGCAAAAGTGTATTTTTCAGTTCTGTGGGTTAATTCAGTGCCTTTCAGCTACAATTGCTGTGTCTAAATATCCATGAGCCGTAGAGGGAAGGAGGGAGGGAGAAGAGAGGGAGGGAGGGAGGGAGAGGCAGAGAACCGAGGGGGATGGATGGAGCAACAGCACAGCGCTCAAACACAAGAGGGAGAGCTGGGGATGCAGCTGCTGTGTGAGCTATGAGCAGGTAGAGCGAGAACAGGCAACAGAGGGAGAGGTGGGAGGAGAGAGAGAGAGAGAGAGAGAGAGAGAGAGAGAGAGAGAGAGCGCAAAAGCTTTGGGAAAGGAGGGAGGGATGAAGTCTTGTCTCTTCACCTGAAGATTACTTTGTCTCACACTTCTCTCACCCTGAGCGCTGGAAGGAGCAGCGAGGAGGGAGCAGAGTTGATCAGGAGGTGCCAGCTCTCGCTCTCTGGTCTTTTTTCCCCTACTTTTTTTCTTCTGCAGGGGGTGGGGGGGGGTCAGCTGGACTTCTCTGCAAAAACCCCGGTGATCAGCCTCCACTGGAAAGACAGAGATAGAAACCGACGGCGCGTCAAGGAGAAAAGACTAAAAAAAGAAGTGAGAAAACTGCAGTCAATTGCGCTGGCTGCAAGGGAGGAGAAGTTTCACTAAGAATCTACTACTGAGACCTTTCAAAAAGGTAGGATTCTTTTTATATATATATATATATATTTCTGTGCTAATATGCATCTGATAAAACTGCATCACCTAAACTGGTGAATGGGACCACCTGGATTACTATAAAATCCCCATCATATATTCATTTGTTGCACATAATGACCAGAACAACCTGTTACAAAGGTAAGTCTTTAACTGCTTGCAGAGGTCTTCTTCTATCTCTGTGTGTGGTGCAATGGTGAATATTATCTGCTGACTTTTGAGAAGTCGCAGCAATTTTCACTCGTTTTGTTTGACTGAGCCACATGTGGGGGAAATGGTGTAACAACAAGGTGAAGTAGAATAGAGTGGTGATAAGAGGAAAAAAACTAAAAGCTGAGCGGAGAAATGAAGAGAACAGTCAGAAGAGAGAGAGGGAGAGGCAAAGAGATCTGTGGGAGAAACCGGGTGTTAGATTGAACAGAGGGGAGGCAGAGAGAGAAATACACGAGTGTTAAGGAGAGTTGCACTGGGAAAGAAAGTAAAAGAGGGATAAGAGGAGGAGGAGGGATGGAGAACTGGAGTGGCAGGGGCTCGCTGGCAGCCAACTCAGTAACCAAGGCAGCTGACATGAGGGAGAGCCAACAGGGGACAGTGGGATTTCTATTTTTCACCCTTGCCGAGATACGCCGGGGCTCTGCCAAGTCCCCTGCCTCGTCCCCCACGGATAAAGATTTCATTGGGTGGAGCTGTGACCGAATTCATTAAGCATGTATGTACTCTCTCCTGGCTGCTCTTGCTCTCTTATGTTCTCCCAAACTCCCTCTCCACTCGCACTCTCCGGCTGATACTCACTCTCCCCCGTCTGCTCCTCCCCTCTCGCTTTCATTACAGTCTCAAATGGCCCTATGACAGCCTTGATTGGTGTGTGTTGCATCAACAGTTGTATTTTGTAAAGCTTGGCAATGGCAGTGAATAATTAAAGACATAAGGTATGATTCTTGAGGGAAGGGCTACTTTTGGAAAGACTAGCCCCAAACCCAAAAGTTGATCAACCTTGGTGCACCAGCCTGTATGCAGCCGAGGGCCACAGGAGCTTTCATAGATGTAAACTTGGCGACTTTGCTAGCGTCGCGGGAATTTGGGAAATTTTAGGCCAGTAAAGGGGTGTAAAATCAGGTTGACTTTTGCAGTTTTAATGTCAAACTGAAATTCTCTAAATACAGAAGACAAAAACTAAATTATGTATTCGGTATTCTCTTGCATTTCTTATTTAAAACTGCATTACCTTCAGAAGGACATCATGTATAATACCATTGGATTACATGATTGTAGGTGAAAGGGGTTGCTCGTATAGTGACATAATCACCCGAGTCTGCAGGTCCCCTCACCTTAATGGAGCTTTTTAGCGTCTTTTTTAGCTTCTTGTTTTGGTTTTGCGGCCCAGCTTTGCTGTTTTAGTCACTGATTTCTTTTCCAGCAGCAGCAGGCAGCTGTTTCCAGTGTAAAAGCTCTGATAAACTGACTGAATGCTACCTGCCTGCACAGCATCCAACAAAGTTCAATTTTAATGTTTTCTCACAGTTTTCTTAAAATAAGCACAGCTTATTTAAGGAGCTCATAGTGAATACTGAGTGAAGTTGGAGACAGCTGGATATAAATGTTTTTTGTATTTGTTCACTGGATATATTAGTCTTTTCATGCCTTTACAAGTCACCAACCCTTTAGGTAAAAAGCTGGTAGAAGGCTCCTTATTGTTTCCACTATGTGAGACACTTTGCTTGCGGTGAAATCAATAGCCCAGTAAAGTCTTAATTGAATGACTGCAGGGCCTGGAGCCTGATGGGGCTTTATGGGCTACCAGAAGGCGCCTTTGAGAGCGTGCGGAATAACAAGGACTCTGCCGGCATTGTTGTGGTCTGGGAAACAACGTCACGTCACTCAGCCAGGCCTGGCAGGCATCAGAGAGTGTGTTAGCGCTTGTACACCTTCCATTATGCTTGAACTGAGGCCAGTGTCATCTTACCTCTAATTAGCCTTTGTTCCTTTGAAACACTTTTTTTGGCTCATATGATCATTATGCAGCACATTTCCCCCGTGATATGTGACACCAGGGAGTGGTAGCGTAGATGTCATCATGGTGATCGAAGACGGAAAAGCACCCTCAGGGCAGAAACATAGTTGATGGGAAAAGGACAAATGTCAAAACGAGATGTATGTTTTCTGTACACGAAACACCCTCGTAGTGTTTTGTAGCTGAGCGAATCCTTTTGTTGGAGCTGGAACTCATCTGCCAGAGCTGCTGATGGATTGGCTGACCCCAGGGCTCTTGAAGTCACTTCAACACAGGCAAAATGCTACAATGCATACTTTTGGTCACGCTGCAGAATGTCACCCATCACTTTGTTAACCAGTTTGTCTACAATGGAAAGCGTGCAGTCAATTAGTAAGTAGAAATTGTACACTGAATTAGTATTCTTTTCAACTGAAATGAATGGTCGTCTTGATCATTTTGTGGAGTGACCAGTATAAGCCAAATATTTGTTTTACTGACATACAATTCTTGTTTCCGCCTTGTTATTTTCTTATTAATGGGATGCAATGGGTTGTACATGAGGACATTTCAATATATGATCTCTCAGAATAGCTGTCCTTTCATATATTAATATCCAGTTTTATGAAACCATCCATCAAACATTCCCAATTTAAGACCTTTTTCGTCTGAAATTGTCATGCGATAAATACGACCTCTCATTGTGTCAATGATGTTTACACACTGACTCCGAAATGTTGTCTGTCAAAGTTTTCCAAACAGGTTTGATTTTCTGCTGGGAGTCGGGGATAGTACCGATCGTAAAACAAAGGATGTACAAAAAATAAAGACAGCTTTAAGCAGCTAAACGATAGTTTCTTGCTAATGTCATTCATTCATTAGCCCCGTTTGGGACTACTATCCATTTCACCCACGTAATTCATTCAGTTGCTAGCAGGTTTTGACTTTCAATGGGATGCAACTCTGGCCACTGGCTCCTCCATTTAGTCTTGTATTGCGAATGAATAATGAATGAATAATAACACATCAGAATCAGTGTGCAGGGTTTCTGTGCATAACAATTTTGTATCGAATGACGGATTAAGCACATACGAAACATACAGACTTAGGGCCCTATTTTAACGATCTGAAACGCAAGTAGCTTTGTGGGCGGAGCTCGGGCACTGTTGCTATTATACCGATAAATGAGTCTTGCGCCCGACGCAAATCTAAAATGGCTTGGTCTGAAGTAGCTAGGTGTGGTTTGGGCGTAACTTCCAATCAGAGCTTCATCTCACATTCCCTTTAAAAGAAGGCATGCTTGTTCCATGGCGGATTGCTATTATGATGGCGGATTTGCTAGGTGCACGCCAGGAGCAGTTCACAGCCGAGGAGACCGACATTTGCTATTGATTTTTGTTTTTGACCAAATGTAAATAAAGAAATGTCACAAAAACATACTTTCCGATGTTTTGGGCTCACTCTCACTGAATCACGAGGTTGTGAATGCATGGTGATATTTTTACAATGTAGTCTAACATTAGACCGAGATTACTTTCTGTCTCTCCTCTCCCGTGCTGCTGCTGCTGGGGCATTTAGGTTAAGTGGCATCGGCACATGCAGTTCAACATCACATCTCCTTAAGTCTAATATTTTCTCATTTATGTCATCAACACATCCATGATTCATGGAAATGCTGTGTAAAACAAGGTCATATTTTTCCCTTGTAATTATGTATGGTTTGCAAAAATGGGAACTGCTGCATCCGTGTAGATGAGAGAAGCAAAGTGTATGCGCATTGTGCACACGCTACATTATGGCCAAGCATGCGCCCCTAAAATACTTGGCTTGACTTTAGACCAGGTTTTTCCTGGTCTGTGGCGGAATTGTTTTCTGAAACTGCAAAATAGCACCAGGGAACGTTTGCTCCAGAACACGCCTCCTCTTTTCACTGAACCGCCCCCAAGAGCGCAAGTTCATTCCCTAATTTACCGACGCAAGTCTGTGGAGGGAAAATTTCGCTGTGCGTCGGGTGCAAAATAGGAATGATACATGCGTCGGTTTGTTCACTTTGTGTGCAAAGGCCTTTACTTTTTCTAAATGGTTAACTGTTAAATGGACACTTAACAGTTTTAGCAAAATATGTCTGCAATTTAACTTTCCTGCCTCTCAAAACAAAAAAGCACAACCAGCACTTTTCCTGAACCATTTGTTTAGCATTATAAGTTAAAGAAGAGGCACACGGTGGACAATGGACTGAGGCAGCTAAAATTACACCTGTAATTTAAACTGTGAGTACCAACACTTCCACCTTAAAGAACACCTACAGCAAGTAATAGCATCATTCCCTGTGAGTTTTTTAAACTCAAGCAACATCTCCCCTGTTCTCCCCCGGTGTATACAGTAGGCCTACAATAATTGGTGTAATTGATACGTGTTCACAGGCCAATAATTGTGTGTTAGAGCAACTTCTTCAATTCCGGAGCCTGATCCTGAAGATGCAGGTTTTCTTTTTATTTGGCTGCTCCTGCAACCTCAGACAGTGAATTATTCCAGCCCCTCTTGGGTTGAAAAAAGCAATCATGTTTTGCCTTCCTTTTTTTTGTAACCAGGACTTTGTGACTCTCAGGCAATGGATCCATTCAAAATGAGAGTTGCTTAGAGTAATAGACAGAAACACCTCATCTCTGAAATTAATTTGAATTGATTCTCCCTGGTCCTTTTCCCCCTCCTGCTCTGACAAGGTTTTGAGAAAGAAATTTCAAACGTTCAAGGCCACATGTAAAAATCAATTCCTAAATGAAGCAGATCTGAGAGATGAGCTGTCTGTCTCAGTAGTCCTCACTGTGGACAGGAGAGCTGCACATACCAAACGTGCTTTAACTGTTGCATGGTAACTAACACACTGTAGAGCTCATTAGTTTCCACTAAACTATTGGGATTCCTGTACAAAAAAAACCTGCTCTGCCTAAGTGTATTCATTTCCCATCCACAAACGATGATTGCCATGATTTGTAGGCTACCTACACTGCTCATTTTAACGATCAAAATGGCAAATCAAAATCACCAAAAAACCACACCCGAATGACAGAGGTTAAAGACACTTTGATGCCATCTGGTTTGCTGTAAGTCTTTCCAACAGTGCAGTGTGCAGACACGTCACTGTCCAAAGAAGAACAATAGCATGGCTACAGCTGTGTTTCATGACAAGACACAAACATACATGTTAGCACTACACACCAGTTCAAACAACGGTCAGTTAAAACCCAGCTGCCAAAACTGGCAAAAACTGGCAAAACTACAAAGCTTAATTTTGCAATCAGATACAAGTCAGCTAGCACGCTAATGGCATGTAGCTGATGTGTTGAACTTGAATATTCTAGCCCCAATGGTTCCCAAACTTTTTCACGTGAAGGACCCTGAAACTGACACCACTTAGACCACGGATCCCCATTTAATACGATTTCCTCCCAGGGTACCCCACCTTATAGGATATTTGCTTTTAGATGTTTTATTACGTTACATTACATTAAGTGTATGAAATCCACAACCAAAATAGTCATGAATTCTGTCACTGTGTTCCTTATGGATGGAAATATCCAATATTCCCCTTTTTGCTGGGGACCCCTTGGAACACCCTCAAGGACCCCTGGCAGTCCTCAGACTCCACTTTGGGAACCACTGTTCTAGCTTAATACTACTCCTCAAATGGACTAATCTGCTAGCCTGACATTGCCAGACTAAATCACAAATGGAAGTTCAGTCTGGAACCTCTCAGTTCATTTTCAATTTCCAAGGGGTGTTATCAGCGGCCGTAGACTAAATTGCCTCTTGACGCAATTGGATAGACCTACAACCAATCAGAGCAACAGAAAGTGACGTAGTGCTGAGCAACGTTCACGTGTAAACAGACGACAGCGGGTAGAGATGAGCTGTGATGGTGTAGCATCAATACTATGTCTGTGAATGAATTGAAAAATACTTTAAAAGAAAGTTTCACATCAGCTGCAGCTATCTTGGGTGTTTTTGAAAATGACTTAACGGCACTCTTCTTTACTAAACCAGGTTTATGCTCGCTGTATTTTCCCCATCACGTAGCATATTTTATGTAAATGTAAAGCTCCGCAAGTTGACAGTCATCGTCTGAAACTCACGCCCTTTGGGGTCAGGAAAAAAAAAATCTCTTAAGGCCAAACCTTAAGTCCCATGAGCTGCAGTTCTGACTGTGGCCACTACTGCAAAATCATCACACAGCCCAGTGTTTGTCCTTAGAGCCTGGGTGAGGGGCATAGGCAAAAAATAAACCGCTAATGGACCTTCAGCAAAAGCCAAAATAATCATCACATTACATAACAGTGTGACCTTGGTCCTGGCAGACAGTGATTACGTTTTATTGGCCCAAAAGAAGGAGCCCAATACTCACCAATGTACTCTGGCTGAATAAAATGGAGCATGGTGGGGAATGAATTATAGTCTCTGGAGTCTGTGAGCTCCAGTCAACTTTTTCTCTCATATAGCAATAGAAGGGATGAGACGCTATAAATCTTACCCTGAGATCCATTAGGTTTCTGTGCTCTGCAGCACACAGTATACGGCTACTCTCTTTTTCTCACTCTGTCCACGGCTCTTTGGATCAGCCCTGACAGTAAAATAATGTCTCATGGTAATTCATGTTATTCAGGATTGTGTATTTGTGCATTTTTGAGAATGTACAGTATCTGTCTTTGTAGTATGTTGTGTGTTTAATTCAAAGAAACAACTGAATTACTAGAAATCACATAGAGAGGGCATCACTCGGTCAAGCCTACACAAGAGGTCTACAGTAAAACTCAAACCCAATGTACGCAAGTTACAACAGAGACAATCTGAAAAGGATTGAAAGGTCACACCCCGTCCAAATGACCCGAATCATAATGCAGTACCACTACTTCTGCTTTACACCACCTGATTTCAACAGCTGCCTTCCTCCAATAACCCCACCCCCCACCCCTCAACTAACATTTTCTTCATGGTTAAAGTTGTGTTGTCCAAACTTGTTGGTCCTGCCAGCGATTTACAGGGAAGCCAAAGTGTTTCTTGCACGTCGCAGCTCACACCCTTTGTTTGGCGTCAAAAACTAATTTCTATGCCACTTTTACGCACCGCATAATCAGAGCTGATTGCGAGTCCAGAAAAATTGACAGTTTTTATAAAATTGTGACACACAGACCCGAGACCAGCAGCGACAGAGGTGGATATTTTCTAACCCAATTAGACTGAATTGGAACGAACTTGAACCAGCACGTTTCTGATCCAAAGCTTTAAGTCTCCACGAACCTTATTGGAATCAAGTTTATAATATGAATGCCATCTGGGTTTGGCAGAAGTGGTAAAAAGGTGTAGCCAAAAATTTAAAAAGTAGGTAAATCTGTTGTGCGGAAATTGGCATGGCCTGTAATGATACGTTTGTTCTGATCAAAGAAATTCAGGATGAAATAAATTTTGCTTATTTTTCTTTGTGCGTGTCTGTGTGTGTGTGTCAGTGTGTGTGTGTGTCAGTGTGTGTGTATGTGTATGTGTGTGTGTGTGTGCGCGTGTGCGCGTGTGCATGTGTGTGTGTGTGTGTGTGTGTGTGTGTGTGTGTGTGTGTGTGTGTGTGTGTGTGCGTGCGTGCGTGCCTGTAACCTCTAAAGACATGGGTGTGCGGGGGATGGGGTGTGTGTTTGCATCAGCGCAGATTGCTCATGAAATACGACCCCTGGAATAGTTTCCTGTCCGCATTCTCCTCCCTTGAACTCCAATCCATTATCTCCAGGTATCAAATTCATCCCAACAGGTGTAGTAGTGTGTTAAATGATATGGGCCCGTGGCAGCCTGCCACAGACGCCGGGATGAAAGAGAAGCACAAGATCAGGTGCAGAGTGCTGGCTCTGCTTATACACACAGACACACATATACCAGCATAGCTTACACATTTCACAGGGGCCCCATACTGCAGTTATCGCCCACATCATCTGCAGCTGCGAGGGAAGTGAGAGCGTCACGCCATGACAGTCATCTGATTGAAGTTTAAGGGATTTTGTTTTCTGTCTTGGAGGAGATGTGACTCAAGTTTCGAAGAGATATTGTAAGATGCAGTTTGCTCTCTGATTGGCGGGAAAGCTTTTATGTGAGCTTCACTCTGAAACATCATTTTTTCCTCCATATCGCAAAGCATCCGATCGATAGCGAGAGTCATGTAGACAAAGGAGACAAAGTCAGGAAAGAGAAGTCTCACATCTGTTTTAAGAATTGCTAGTTGTTTGAGGAGAAAGAATAAATCTTTACACTATACTTTTTGCCTCGCAGTACTGGAAATTAAATAGTTTGGATTCATCCACTCTTGTCAAACTCTACGACACCATGATCAAAATGATCCTTAATCCAACAAGAGAAACAAATTCTGTAAAGATAATTATCGTCGGATTCTGTAGGAGGTTTATAGCTTCTTTAAGCTCACTGTTTTATCACCGTTCTAACAGCATTGCTTTCGCATGCTGTTTTCAGCTAAAAATCAACAACAACAAAAAACACTGTACACTACTTTCCAGCACTTAAAAGACAGCACTTAGCGACAAGCTGGTGAACACAGTGGAGCATTTAGCAGCTAAAGAGACAAACAAGTCTTTCATAAGATGGTGGAGACCTAAAAAGAGCTAAAAGGAGAGTAATGAATGTTCTACGTGCTACATGTCCACTGGATGTGTAAATGTTCAACTGTTTTGATAACATAATATAATATAATATAATCTTGTGTTTACAACTTGATAAACTGTCCCCAAGTGGCTAAACAAAATCTGTTAATACAAGCTTAAGATATTGATATTATTATTCATTGTGTAAGCAGTTAGCATGGACTAACGATTAAAATTTAAGGTGACTGATGGTCTGAGAGTTAATGTGATTTTTAGCGCCAAAATACGAGGGTACAAAATAAATAAAAACCCTAAGCGTATCTGATATAAGAATCTTGTCTCAGTCACACTATTTTGGTTTTATTAAACATTTAATTTACTTGTGGATATGAAATGAAAATGTACAATGATTCAGAGTTTAACACATTAGATTGGTTATAAGTTAGATGAAAATCAAGCTTAACAAATGAATGCATGACACATTAAATGCTAATTTTCGTCAAATATTAACTTGCTCTGCCAAAGCTGAATTTGTGGTGTTAATTTGCAGGGAATTAAGCTTCAAAATATGATTTATGATGAAATTACTTGCGAGAACATTATATTTTCTTGCAGTTGAATGATGTTGCCAAGCCCCAGTGAAAGAGCTCCAGTCAAAAACGTATTTGTTCACGCTGAGCAAAGTCCCTTGTGTTCATGCATGCTGTTTGATGGGCCAACATCACCGATGCCTTGTTGCAGTGATGGGTGGGAGTGCCGGGGCGGGGCGTCTGCCATACACCCCCTCTATACACAAACAGAGATGAGTTATTTGATCTCACTCAGAAGCGATCTCCCCCTCAACAGCAGTCATAACCCCCCTGAAAACACACACTTCTACACCCATCCTCCCTCACATCCCTCCGCCTGGCATCATTATACTTCCCTTTGAAATCATATTACCTGTGTCCTATTTTTTCAGCTGAGGAGTGTATATAGTAGTAGATGAGACAGAATGGGAGATGTAGAGGAGGACAGAAGTGAGGAAATAACCACAGCAGGAGTTCAGTGTCGGCTGTCTACAGGAATTCCCAGTCCGATGGGAGGATCAGTTGTTTTTCCTACTGTATTCATGGTCTCAAATGTCTCCCGAGGTGATCTAAGTGTCTCATGGTAGCCATGAAATCAAACTCGTGGAAAACTGTTAAGCAGAACCTCTTACCATTTCCCAGCAAGCGTGGTTGTGATCATTTTCAAGTCAATAGATTTCTAGATGCAAAAGTTAAAGGGTTTTAGACATCTGGGAAGCATAAAATAATTATTTGAGACACTTGAGGCAGCAGAACAACTTGTAATCATAACATAAAATCACCTTATAAATTGGACATGCTAGCTAACAGTTACTCCTAAGCACATCCAGTAGCTTTGGAACAACATTTGGAGCAACATTAGCATTCATTTGGAGTCAGGTTTTTGTCCACTTCAAACATTTAAGTACAGTATTAATTTTCCTTTGAGCTCCGTTTTTGGTCTCCACCCATGTCTGAGGGATATATGGTTCTTTAGCTGCTAATGTTATACTATGTTCATGTAGAAAACTGCTGATTCTATGATAATTCTTTGTGGGTTTCTTCCCATGAACTGTATATGAAGATGGACGACACATCTCCACTACCTCCCACTGTACAAAAGTGAAGCCAAAATATCCCATCTGCCCGCCCAAACGCGAGTCAATCACAGCTGTCCATCGTGACGGTTCACTCTGTTTTTAGAGCATTTAATAATTAATAAAAAACCATGAATAACAAACATCAGTGTGTTCAGAACTACCTAAAGTGACAGAAACCATAGTTTGGCCCATGTCCCATCTGCTAACGTGGTGGGGGCTGGGTTTATGACCTATTCTGCAGCCAGCCACCAGGGGACGATCCAGATGTTTGGCTCCACTTTTGGGGAGCTGTCAAGCCGCCCATCTTTACATACAGTCTATCGTACATCCAAGAAGTCTTGCGAAAATGTAATCTTGTAAAAACAGAATACGCTGCGGTAGAAGCCCAGTTTTAAAGGTATAGTGGAGGATTTTCCCGAATTTTAGAAAAGAACCCTCCACTTTTTGAAAAATGCACATGCACAACACTCTACCTGCTCCCGAGAGGGAACGCCTAGTTCTCCTCGTGCACGCTCTGTTTATATGTTTCCAAAAGAAGATGTGCACTTTTTCCACTATGTCAGACTTGCCACCGGTAAGTGAAAATCTATTTACGACAAGCATCTCTATAGCTAACTTTAGCATGCTACAGGCCAACAAACAAGCTATAGTCTAGCATCTAAGTTATTGTTTTTTATTGCTGGTGCGTTTAGAGCTTTCAAGAAGAGAGTCTTGTGGGATCTGATATTGACTACGAGCCCGTGCCCTGTTCATCCCGACAAAGATCCAGGAGGGGGGGGTGCGCCTAGAGGCCGAGGGAAACGAGGTCGGGGCAGGGGCACAAGAGCCAGCACCAGCCGAGAGCGGGGAGAAGGCGGTCGGGCTAGAGGCCGCAGAAAGCAAAAACTACCTAGGGACGAGCACGTACGACGGCCTTAAGTAAACATATCCCAGAATGATTGACAACTAGGAGGTGCTTACTGATTTTGTTTCATATCCAAGAGTACAGCTTCCAAAAAATTCATTGTATGAATATATCATTGCTAGATAATGGAGAAATGCCTGTCGGGGACACACAATGGTTTGGCTTCACCTTTTCAATACTTCAGTGCCAAGCTCTCATGGCCATATGTTTGAATAAGTGCCTGTCTTGTATAACAACCTACCTCGCCTTGTCAAGTGGGCCCTCGGATCCATGTTTGCAGTCACTTCAATTCTTAAATCCTACCTTTAAATATTTGAAGAGCCTGACATGAATTAAGAACAAGGAGAGGAGAGGCTGCACAGCACACGTAGGCCTATAAGAATAGGAATGCATTCATAATGAATGCGCCTCGGTTCCCTCTCTTGATTTATTTCAAGGCCAATGAGCATAGTGAGCTAAATTAACTTGTTTTACACATTTGACATGTGATGGGAATGCAAATTGTTTGTTCCCAAGTTGGGAATACAAGGATTTGATGATTATTTAAAGGGAAATGACACATTTTCTTTGCCGAAGCATTCCAGATCTGACGTTTACATGTAGTGCTTTATTTTCCAGGTGAACTCAATTCCTCTCCTATAGGCTTGTGTATGTCAACTTCAGTTAGTCATTTTTGACATTTCCTAGAATATGTCTTTTAAAAAAAGGGAGCAAACAGCATGCTGTATGCAGCTGTGGGTTACATGCAGGCTACAGTCCAGAAAATGTGGGAGTCATGTTGTGTGCCAACATCCTGTAGCTGTATGGCATCATGGTCTACTGAAGCCACTGTTGTTTGAGAAATTGCTCCGACTTACAATGGATTTGTCTCCGTTTGATTGTTCAGTTGGCTGAAAATTTTGCTATCAGACGTCACTGCGGTTTTATGGATCACATCATCACGAATGAATATACCGCCAAACAATAAGAGATAGATGTTCAGCAGGGAGGTTTAAGTGTTTTAGGATGGACTTTCTCAGTAGATGACAACGTATTATTTTATAAGATTAGATATAATCTACGAAATCGTTGCAGGCAGACAATTGACTGTGGGTTTGTAACACTGAATCCCTTCCTGTACACTCTCTGGTGGGCAAACCAACCAAAAACAGAAAAATTATAATAATAACGTTCCTTCTTGTTTGTTTTGTAATGGGAATTGGAAGCACACAATCATGAGAGAAAACAGAGCCCTATTTGAAAAAAGCAGTTCAAACCTTGTTTTATTTGCTCCAATCTGTCATTTCAACACCGACAGCTTCACGCATTTGGCATTGCCGGGTGGATTTGTTGTTTTATGGCTGAATGTTTATTAGAGCAACTGAAGTAAATTACTTCTCTTTAGGAAAGGTGCTACAGCGCCGTTTATTCCTTGCTCCTACAATTACACTGCTCCATTGCTGCTGCAATTTAACAACATGCGCTGCACTTTTTCTCTTTATTACAGTTTTAAAATCTTAATTTGCAACTTTATGAGCAGCTTTGTCTTGTAAGGAAGTCAATTATGGATGATTAGTATTCAAACACAAGAGTAAGAGAGAGAGTATGTGGTTCTGTTTGTAGACAATGTGTGTGAATGTGCCAAGCTGGAGGCAAAAAAGCCAGAACATTGTAATGGTGTGAGTAAGAAAGACAGACAGACGTGTGTAAACAAAGCAGGCAGAGGAAAAGCGAAGTGGAAGCCTGCTGAGTGTTGGACTGTGGATTTGTGTCCTCAGCTGCTGGCTAAGTCTGTCATCTGTTCGCTGGTTGAATCAACATCTGGCGAAAACCGCATGAACGCAAGCTCTCTGAGCCACTGACGAGGAGGCAGTGAGGGAGAAGTTTACACACTCGACTGGGTGTCACAGTTGTAAAACACACACAGAGAGAACGCAGAGTGCAGCATTTTCAGTGTATCTAGTCAATTCTGCTGGAAGTAATGCATTAGAAAGCACTGTAATCACATTACTGTTTCCTGTGAGGGAGTCAAGCGGAATATCCAAGGTCCACTTTTAGTCATCACATCAATCACATTTACTGATCTTGATCTTATCAACAGGTTATATTACATAGTAATATAAATAATTCTAAAGTATCATGCCTATTATGCCTTTAGTTTGCCTTGCTTTTGCTCCTGCATTACAACAAAGAGAGCTCAGAGGATGCATGCAGGAAAGATGAGAGGGAGTGAGATGAGGGAGAGATCGGACCTGATAGAGGAAGAGGAAGAAGAAGAAACTCCTAATGGCCAGAAGAACTGATTTAGTTTTGCTTATTGTCATCTGGCAAAGCTCGGTGTGTGGTGAACTTAGGGGTGTGGTGAGTAGACCTATACTACTCCAAGCAACCTGGGGTCAAACCAAAACGCTGGTGTCTACGTGTTGCTACAGGTGCTAGTTCGAAGATGAAATGTGATCCAGGAAGGCCAGTTTAAGTAAAACATCCATGACTTTAAAGGCTAATTAAATAACAAACTCTTAGCAGCGGTTTATAATACAATGCAGAAGAATTGTACAGCTCCTGGCAACAACCATTCTATCCTCACTCTTGACAACTGTGAGGTAAACTGTAGAATTACAACCCGTTCTGACTCACAACTGGTCAAATACAGTACAGCAGCTTGGTCAGTATCCTTCAGCGTCAGACACCGACGCACCCTTTAGCTTTAGCAACTAGCAACCAAAGTTTTCGTCATCAAGATGCCAACAATATTAACATAAAAACCATGTTGGGTTAAGCAGGATTTACACACTTATTTCCTTCCAGTAGTAGTATGTATTGCACTTTTAATTACTGCTATTGCCCAATGCCACTTACATTAAATGCATTCAAACCCAGGGATAAGAGTGGGAACAGTGGCACATGTACAGTATGAGAGCTACATCACAAGTTTAATCAGATTGAATTTTGACCCATAAAACAAGATTCTCAAATGCCAATCCAGTTTGAAAGAGAAGGTGGGATTAACCTCCATCAGGAAGTATTGGTTGACTGCAGGGCTGTAGTCAAGTCCACCTTTGTCAAGTCCAAGACCAGGACTAGTCGAGACCGAGTCAAGACCGAGTCCAAAGAGGTCTGAGTCCAAGTCAAGACTGAGTGTAAAAAAGTTTAAGTCTAAGTCAAGACCGAGTCCAAATGAGACAGTCGATACCGAGACAGAAAAATAAGAATCTTCTTCAAAACCACTTACTTACCTGTTCATACATTATGTTTTGTGAGAGACAGTATATCTCCTATTAAGATGATACATTTGTAATATTTTTTTATAATTGGTAATAATCAAAAAGAAAGTGCAGAGTAACACATTATAGGATCAAAGTAAGCCATATTATTTACTTTAAATATAAAATGGAACGTATTACTTATCCTGAAGAATTCATAGTACAAAGTGCTTGCTGACATTGTGTCTGTGGCCAAAATGAAAATGATTGATGCCTGATGATTGAGGTAGCCTACTGATGCAGCCAGGCGTATACCAGGCGACCAATCTCAATGCCTGTTCTAGATGGATTTTGAATTAAACTAATACCTGTTTTCTGAACGAGCGCGCTTCATCAATGGTTTTGTTTTGAAGGAGGAAGTTACATTAGAATAGAAGCATATAGTGCTGGACTCGGTCGAGACCAACTACAATATTTGTGTGGCTGAGTCTGAGACAAGTCACCAACGAGTCCGGACTGAAGTACTACAGCCCTGGTTACTGCATGTGTCACTATCAAGCATGTATGGTTATTCAGATGCATACTTATATACTAATATTGTAACTCAGCAACAGATGTAAAAAGATAAGGATTAAGCTTAAAGCTAGTTAATTAGCATTTTTAGTCTCACTGGCTGGAGTCAGTTTGGTTACAGAAGGGGATGAATTTTACACTTTCGGCCACAACAACAGCAGTAAGAACTGCATGGGTAGCATAAAAGGTGAAGAAAAGATTGCTATGTTCAGAGCCTTAATCTTCATAACTCTTGGAGAAGGGATCCCACAGTGCCCCCAACACTGTTTGAAAAGTGGTGTTGTAAAGAGCATGGCAGAAACACAACAGCAATGGCACCATGCCACCAAAGATGGCGCCAAAGTTAAATAAATAAAATAATTAACAGGTTACCAATTTAAATGAGTGTGCAGACAATGTTTCAGTCAGCCTTCACAGGACATCCTCAATGCATCAAGCTGTCGTTCTATTTCTGGACCGCGGGAGAGAGAGAGAGACGTCCTGGATCAGTGCCTGTTCAGGCTCGCTTTATGGGAGACCTCCTCCTCTTGCAGTTCAAGTCAATTGTCAACATGATTTATGGAGACGTGAGCTATCTCCAGACTGGCTACTCAATCTTCCTCTGACGAATTGGTACCATCGGCCCATGTAACCGTCGTTTGTTTTCTTCAGCGGCCAATTTTATAACCAAGCTAACAAATTGAACCTGCCATGTTTTTGAGGAAGCTATTTTTTTCCTCCCTTCCTCCTTTTTTCCATATCTGACCTGCTCGACAATTACCGTAGATGTGAGATTGACACGGAGGAATGAACTTCACAGAACATTTTGGCACATGGCATTTATTTCCCCCTCCTCCAAGGCTTGGATATGAGTAATGTCCAGGATTTTAATGCAGGTATAGTGTCGTAACATTTAATGGTTGGGAACTTGGTTTCAGATAGACACGTTCTGAGTCTCGCATCTCTCAAAGACACGCACCACTTATTGTCCCAATCACGTCGTATAGCTCATCAACACCAATACAAACTTGATTAATGTGGCTGGCTTTTATACGCTGGATAAAAGGCTCTGCATATTACCCAGGCAATTATAATACCCCAGGAAACTCTTCTAAAAACAATAGAAAGCTCATGCAATCAACATAAGTGGTGGTAACTTTCAAAGTTTGGCTATTTAAGTTTTCAGTTGACTCCTCTCCACCACCACTAAAAAGAAAATTAGGGTCCAGTGAGCAATCAGCCATATCTTTATCCAATAACATTGCCTGCTCTGCCCTGACCTGCCTGCAGATTAGGGGAAATTAACTGCCGGTGGCAAGGTGGCTGAAAGGTTGGAGAAAACACAAAAGGCAGCAGGTTTGACCTACGCAGCGGCTAGTACGTCCATCTGCAGTCTGTAAAAGTGGAGATGATCAAAATACTGTCCCCGAATCAGTAGTCTGTCCAGACCTTCCTCCACAGCGCTGCAGAGGAAGGTCTTGCTAGTCCACAAAGCATTACGGGATGGGAGAAAAACGTGCTCTGGTTTATTGTCATTTCTTGAAACCAATCACAATCGTCTTGGTGGTGCTAAGCTCTGGGAAAATCCGCAGTGCCTCTGCAAAATAGCCTCGGGAAGGAACTTTGTTTTAGTTGTGCAACAGAAAACTCAGATTGGACAGATAGTCTAGCTAGCAGTAACGCGAGTTACAACGCATTTTAACCCTACATTTAGAGGTATTTGTTTTTTTAAGAATTCACCAACACCGCGAAACATTTCGGCACAGAAAAAAACAGAGTGTGATTTCCTGTTGCTGGAATTCGATGGTTGAGATGACTGTAGAGACGGATGCCTTCGCGAGATGGACATTATTTTCAGGAGTCATTACGCTGCGTTGAAGCGAGCTGTCCCGTCACTGTTCCTGTGTCAGAGCCAGAACCAGAGACGGTACGGACAACATCTGTGTCCCAACAGGTGACGGTACGGACAACATCTGTGTCCCAACAGGTGACGGTACGGACAACATCTGTGTCCCAACAGGTGACGGTACGGACAACATCTGTGTCCCAACAGGTGACGGTACGGACAACATCTGTGTCCCAACAGGTGACTGTACGGACAACATCTGTGTCCCAACAGGTGACTGTACGGACAACATCTGTGTCCCAACAGGTGACTGTACGGACAACATCTGTGTCCCAACAGGTGACTGTACGGACAACATCTGTGTCCCAACAGGTGACGGTACGGACAACATCTGTGTCCCAACAGGTGACTGTACGGACAACATCTGTGTCCCAACAGGTGACTGTACGGACAACATCTGTGTCCCAACAGGTGACGGTACGGACAACATCTGTGTCCCAACAGGTGACGGTACGGACAACATCTGTGTCCCAACAGGTGACTGTACGGACAACATCTGTGTCCCAACAGGTGACTGTACGGACAACATCTGTGTCCCAACAGGTGACTGTACGGACAACATCTGTGTCCCAACAGGTGACGGTACGGACAACATCTGTGTCCCAACAGGTGACAGTACGGACAACATCTGTGTCCCAACAGGTGACAGTACGGACAACATCTGTGTCCCAACAGGTGACTGTACGGACAACATCTGTGTCCCAACAGGTGACTGTACGGACAACATCTGTGTCCCAACAGGTGACGGTACGGACAACATCTGTGTCCCAACAGGTGACTGTACGGACAACATCTGTGTCCCAACAGGTGACTGTACGGACAACATCTGTGTCCCAACAGGTGACTGTACGGACAACATCTGTGTCCCAACAGGTGACGGTACGGACAACATCTGTGTCCCAACAGGTGACGGTACGGACAACATCTGTGTCCCAACAGGTCACGGTACGGACAACATCTGTGTCCCAACAGGTGACGGTACGGACAACATCTGTGTCCCAACAGGTCACGGTACGGACAACATCTGTGTCCCAACAGGTGACGGTACGGACAACATCTGTGTCCCAACAGGTGACGGTACGTCAGCGCAGACAGCCATGCGTTCGAGCTGCTGACAGATATAAACATGTTGGGAATTAATGTTTAGGCTTGCTTCGCGTAATATCATTAGCCTACATTTTATCAGTGGTGGAAAGTAACTATACCGTAGACTACTTCAATACAATTGTAAGGTACTTTTAATTTAGTATTTTCATTTTTTCCTACTTTATACTTCTATTCCACCACGATTCAAAGTCAAGCAGGTCTATTGTACGTTTTACTTCACTATTTATTTTATAGCTTTAGTATTCATATTCATTATACAAAATATTATGAATAAACTATGTGTTAAAGTGGATAAAGATAAGACTTTATTGATCCCGTGGTGATATTCACAAGTTACCTGCCAAGTCATAGCCTACTTCTGCGGTTATTTTGGTGAAAGTAACTAATAACGCAAAAAGAGTGTAAAGCATTATAATTCAGAGACAGTAATATTGTAATATAACAAGTTACTTTCAACTGACAGTAACTAGTAACTTGCCCAACACTGCTGGCCATTAGAAAATAATTGCTTGGCTTCACATTTCAAGACCAGATGTTGCCGCTTGGTCCAATCGTCGTCAGCATCCTTAAGATACAGGTACAGCTCTAAGTTTGTAATGCAGATCCTCATCAACAACTTGAAGTGTTCTTTGAATGTTGGAGAATTATAGACAGTTCAATGTGATTTCATAGGAGGCTCATTTTTAATTTTGAATAGTCTACAGCACTCTGTAATGTCATCCTGCTAGTGGGGCTAAAAAAAATAAAAATAACTAGCGAGCATCTAGCATCCACAAACAAATTGTCAGAGAAAGACGTGATTGGTAGGAATGAAAAGTAATCCCACTGTGCATGACTCTGAATTTAATATGCTTTTATCATCCAGCGAATACTGTCAAATTGAATGCTAATTGTCAAAATTTGTTATTTTTCCTTTGACCACAAACTGTAGCCCGGTTGTGACTACCGAAGGCTCATGAAGAAATTAAATAAGTTGTGGAACGCTGAAAGAAAAGTAATCGGGCTGGAAACAGCAGCGGTGGTGATTCATGGGAGCTGTGGATTTCAGGAGACAGGAAGCAAAGCTTTAGGCTTTTAAGACTCTTCATCATCAGCCCCCGCCCCCTCTCCCCCTTCTTTCTTCCACACAACACAAAACAACACAAATGCACACGAAGGCCCACAGGTCCACACTGGAGTATCTCCACCTATACTGCCAGATGAGAGAGATGGATCGGGCAGCAATAGTTTCTGATTTAGTCTGCACAATATGGCTGAGTGATTTTCTCTGGAGCGTGTCTTGCCTCTCTTAACCCTGTGAGGGGGGAGAACTCGTCCCCCCGACCAACCCCCGTCCTCTCCCCGTTCCCGCACCCGCCCCTCCCTCCCCCTCCTTGCTGCTCAGATGATTGCCTCTCTTTTCCTGGTGTGATTGAGGCGATAGCCACTAATGGATTCAGAGCCCTGGGTTCATTGAGGAGGAGAAATGTTGGTGAATCTTGCCTTTAACTCCAGAATAAGCAGGGAATGCTGATAAACACGTTAAGCCGGTGCTATATGGTCTGCATCAAAAAGGCAAGATTTAAAATATGTAGGGCCAAGGCTCCCGAGTTTGCAGATGAGCATCGATTTTATCTAATCGTTACAAGTATAAACTATTCATAGATATCATGCTCCTCCTTCACGTTCCTGTAGAAAACACTTGAATGAGCAGGATAAACAACAGCTCAGCGAAGGGAAACCTGAAGTTATCTAATCATAAATTCATATACAGAGGCACAAACTCAAACAAATGTGTATAAACACTGGTGCCCCTGCACAGCGTGATCCGTGTGCAGGCTTCTTTTAGCTCGCCTCGGGGCAGGGGGAACCCTCATTGTCATGTTGAACAAATGCGCCATCAACGCTGCACTTTAAAGATGGGACGTGTCACAGGGGGTATGGAGAGAGGAAGCAAACACAGCAGGCGGCAGCGACAATCCTTGGCATTTGGCTACGAGCACTAGTCTTAGCTGCTGCTGAATACATCATCTGAACACCGGTATGATGAATATCCTGACGGGTGAGGAGGGAGAGCTTTAGCCAGACCTCCAGAATGAAGGGTTTTGGGGTTTGAGGTGAAGAGCCAGAGACATCTGGGAGTCCATTTGACTTTGGTCCAAACAGAGCCTAATCTGAAGATGGCTTTGTGCTGTGGGGCACGTTGGCCCTCTGCACTCCTACCTTCATAAAAAAACACCCAGAATCTTCTTCAAGGGGCATTACCGACACACTGTTACTCTCAAGTCTTCAAGTACGGCAGCTTGTTTAGGACCCATTTGCGTCACAAACTACTACTACTGGCAAAACTACATAGTTAAAGCTTTAGTACATAACTGTTTTATATGACTGAATGTACGTTACATTCAAGCCGCTGCCAAATGAGTTGATACAAAGCTAATTAAGACTATCAGCTCCACACAACTCTCTCTGGATTTCTGTCTATTTGTGTGGCTAAGTTGACAAAATGGTGTAGTGCAGCGACTTTCGCACGCAGCAGCTCGAGTGAAGATAATGACCTCTTCTGAAGAGTCCATCATGTTTTTTTAACCCTCCGTGTCCTCCTTGGCTGCAAGCAACTCTGTGGAGGAGTGGGGGCGGGGCGGGGTGCACGATCACAGAAGGCTTGCGTCATGTGGATGCAACGACAGTGTTGTCATTACTTAGAATTTCTCATGGGAGCGACAGAAACAACGCACTACAGCTTTAAGTTTAGGAAAAGGTTGTGGTTTGGGTTCAAATAAGTTACAAACGTTACGTGACAAAGCCTACAATAGCCTATGTAACTTAAAAAAGTAAATATAACGTTGATTTATTCACGCAGGACACAAACACTGGTTACAGAAGACCAGAAGTCCGTTCTTGGAGCTGCTCTGACCGCCATTCTCACCGCCGCTCTCTGACCGCCATTCTCACCGCCGCTCCCTAAAGGGCTTTTCACATGGGGAGCGACACTTTGCCTGCATAGTCGCGTGTATCCGTAGGGACTACTACGCTCCTCACGTGAAGTTCAACACTCCACGATTAAACGCCAGGCGATCGATGTGTGGTAACCATGGGGATTCTGTGCACTACTTCAAGCAAAACCCCCGCTGTCTACGTCCTGATAACTGTATAGAAAACAGTTTCATATTTTAGGGAACTCACAAACAGCATTGATTTGCGTTGCTCACGTAGGGAAAAGCTCAACTCAATTCATCTCTTGCGGCGGACGCGACAGTTTACATGGGATTGCGCCCGCTTGTCGCGTCACCTGTCAAACTGCCCACAACTCCCTACCTGCCCGCTCCTCTCTCATTGAAAATGAATTACAAGGCGTGACAATCGCTTCCCGTGTGAGAAGCTCGTAACTGCCGCTCCCTAACCACCGCGCCCTAACCGCTTTGACCGCAATCAGTATGAACGCGATGGATTTCGGCGACCAGGCACGCCACCTGACCCGCCCCAACCACGCTGACACCAATAAGCATGAAAAAACGTTTTACGTTACCAGTTGGGAGTGAAAACCGGTTGGCATTACATTATCTTAGGGCTCATTATGTTCAGAGGAACAGGGACTGAGTACCCAGGGCCCTCATGTGAGGAGGGGCCAAAAAGCTGCTAGAATGAATAGCTGTGGATGCGGGGAGGGGCCCATAGAAAATGCCTTTCTACAGGGCCTGCCGAGTAATTTATCAGTGTTTAAAAAATGTGTGAAAGCGTACCTGTAATATTGGAGAGGGCTGTAAGACAGCGTTGGTCTTTTTGCTTTTATACTTCTGTTGCAGCACATTGCACCTGCCTCCAATGTTGACACTTGAGAATAAAAGCTGTTTTTAAATGGGTAGAGAGGTCAAATGCTAACAGAAGCAGAAGTGTAGACACAGGGCTTAGAGCTGGACACACGGACAATGAGTGTGGCCAATTATTTTTTGTCCCTGCTCCATGTCCGCTTCTTTTCCTTTTCACATGTACAAACACACTGATGAGTCCTGCTATAAAGTGAAAAGTTCCCTTCCCTTGTCGAACGTGTTAAAGGAAGCGAGAAAGGTGTGGGTGGACAGATTTTTTGTGTGTCTTCCTATCAGTTTTATCCACTCTGACAAGTTCCTCGGCTACTGTGTAAAATGCTTTGGCATCAGAGGAGGAAACCAACCCGTGCTGGCCCCAGTAATAACGTGTGGAAATCAATGATGTTTAGATAAACTCACTATCAGTCCTGACATCTGCGCTGCCTCCTCTTCATCTCTTTCCTCTACAGAGCACAACAACAAGAATAACAAGCCTGAGAAACGTTGCACTTTGTGTGTGTGCGTGTACATGTGGATTGGGGGTGTGTTGGGGCGAGAGGAGGGGGGAAGTTGGGAGTACAGAGGGAAGCTATATTGGAGAGGTTTGTGAGTAACGTTGCAGACTGGGGAACACTCAACGTGTGTGTCCATTGTCAGCGTCACTTCCTCGCTTCCCATTCATTTCTATGGGAGCAGCCGTGCAATGCATTCTAGTGGTGCCGCGGGGACTTTGGAGAAGCGGGGCGTCGAGTCGCCCTCTCTTCATTTGCATCAAGTTGAATCCAGCCCACTTTATGCAAATGAGGAGCAGGCAGCTCGGCTCGCCGCCTCTCAAAGGCTGACGAAAATCTTTTAAACTGACCTTTGTCGATCTGAAATGAAGACAGATTCAGCCACTGAATAACCTAAAAAATTTTTCAGAAACACGTTTCTGTATTCCGAACGAGCCGTCATTATAGTTGGTTTTGAAATCCGGGAGCAGACAGACCCGCGTGATGCGTTTCGTTCAATCAGCTGCAGCCATGGCGGTTGTAGGAGGGTGTAGACTGTTTTCTTTGCTTGTCAGTGATCATTGAAGAGAAATTGGTGGCAAGCCCACTAGCGTGCAATGCTGGGAAGCGAGGTGATCCATCTGTGAAAACAACGCCTATATGCACACGTACCATCACAGTATGCTAATTTCAGCCTAGTGAGCCTCACTAGCAGCAGTGCTAAGATGTGGACCAGATGCAAGACACTCAAGTCTGGGAGGGAAAGTTTGCAGATCTCCCTGTGAGAGCGAAGGATTGTGGGTACACAGGGATGGACAGAGGATGGAAATATCCGCTCACACAGACACAGCTGGGAGGGTACAAAGGGAGGTTTTTCATGCAGGTTAAAAGACAATACAGTGGTGCAAATGCCTGTGGGGTTTTGCTTTTACGTATTTACTTATTTAAAAAAAAAAGATTTAAAAACATTTTTTTAAGATTTCTATTTATTTTTCTAGAAATTGTATTTTGTTATATATTATTTAAAATATAGAAGCTAGTTAGTTAGCTAAGTTAGATTTCTTTTCACAATTTTTTATTTTTACGTTTTATTTATTAAATGAATTTATAAATGATGTATCTCGTATCTTTTTCATCATTTTTTATTTTATATTTTCAATTTATTTATTTAAATACAATAATTTTTATTTTGTATTTAATCCTACTTTTTATGTTAGATACTATTTCATTCGTTTTACCGTTTTATATTCATTATTTTGTTTAATCTATTTTCTATATAAAGTTTATCTATGTGATGAAAATGTTTTTCACACTACTGTCTATTTTTCATTAACATTACAATTATTTATTTATTTATGTTTTTCAATTTTAAAAATATACATTATACACTTCTTTTTGTTTTATATTTTTTTTTCTTTTGGTCTATTTTTATATATCATAAAATATATAATTTTCTTACTATAATGACACAGGAAGTATAGCCAATCGATGGTTATCTTGAATCACAGATGAGTCACGTCTGCTGGGTGTAGAACACTCCGCAAACCGGGATCAGAGAACTTAGCACGGCACGCTGCTCCGGAGATGTCTTTATCCATTTGCTCTCCCTTTAGCCGATCTCCATTTCAGACGTGCTGAGAAGGGATTCAGACCCAATATTCTCTCACCCCACCTCACATGAGACATGGCAGGAAGCAGGACATGGAAGATTCAGCTCCTCGGTAGCAGCGTAAGCCTCAAATTACCCGATAGATTAGACGCAACACCAGAGGGGCACAACAGGCCTCTCAGGGATCGGAAATACCTGGCGTGAAGGGGGTCAGGTCAACATTAGAGTGCATCCTGGAGCCACAGCTGCATCTGGGCTCTATCGCCAGCAGCAGATACATGTGGAATTACATGTAATGACTGGACGACTGGGGGAGAGATGGTCCAATAACATTTTTATTCTTCCTGATACCAATACCTGAACTCGCGTATCAGCCGATACATAGTACCTAAACCATACCAGTGTGTCATATATTATATTACGATATAACCAAAGGTGGAAAAAGTACAAAAATATTCGACTTAAGTAAACGTACCGTTACTTTGATGAACTTTTACTTAACTACAAGTCAAATTACCGGTATTAAAATCTACTTTAGTAAAGTAAAAAGTAAATCATTTAAAATGTACTTAGAGTAGTTACTTTTTGACAGTGGGGGGGGGGGAGTTGTACTTTTTTATGTTTATACTTAATATCTTATTTATACCCATTACACTTATTTAATTAATGGCCTATGGGCGAGTACAAAGTGATACTTTGCCATAACAACGTTAGACCTTTTTTGTTTACGTTTTTTACTCAGTAACGGATAAACATACTTAAGTAAAAGTACAGATTTTAAAAACTATTTTACAAAGTAGGTGTACATATAAAACCTACGGTAACACTTTACTTGAAGGTATCTACGTTAAAAATAAATCTCACTCTTCAAAGCCTATTGCACTCCACTGTATACTGCCCACCTGTGGTGTAATTTTAGTGAGTTGAAAATGAAAAAACTACAAGTGGCTTACAATGATGCACTGAGAATTGTGACTTGTTTATAATGTTTATGACACATTCATGGCAGTGTCATGACACTCTTATGTAGATACCTTCAAGTAAAGTGTAACCAAAACTACTCGTAATGTGAGTAATTGTAATTTTTGGATATAATAGCTGTTCGCTACTATCCCTGTATGGATGTGATATGATTTCTATATTTGTTGTACAGCCTGGTTCCGGTTAAACTTTGTGAAACATGAACAAACACTGAATGCCACAAAACTCTTTTACTATCCAGTTTGACAGTGAGTCATTAATGGAAAAAGAACATAGAGGAACTACTTTAAGGTAGATTTTCTTCGGGGCTAAATTACATGGTATCAGATTGGTGCATAAACTGCAGTACTCTCCGATACCAGCATTTTAGGAGGCTCTTTCGATACTGGTATCTGTACCGGAACATCTCTACTCCTGGGTTAGGGTAAAAGATTGCAACCGGAGAGCAAAGTAGCGTACTCATGTCTAATTCATGACACTCAATGAAAAATGTGCTAGGTTTCTGGCTGGGAGATGGCGTCGGTTCTTTTCAATGCAGTTATTACATGGCTGAGTGGAGATGTAGGTGGACAGAGGACTAAATGAGGACTGGAGATGTAATCATGGTTGGACAGCAGTGGAGGACCTGAAGAGGCAGATGACACTACAGCTGTGCTGTGCCTCAGATTCATTTTTCTCAGGTGTTTTGCTATAGATTGTTAGCTTAATAACTGTTTCAGAGAGATAACCGCTCACGGGGGCAGGAATAAGTTGTTTGTTAGAAAGTTTCCAAAGAAAGTTATTACTTGATGTGTGTGTGTGTGTGTGTGTGTGTGTGTGTGTGTGTGTGTGTGTGTGTGTGTGTGTGTGTGTGTGTGTGTGTGTGTGTGTGTGTGTGTGTGTGTGTGTGTGTGTGTGTGTGTGTGTGTGAGAGGTCTGTCTTTGAAATATCTCATGAACCGTTCATCCAATCTACTTCACACTTGGTTTCCTGGGAACTCGATGGACTTGGAGTTTGGATTTTGGAGCAATTTGGACAGCATTGGATATGCGATTGGACGGAGCCACGGTGCCTCTGCTAAATAGCCTCGGGAAGGAACTTGTTTTGGTGGAACATGTGCACGTTCAAAGGTTGTTTTAGTCGTGCGAGAGAAAACTCAGATTGGACAGATAGTCTAGCTAGCTGTCTGGATTTACCCTGCAGAGATCTGCAGGTTAAATCCAACACAAAGGAAGCAGAAGGTAACAGACATCTGGCAGAAAAGAAGTACATCAGGCAGATTTTCCGGCGGCACCGGAACAATCCCGGAAGTGGATCGTCGTGGATATAGACTAGATCAAGCCAGCTATCAGCTCCTCTAAAGCTCACTAATAAACAAGTTATATCTCATTTGTTGAAATAGTACATTACAATGTAAAATCCAGCTGTTTTCAGAGCAGTTTCCTGCCTCCACAACAGATATGAGAGTGAAATTGATCCTCTTCGCTAACTATCTGCAAGAAAGCGAATAAGAGTATTTCCTAAAATGTGATTCCACAAAATATTTATGTAGTTCTAATCTCCCCATTTCTTCTGCTACCCAGCTTAATCAGAGTGGTTTGATAGAGTGAGCGTCTTCACATCTGACCGAGACACACAGCTGCTGATGGACACAGTTTGCATGGTAGATCACAAATTAATTTGGAACTTGTGACCTAGGGCTGGGCAATATGGAGAAAATCAAATATCACAATTTTTCTGGTCAAATACTTCGATATTCTATATTGCAATTATATTGTAGTGTTGACTATTGGTGCTTTCACAAAAATATTTACACAACGAGATTTGTGACAAATAATCATCAGTAACGTGGATGTAATGACTATGTGGTTAAAGGCAAATTATAGAGCTGTGAGAACAGTCTGGAAAGTTCAGAAAATTAGATCACTTTACAGTAATGCAGCCTTTAAAACCAGAAAAGACAACTTATTTCATATTACGATATCCAAAATCAAAGACGACATCTAGCCTCATATCACGATACTGATTTATATTGATATATTGCCCAGCCCTATTGTGACCTTACACGTTTAGACATGAATTGAAAGGATTTGATGCTGTATTAAAATATACAAGTTCAAATGTGAAAGAACTATTCATGAACTAGAGGGGAGTTGGAATAGAAAGAAGCAAGGAGATGGCACCCTTGGGCCTTGGTTGTGTCATTTAGAAACCCATCACTGTGCCAGTCCTTATTCCCTTTGGGCTCTATTACAGCCTACAGCTACTCCTGCTACCCGGCCAGACACAAACATGATCCCTCTGTGGTAAAGTAAAGCCAAGAAACTTGGGGCAGGGCGCATGTTTAACATCTCGATTCTTCTTATTCCACCGTGGGGGGAAGCGGTCTTGGCAAGATCCTGCTCCAAGATCAACACGAGGTTGACGGCCATCTGGTCTACAGCGTTGAAAATCCTCAAATGGCAAATACCACCCACAGCCTGGGCTCTGTATGTGTCCTAACAAACACAGCAGCAGCAGGCTCCAACAATCAGTCAGGCAGGCCAGCACAACAGCCCCAGACCAAACTATGGAGATTAGATCAAACAAACGCTCCCGTGTGTGGGAAGGTGGCACGTCTCTTTAAACAGAGAGGTGATTGGCTTTTGTACTCTTTTATTTATAGCGGCGTTTATCTGAGGGAGAAATAGACTTTGTGAAGGCCAGGAGGCTCAGTCATCCGGGGGGAGCAGGGTTTGTGAGCCAGTCAAGGCTGTGTGTGCACCACACTCCATGGTGGATGGAACCGAGCTGTGCACGGGAGTTGCTATTATCCTCCTTCGCCAACACGCCCTCTCTGGATCATCATTTCTATGAGAGCTGCTATAAATCATTTTTACTGCAATGGAAACATCTATTGTGATTGCCTGCCCTTCTATTGGCAAATGTCATTGTCATAACAATACCCGGGAGGTTTCGCTTAGCTGTGATTATGAGTGCCACGCAGACGCGGCTAGGTGGGCAGCACCAAATAATCCGAGCGAAGAACATCCTCAGGCAGAGGATGACTTTTATATAGCAGTTATCAGGTCATGTATGAAAAGTTCTGTGTAAA
Source organism: Gymnocephalus cernua (assembly GCA_023631565.1). Lineage (NCBI taxonomy): Eukaryota > Metazoa > Chordata > Actinopteri > Perciformes > Percidae > Gymnocephalus > Gymnocephalus cernua. The sequence goes on from CM042446.1 coordinate 27,559,741, forward strand.
AGGTTGAGCACAAACAGGAGGAATATAAGTAGCCCCATGGTCATATCCACTAAAAGGCCCTTAAAATATATTTTCTCAATCAGCTTATGTCTGTAAGTGACGGGATTCCACATGAACACTGTTTTCTGGGAGATTTGTTTTGGTTATTTCACAGGAGAGATTTCTGTCGGTGCTTTTCTTACTGGTTTGAAATGGGCGAGGTTCGGTTGAGGTCACATGTTCAGGATGCGATTTTCAGGGGGGGATGCATGGGATTTCCCCCTTTCTGGTCTACATATCCCTGCCTCTGCTGAATAATTTCTATTATCGGTGGGGACAAAATGCACCCCCCCCCCCCCTCATAGTGATCAATGCTACTTCACCAATAGACCATATATTATATACTTAAAATAGAAGTATTTTAAACTAAAGTGCTGGTTGTATTTGGCCGCTACAGAGCTCCGGGACGCCGGCTACCAGAGGCAGTTGTTTAGCCGTCAATAGGTGACTGTGAGCTGGCTACAGGCACCACCAGATGTCCTTTCAGGAGCCATGTAGTGGAGTTTAGCCAGAAAAGGTGAGCGTCATGCTGTGATGACAGTTAAGTTTAGGCACCAAGTTTAGGAAACAAATCGTGAATAAAACACTCCCGAAGAATGAACAAGCGTTTCCTGGGTGAAAGTATTTTGTGTTCACCACGAAGTGAACTCTGCTCGCCGGCTTGAACACGCTGTGTTTAATGTTGACACCACGTTGTGCTGTTTGAAATCCTTTTCCATTGGATATTTAAGTTCATAAATCAGTGCTTTGGCATGGCTGGCCGAGTGGCACTATATCCATGGTATTGGAAGAGGGATTTAATTCTTGCATGTTTTGTTGTTGTGCATGTTTAAAAAAACATCTCCATCCTCCGCCCTCTGCTTTTTTCCCCAAATTTCACCCTGCATACATTAGTGCACCAATAACAATTTAGCAACATTCAAGTCTAAATGTGATGACGTGGTGAGGTTGTTTGTTCAAGTTGCCTGCCTGCTGTCAATCAAATCTGATCACCATCACAGTCCTCATTGAAAGATCTGAGTTGTTGAGGGTTACACTCTTATAAAGTAATATATTAAATGCTAGAGAAACACAGACAATTCTAAATTAACGTTTTCAGCCTTAAGGTGCATCATAATTCCAAGCTACATAATTATACACTTTGTACTGCATACTAATTTTCTAATCAGAGGGTTTCCATGACTACAGTATATATGTTGTCAATTACATTCCTGTCTGAATGAAGAAGCGGCAAAGTGTTATAAACATACAGACATGTTCAAATAAAGTCAGGCAGATTTAGTCTGCATACTGACATCTTAGGAGTAAACTTCATTTAATCACTTCTCCAAAGTTAATAAACTACATACGCACAGTCTGCTTAATATTAGTATGCAGTATGTATATCAGGACAAAGCTTTGCACCTACAGAAGGCATGTAGGTAATTACTAAAAAGCTGTTATTTGCTTAAGTGCAGTGAGAAACAAATCCTATGAGCCTTATGCAAAAGGAGAAATATAAATAAAAGTTTGAATTCTGCAGCATGCAGACACCAGGTCCCAGCTGATTTTTGTAAACAATGTCTTGCAGGAACCTATATGTCAAACATTAGCATGCACAGCAACTGACTAGTGCACGGAGGAATTCTGTTGTTTGGGACCTGGGATGTGTCATCCTGAGTTAAGGATATGTCAGCTACGAGGGTGGCTTCCTGCTTCCCCATCACCCTGCACTGCACCCAATACATCTACTGTATGTAACGCCTTGTTTTTTTACAAACTTTACTTCTTTTCTGTATTCCATTCTGTTCAGTCACTTATCAGGTTTTCTTAACTGACAGACGGATCCCTCCCTGTCTCTCTGGTTAGCTGTTCATAGATCAATCCCATGCCCGTTTAGCTAATTGCGGGCTATGGTGAGTGGTGTGTAATTCATCCCCAGGCGTGGTCCATCAGCTGATCGATCATAATGACGCGCTGAAGTCTCGACATGTGTTTATCACAGTGCCGCAGAGAACACATGAAGAGGGAGGCTGATGGATGTTTGTTGTTGATATACAGTATGTGTACTAATTTTTGTACTATAAGTTTTACTATACATTTTGATAAACCGATAACCGCTAATTATCATGTCAAAAATGCCAAGCATTTGCTCGTTCTGGCTTCTCGTTTGTGATGATTTGCTGCTATTTTTAGTTTTATATCATTATAAATTGAAAACATTTGGGTTTGAAATGATTACGTGATTAATCAAAAAATAACAATTGATATATTATTCAGCAACATTAGTTGCAGCCCTGGTCAAAAGTCAAATTTTTTTTTTTGGGTTACATGACAGACCCCTGATTCTGTAAACACCGGATGCAACACACCTTTCTTGACAGACGTACAGGGCATAAGAAAACCTGACATCCTTCCCACAAATCATTGTGTGAGTAATGAACAGCCATGCCTAGGACTCATTTCTCCATGATGTTGAATTACTGAGAAAGACAAAGAGAATGGAAGGAAAAAAAAAAAAAATCAACACAAAAGCAAGCAGAGACACCAACTTACAGCACAGCCTCAGTGTTAAGATCTGAAAGTCCAAGTCTCTGACAACAGAGATGGCAGCGCCTGCAATGTGACAGAGCCGATCCATTTGGCGCCGGCGAAGACACAAACACAAGCTGTCTGAAGGGAGCAAGGTAGACTTCAATCAGCTAAAAGGTGATAAAACATAATTAATTTCATCACCCACTCACTCTCACCCCCCTCTCCCTGTCCTGAAAAGCAAAAAAAGAAAAACAGCAGTGAGCTTTCCTTCCTGTGGGGATGCATTCACACAAGCAAGTTGATTGGAAACTGCATTCACGGTTTCTTTAAATAACCTTCCTCTTTATTTATCCACTACTCAATAACAAGCTTCCCTCGATTCTGTGCAGCTCACAATACAGCTCATGCCATTAAACACACACGCACACACACACTTATCATTGTACGCAGATCTACACATTGCATGCTGAGACCCTCTTCACACTCCTACCCTAGTCATTAACTGCAAGACCTGGACAATGATAGATGGCTGGCGGGGGAGAGGTAAAAGACTGTTAAGTGAGCAAGTGTATATACACCCGTTGAGCACAATGCAAAGTAAACCAGCGAGAGAGCACCATTAGCGCTGCTCAGCACCTCCACGCCGACAGAGAAACCATTAACACGCCCAACCCAGCCCAGACTGTGTCCGTCAGGGTCAAGTAGACCGTGATTACTCCATTGCACCGCGCTCCACGTCTCCTCGGAAAAAAAGACAGCGTGAGATGGAGAAAGAGCCTCGGAGGGAGGAGGAGGAGGGGTGTAGCCTCTGCAAATGAGTTGGCATCAGATTTCTTGTCAGGCAGGTGTGAAATATGCGCTGGGAAAATTAGTTGTCTGTGAAGACCACAATGGCCTGAAGGTAGACGTGGAGAGATCACAGAAGCGTGTGATTTGTGAGTGTGTGCACACATTCTTTTTGTGAGCCAAAAATGAGCATGTGTGCAGGTAAAAGTGTGTGAGTGAATCTAAGTGGGAGAGTGGATGTTCTTTTCAGGCCTTACAGGTAGGATATATATGCCTGAGAACTGGTACACCGGTGAAAGTAGAATCCACTTCCCCCGAGGCGCTCCTCTCCCACTAGAGCAAGGTGTGAGGAATGAGAACAATAGCCGTTGAAGGCAGAGTCATGTTTCAGCATAATTGCTGCCCGCTGTAATACAAGGCCGCTACAGCCTTGTCTCCCATGACAACCAAGCCCTACGCTCCAGGGACCGGTTGGTAACTGGAGACAGTTTGTCCTCTCCGGTGTCAACCTGACCACAGCGACTAGTGATGTCGTGGAGGAAAAACAACAACAACCACCTCACCTCTCACACAAAAAAGCTACAACACATTAAAGTGACTTTTACAAAAGGCATTCATTTAAGCTTTTTCCCTTTAGAAGACTCATGGCTTTCATTCGTCTGAAACTACTTACAATTAGATTTTGGTCGATATGGGTTTTTAAAAGGCCTAATGTTTCTGTAATGTCACTGCCAGTTGCAGCTGTGTTAAACCAGTATCTTTTGATCCATTTTTAACGCTCCCCTAATCAATATTAATGCCTTTTCTAATATTTCACATTAACAATGAATCAAATGACTACATGAAATGTCAAAGGGGTTGCTCGCAGATGACGAATGCGCCGAGAATTATCACTAACTCTGTAGCCCAGCACAGCTTTTTAGCCTCTTTTAGCACATTATGAGGTTTTTATAGCACGTCTCACACCCATTCCTTTTATGAATCTCTCTCCAGCAGCAGTAGAATGAAACAGTTTAAACAAAAACAAATTTGATAAAACTTTACACTACTTGTAGTAGCAAATGAAAGACAAAGCTAGAAACCTATACGTAGCTGCTAACCAGCCAAATAGTTTCTCATGCGTTGGTGGAGACAAACCAGAGATAAATGTGTTAATTGTTTTTTTCATTTGGTGAACACAAACACAACTCCAAGTGAGTGCCAAGCGAAAACTTTACAACGTGTAGCCGCTGTTGCTCTCACTGGGGACTACTGGACATCACTGGGAAACCATAACTACCTCAAAGTTACAGTGCATTATATTGATGAACAGTGGGCGCTGCATTCACATGCTCTGACTAATGAAAACAGAGGAGAGACATTTGGTACTGAACATAGACTGGTTATGCTACTCCCTGATAAAAGAAAAAGAAAGAAATTGCCTGTTTTAATGTTATGATTGTGGCTCGGGAGTTTTATATACAGTATATAACAAACAGGATAACATGAACGCCCTGGCAGTGGCAATAAGCTTTAGTTTTGTATTTGCTTTGATTGCATTGTTAAAGTTGAGATTTACACTAAATATTTTATTTAACTGCTACTGTAAACAAAATGCTGATGTTAAGTGTTTGCAAAACAAATGTTATGGCACTTTAGTTCATATGGCAGAACTTAAAATTGCGCTATACACTACTTTTGAATTCATTATTGGATTTTGCATATAACAATGCGATTAATCGCGATTAAAACTTTAATTGTTGCCCCGCCCTATTATTGACTAATCAAATACACTGCCATAGTACAGAATAATGTGTTTGTATTCATTGCTACAGTAGTGTCTCTGTGTGTGCTTATGTGTTGTTGATGCATCCTAATGTGTGTCTATGCACTTTCACTTTTCACCTTCCCATTTCGTAATTGTCACCACGAAATGGGAACGTGACCATTTCACCATTTTCACGTTCCCATTGACCACCACAACATAAACAAGAAAAACGTGTCCCTGTACAGGAATCAATAGATCAAAATAATGTGACCATTTCACGAACTGCCGTGAGACCGGGTTGGGTGGACACAAACAGGACTTCAAACGGATGATAATTGTGCTCCACATTTACTGAATTTTTAAATAGGCAACTTTTTGCTAGCACGTTGAGAAAACAAAGTTACAAGACCATAATATGCAGGGCTGCAAGCCCATAAGCTTGTTTTGCCTTCTAATGGCCAAAGAACAATGAAAGTAGAATGTATTCAGTTTTTCCCCCAGTATAAAACTCTTGCCGGGAGAGGGACCTTATTAAAACTAACTTCTAGTTATGGTTTGCTGCTCTAAAGCTGATGACTCACTCTGTTGGTTCAATAGCATGAACGTCTGGCATATTGCTTTCATATGAGAACTTATTAGTAAACTAAATGGGTTATTGTACCTTAATCAGATTGATTTTATGTCACAAATAATCAAAAAATATCAGCAAACTCATATATCATTCTAAACTCGCTTGACATTGATTTTTTTATGACCAGAAACGTTTGTGGACTTCTCTTTGGTGCAACTGAAATATTATATAAAGATCACTGCATCGTAGCATAGCCTGCTTGCAGGACAGCACATTATAATTCCATTATAAACAAGAAATTTAGTTTGAATTGACTCTTATAATCTTTTCCTAAAACCAGGTCAAAAATATCTTGCCAGTGGGGCGATATAATGAATACAATTTGAGTTTCTAAAGCAGTTTTTCCTGTTATGAGAATTTCCAAACAGTAATAAATGGATTTTAGGCAGGTCACAACACACACAAAAACTGCCGTTTGTTTTAGAAACCATTAAAAGTATGAGATGGATGTTTTCCAAAGGCGAAATACAGTTCTTGTTCTTTTGTTCTGTGCACCAGTGGGTGATGTTACCCATCAAGAAAGAACTAAATGGCAAGAAAGAAAGGAAGCATAATAGTTAGACAACGAGACAAAGAGCGAGGGGAAACACGGGGAGGTTTCTGTCTCAACGTGGATAATTACATTTCTACCTTTCTCTGGCAGTTGCATAGCCTTAATGCTCATAATTAATTTCATTATTTTGGGCCCTGGCTGTTGAGTGCAGATTAGTTCTCTCTGAGTTGTGGGGATAAACACACGGTAATTGCTTATTACTCTCAGAGCCTGCATTAGATTATACTACAGCCAACGAATTAGAAAATATCCAATCACCTTTAGCTGAAATTCTAAATCTGCTGTTGTTATAGTCGTCGCTTGTTTTCATTTGTCCAATACGTCTTTCACTGTTGGACACTATGGGTCCACTTAGAACAATGCACTGCCCCCTACTCTGCTGCATTAGTTCATCTCTCATGTTTTAATGTTGTTACCCTCATTTTGTTTGTATTTTTCTCAAATTAAGACAGACTTTTAATTCTAATAAAGTGTTCTAAATACATTTAAACCAATAATGTAATAAAAGTGATCCATTTTGATATTGCATACATGTTCTTTGAAACTAGTGTTTCCAAAACCATATTCATTCTCAGTACAATGAGCATTTTCCATTTCATCAAACTCACCAAAGGCCTCGAGTCTTTTATTTATTTTTACCTGTACTATTTTTGGGAAGGTTACCAGAGCATTGCTGGTCTTTTTTCCATACTATAGCCCTTTTTCACACTACACAGTTTTATTCCACAGGAGCTGGCCACTGCAAATACAGTCCTCTCCTGCTTATTTATCAGCAGCTTACGACTGAGAATTTTCCCACTGGACTCGAATGGGCAGCCCTCCGGCCACAACACAGGTTCTCCGACATCTGTCCAATAATTAGCTAGTATGTAAAAAGTATGTTTCTATGACAATTTCTTCATCAACAAGCATCAATAGCTCTCACATGTTGGTTTTCTTCCATTATACCAATTCATTATCTCTATACATCTTCAGACTAATGAGATGACAAGATATGCTTTGTGTAATTTGATCATTTCTTTTTTTCTGACTAACTATTTTATTTATTTTTCATATTTTTAACAATACAAAAAAATACAACTCACAACATGAACAACTCATGGGGGGCTGTGGGGGTTAGTGCGCGGAAGCACGGAAGGGAGGGGCGAGCTAGCCTTGTTTTGTTTGAAAATACTTTGAACAAGAAGTGCCGTCACCCAACGTTGCTTAGAGCACCTTTAACAAAAGTGAGAAATAATTAGTGTATCTGCCTTGTCATTCGGATCCTCTCCAAATTTGAATATGTTCTTCCATGGCCCATGCTAAACCCTTCCACCAAGTTTCATGAAAACGAGGCCTGTGGTTTTTCCGTTATCCTGCTGATAGACTAACAGACACACAAACCAAGACGAAAACATAACCTTGTTGGCCGAGGTATTAAGTTAGTGCCACTGATAATTAGTTTTTTACCCGAAGACATTATATCCAAACCATAATAATGATAACATGACCGTGTTCTATTGTCCAAACTAATGATTCAGAGCTTTGCTTTAAACATCAGTCTATCTTCTTTGTGATTATGCCAACATTTGTCACATTATGATATATATTGATATCAGAAAATAAAGTAAATCTAATGACATTGCACCATATCGCCCGACCCCAAGCACTGCACGTTGGCAAGCAGCATGTACAGTAACATCTTGTCTAGGGAGAAAGCCGAGTGTCAGCTGCACTCAGAGGCCTTTTGACAGAGCTCACAGCTCTTACACACATACAAGACAGACAGTAGACTTGGAGCCTAAAAGGTTAGAGTTAGCCTCAGGTTGAAGTTACAAAGATGAAGAGTGAGCAGCTACAGGGGCGGTGTAGGTAACTGTAGATGTCGGTCAAACCGCAGTTGAAATGGGTGTGATGTAGACCATGTGGAAGCTGTAGTGAAGCAACTGACAACACTAGAGTTGGAAAGTGTTGGACTCCCACTTTCTGGCATAATGTAAAAAAATATATATGGAAGATATACAATCTAACCAAGAGCTGAAGCGGTTTACTGCACCAGAAATCAGCTGTTCTTATAATATTGAATGTGTATAAGAGTGTGCTCCTAGCATACTTTCATCATATCTTAATGACCAGATCATGAAAATATTAACTGAAGTATTTTGTGTGTGAGAGAGAGAGAGAGAGAGAGAGAGAGAGAGAGAGAGAGAGAGAGAGAGAGAGATGGATGTGCTCAGAGCAGACCGCTGTCGGCAAGCCTGTACCGAGATATGAATAACCTGACTTATCTGTGCCATATATCCTGAATATGATCAAAAACGGGATAAGCCTCATAACAATATTCATGTCCATGTTAACACACATGATTCAAATAACACGCTATATAGCTCCGTCCGTGGGTTTATCAATACGTCCAGCAAGCAGTTTATCTACGGATCGAGTCATAAAAATGAACATTCAGATTAATAGTGAATGGATTGTTGGTGAAATAACGTATAATTAATGAGAAAATTAGTACTGTGAACAGAGCAGAGAGCAGAACATAACTTCTGTCAGCTGCTGCTCCTGTGCACATTTACGCATTATTGTCATTACATGCGTTGCATGTCTCACAGAAAAAAAATGTATATGTAATGTAACCTTACACGTCTATTGTGTGGTTACACTTCAGTATCTCTCCGACTTACGTCTATATGGGGTTACTTGTGCTCAGAAGGAAGCCACCCACTCCTGTCACAACCAGCAGAAAGTCTACCAGAGAAGCAGGCTGTTATGAATAGATCATAACTCCCCATAACAAGATCTCGACACAGACACCTCTTGTTCCATCAGGCAGGAGGAGAGTTTGAGAGGGACTTCTGACAATGCTTCTTTGTGTTAAGCCAATTTTCAATGTAGATCAGTGAAAAGGCCAGGTAACGAGATCTAGCAGAAAGGAGACAACAATGGAAAGAGAAAGAGCGGTATCACTGTGGCAATGGAAAAAGATAGCCTACTGCCAAGAATATATAACATATCACCTCACCTGCTCTGCATTTACCCTTTTCTGCATCTTCACGCTTTGTTTGGACATTTTGCTTTAATCGCCTGCGAGCTAACAGACGTAGCAATCAGCCCACAGTTTGGCTGGTTCACCCAAAGTAGAAACACTTAGCTCTAATGGTAGCCACTCATGCATATACAGAAGATTTTGCTTCTTTTTTTTTTTAAGTATGCCAAGGTTTTTAGATACTCAACTCTGATTTCTGCCACCATACCATTACTATGGAGTCGTTTCGTTTGTTGCTCACAGCATGGATGAAAGCTAAGGAACTATTTTGTACTGCAGAGATGGAGTAGCTGCCTGTGTGTTGCGTGAATTATCCCGAGTAACTGGAACATTTGTTTGTGGGAAGGCTGGATTAGGAACTGCTGGATGTGTAAAAAGGCAACCACTTGCTAACAGGTTTCCCATATCAAAATGAAGACATGATAATATGTCACTGTTGTGTTTAGAGCTGTTATGGTGCCCCAAGTGGCCAACAAAACAAACAATTAATGCATGTTTAAAGTTTAGCACTAACTGGCATGATAAAGAGTTTAAAAGTGGGTCCTGTTAGCTGATCTTGAGAGCTGGACTTGTCAAATCCAATTTAGAGTCCTTATTTCAGTTTGGCATTTAATAATTGTTCCATATTCCTAAATTAAAGCATTTAGAAAAATGTCCACACAGTAAACATAGGAACAGCTATTGCTCCAGCCTAGAAAAAGCATACACATTGCCCCTAAGCAGCCTAGCAGGTAAATCCAAAAATTGTTTCTAGATATGATGCTCTTGATTTTTCTTAAATGTCATTTTTTTATCATTCCACCCCATTGTATTGGAATGGTACCAGAAATGTCTGTGTAGAATCTACGTAGAATTATCTGCATGGCTACTTACAACTAGAGGAAAGTAAGCAGTTTCTTTTGTTACATTGGGTAAACCAACCCTTTAAATTATGTGTTTTTTTCTCAATATTATCTTAGATTTACTTGTAGTCAATCTGCACCTTCTCCATCAATCACCACTTCCCCCTGGAAAATTCTGTTCCTGGACATTTTGTTCTAATCATTAAGTTAACAAACGTAGCTCCTTTGACAACTAAAGTTCATATGGCTGCTGAGGTGCCCAGGGGCAACACATACATCAGCTTATTAGTGTAAACCTGACTCACCTCACAGATCAAACCCATACTGTCAATTTCTGGCTGTCAAGTCCACATGTACGTACGGATGCATGCAGAGTGCAGCGTGCGGCCGCAGAGCTGCAGAGCGCTTTAAAGCCTGACTAAATGTCTTCTGAAGAACTGGAGGAGCTCTCCCGGGATGCAGCAGCCTGGCCCTGCCACTAAAGATAATACGGTCAGACAGCTGCATATTAGCCGTGGATCATCTCCTTTGACACAGCCGTTGATCTCACTGCCAACAGCAGCGCAAAGCCCCTACCTTTACCTGCCAGGAATATCTGTGCACACTGCAGTTGGGGGGGGGGGGGTTAAAGCAGTGGGCAGTGAGTGGAGCGCCTTCTCCCTCCCTCGCTTCCCAGGTATAGTTTACGCCTCACGAACTCTCCGTGCAGCTCTTGCCGTCAAAGACATCCTCGCTCGCTGCATGTGATGGATGACAGGTTCGTTTCTTGCAAAAAAGCACCGAAGCATGCACACACACTCTTATCGTAGGCTACACTCGCTCTAATATTCAACACCTCCTCTCCAGCCGTGCATGTTGTTGATAAAGAAGATATCTTGGGTAGATAGGAGGTCGGGCCACTCATTTCACAGAAACGGGGACAGATCAGACGGAGAGAGCTGCATCTCCCCAAGGCCCTTCATTTGAACAAGACAAACCCAGGGTCTGTAATTAAAGATGTAACAAACGCTATGTCCATTCCTCTTGTCGTTTCCAACAGTGTGTCACCTTGCATTACGGCACAAAGTTTACTCTGGCGTGCTCCACACACAAGGCTGCTAGCTCAGGTTGAGCCGTCCTCATATCCACTCCTTTGCCCCACTGAGAGACAAAAACAGCACTATGGCTTCGCTGTTCTTTTGTTTTAAGCTTCATAATATTGGCGATAGAAATAAGGAAATCCTTCAAAGCTTGATTCATATTGCATGACTGAGTAGGTTGGGATTTGGAGTCTCGCTCAAGGACACTTTGACAGTGCACATGGCTGCTGATGGACGTATGCTGGCTGTAGAGGGAATTGAACCTGTGAGCAGATTTGAGATTTTGCTACAAGCATTTCTCAGAGACAGGGCTGGTCTTGAGGCGGAAATAATCTCATTGATTAAGTTTAACCTCAGTGGGCAAAGCCAAAAAACTGCAGTGTTTCAAAGCGTGTTCAGGTAACTCACAGAAGACTGATGAAAATGTTAATTTAGTAGTTCCATCTTCACTTAGTTACTTTCTAATGAGTCCAAATGGGAAATACAGACATTTGGGATTTGTCTACATAATATCTACTGATCTTAGTGTCACAACTAATAAAAGCTGCCTTACATTTTTGATGGCTGTTGCTGCACTGTTAATCCCTCCTTCACGTACATCTCATAATATAATAAAGGATATGTTTTTGACATCTCAAATGCTCATGCAAACAGATTTTATTCTATGCACTTTGCTCTGTCAATCCATATTTGTCCTGGCATAGATGCTAGAAAAAACATGACAACAGTAACTGCTGACAAGCAGTATTTTACTGTTTCAAGTCTGTTGCATCTGTAACCAAATTTATGGTTTACAATTACAATTTAGATCTTATTTTTGTAGATTAAGACTAACAAGTTGATTGCTGAGATCTGGTGACAGCTTCGCTAAAACGAAGTGTGACGGGACGAAACATGCAGTCAGGCGATCAAACATCCAGATTAGTCAGACTTTTTTGGACAAGGCAAATGGAAAAGTTACAATATTTACAGGCAACTTTGAAGTTAAACTTTGATATACTGTACACAGTAGTTTTCCTGTAAAATGAGGGACTATTTCAACATTTCTGGTGCACTCACTTTCAGTTTTACCTCCAAACAAACTGGTTTAGAATGATCTGGCTAAACACTTTACAACTTGTCTGATCTAATGTTTCGTACTCCATTGGACTTCATTGGGAGTTTGTTTGGACTTTTGGAGCGACGTCGCCTCAATTCCAGCTCCTACCTAGTGGCAACTTCACCCGCGAATCGCACAGAGTCCATCATACTATGAGATCTGAAAGCGCCCTAAGTTGCACTGGGTCACTTTTTCCAGCCAAGAATGTTCAAAAATTCTCTGACACTAACTGGCATTCTGCTCCTAATATTTTATGTCACTCCGATTTCCTGGCTACAGCTTCTTCAACTACATTTGTCAATTTGGTGAATGTGGAGGTGTCACATTAGCCCATTTTGTGCATGGGGAATGAATTCTGATTTAATTTTCCCACAGATAATGCTCAGATCAGTCCCAGAAGTGTCACATCTTCAAAACCTCATTCACAGCAGCAGCAGCGATGGCAATTCATTCTGACTTCAGGAGCATCGGCCTCCTTTCTTCTACTTTCGTCAATACCAAATGTTTCCACATTGGAAACATTGGGTTAGTTTTTGTCAGCTCCGCAAATGAGGTATTAAAATCCTTCTTTGCTTTCTACGGCTGTCTATCCAGCACATAAATGGCTCTTTTAGAAATAACGGATGGCGACATTTCTCAGACGCCTCCGGATTTCAGCAGCCCAGAATGCTGCTTCACCGTGGGGCTGAGCACAGCAGTGGAGTCATTAGAGAAGTCAGAGACAGATGATTTCAGATCAGTCTGTCACCAACCCCTGGGTTGCAACCCCAGTATATAGCGTTAATGGGAACATTATTAAAATCAGCTAGAAGAACAGGTGCCAAATTTTACTTTGAACTAAGCAGCCACTTAAAGCTATTGTTCCGTTTAATCCTACTCTTGTGCTTTATGCTCTCAATCTCCTATTCTCGTCATATCGCTCTCATCCAGCGGTGTAACAATACCATGACTGGATGAGATGCAAGATAAGGAGTTCATAGTTCAATACACTTGTGATATTTGGGATACAGCTGGATTGAAAACAAACTGTGGCTGTATGAAATTCTTTTAGGTGGAAGAAATGGGATTCATCATTGCAACTTTTAAAAGGTTTGGGTTCAAAATTCAAATAACAGAATCTCTTACATAAAAAAAATAATCAGCTTTCGTTCAAACAGATGTGTCCGTGTAAAACTAAACTGAAGAATGTGTGAATAAGGTTGTGTTTGTAAAATCCAATATTACATTCATTTCACATTGTTAAGAAGGACAAGGACAGTATTTTTTTTTAGCCACACAGATGTAGAAATGAGAATGGTCCAGACTGAAATATCTCAGTAACTGTTGCATGGGTTTCTGTTAGTGTGAATTGCAGATGCAGTGATTGACATGCAGTTAGACACCCCCCCTGGCCCTGATTGGTGCATCTGAACAGGGAGCGGTGGATTTTTGCAAATCACACTCCAGGCTGTAGGTGGAGCCAGAGGAGCTGGATTATTTTTTTTAATGACCTGCTTCATGTAGTTCTACTGGAACATAGGGTCAGTTTCAGCTAATATGACAGAAGGTTAGTTTTATAAGTCTTACCTACTGCACCTTTAAGGGTGTTTTCACACCCATAGTTTGTTTGCTTTGGTCCAAATCAGTTGATGAGCTATTTCCCCTTGGTTCGGTTTTGTTTCACACCTTGAAACGTGTAGATCTTGTGGCACTTAACGTATGCAAACTAAACTTGTTACCTTTTGGGAGTCATAATAAACAGTCTGTTTGATTTATCTTGTTGGAGTGTAATTTAGTTGCGGTAAAGACTAGAGGTAGGACCTGGTTCTACCTATCCCTTTTCAAATAAGTCTAGTGTTATGTTGAAATTGAGTTATTCTTTTGTTATACATTTATACATTTTTATGTTATTTCATTTTATGAATTTTTCAAAGTAAAGATTTCATTCATTCATTCATAATAGATTAGTTTTAGTTAATGTTGCATTCCAAAAAACAAATTATACTGTGCCTATCGTAACCTCACTCTGCCGCTGTCTCATTCCTCACACACACACACACACACAAAATAAACACCTTTTTATCCTATGGCACCTTGCGAAGTCACCAACATGGGAGTCTTCAACATAATCCGCAATAAAGTGCACGGAGGAGGAAGTCTTGTTCTTTGGTAAAAAGGGTTCACGTTCAACAGTCCAAGATTCTTTGACCCCCCCCAACCCCCCCCAGTCAGAGTCAGTATGAGTAAAACGAGTGGCAAAGCAAAGTTTTTTTTGGATCTAAGACCTTCTGGGATGAACGGGTCCTTTGAAGCTTTTAGTTGCCAGGTGACAGAGAAAACAGTGCATTTTCCAGCGCACAATTTATCCTAGCATGCTGTTACAGACCTAGAGAGTAAGACTCCAGGTGAACGGAGGACTTCATAACTACCCCTAATAGATTTTTCATTCTTTCACCAGTAGTTAGCGAGTAATTGGCGAAGATTTGGCTAAAGTTTCATCTACAGCAGAGATCCTAAACAGGAGGTCCAGGACCCCTAGGGGGTCCTCAGAGTTGAAGCAGGCGGGCCACAGATACAGTTAGCTTAAAGTATAAGTGCAAAACTTTTTTTATAATAACAAACATATGTTACATTTAAGCCATTGAGTTGCTGCAAAGCTAATTAAGACTATCGGCTCCACAAAACTCTGTATTTCTCAGCATGGCTATGTTAACAAATTGGTGTCGTCCGGCGACTTTTGCGCGCAGAAACTCAAGTGAAGATAATGACCTTTTCTGAAGAGTCCATCATGTTATTTTAATCCTCCGTGTCCTCCTTGGCTACTAGTAACTGCGTGGAGGAGGGGTTGGGGTGAAGTGTGACCACAGAAGGCTTGTATCATGTGGACGCACCGACAGAATTGTCGTCATTACGTAGAATTCCTCATGTGGGAGACAGAAACTACGCACTATAGCTTTAAGCTTTCACTGTTCCACATTTTAACATCAATATGTTAATTAGTATACATATTTTTAATAGCTTAGTATTGAATGCGCCATAAAAAGGTATAGCTAAAGGCTCTAGGCTATACATGTTATTGTAAGCCCAGTTTAATATGTAACTCAATTTTATACGTTATATGAAGTAAGGGGTCTCTGCTCTGTCTCTTTTTCAGCTGAGGGGTCCTTGGCTCTAAAAAGTTGAAGACATTACATGTCATTTAGCCGACGCTTTTATCCAAAGCGACTGAAAATTGCTATATATCAGAGATTGCACACCTGTGGAGCAACTAGGGGTTAAGTGTCTTGCTCAGGGACAAACTGGTTGATGGATCGCAGTGGGAATCGAACCCAGATCTCCCACACCAAAGGCACATGTTATATCCACTGCGCCATCACAACCCCTGATCTACAGTGTAGTACAAGTAACGAGATGGCTACAATGGAATAAATACAGTGTCCTCTCATCCTGCTATAACTCCTGTTCCTTTCCTCTGTTTAGATTGATCATGTTTATGTAGTTGGAAAAGAAAATGGAAACTTCAAACACGTAGCTTTGAAAGGAACCACTGGGTTTTCCACTGTGATAAGCCAGATTTGTTTGGAAGTGTGGAAGGCGTGTGGCGGACGGCATTGTTTAAACCCCCGCTGAACTATTTCTTCCTCTGATCACTGGATCAGTGTGGAACTAGAAACACACGGAAACCAACAAAGGAGACAGTTATCCTGTGTGTGTTTGTTTCTGGTTAAGACGTGGCTGCTGGTGCATACACCCCCCGCATACCAAACATGTAATGGAGTGCGCACACAATCCCCCCTACTTGTTATTCTATTGACTCTGGGAAGTGAGGTTACTTAGACTCAGCCGAACCTGCTGATACATGCACTCGCTACCGGGGCATGAGCTCTTTTGAACCTCGTATTTTGTTCAATTAAGCACCTAAAAAAAAAATATATCTTTTATCCTCACGTTACAAAAAAAGAACTTCCCAAATGCTGCCACTGTGTGAGTTCAAATACTGTGGAGTGGGATGTTATTTTTCATTTGTAGAAACACGGCTTCCTTTGTTTTTTTCCTACGTTATTTTGTTTGTCTACATGTAAATAATTAAGCAGGAATAACATAGCAGACAGCATGCATTCATAATTCAGGCATTTTATGTTCAATGTGCATGTGTAGCTCGCATCATTTACAACGTATGTGCCCCCCCCCCCTTAATTGGTACTTCAAAAGTCACTTTAGTCTTTCATTTCACATTCAGCAGCACAGACATGCAGGGTCACAGGGACAGAGCAGAGAGTTGGGGTTATGGGGAATGACAGAACAGGGGAGGGGTAAATATCAGAACGGTGCACACTGTGCCTGAGGTTTGTGGTCCTGCTGCTCCGAGGCCCCACGTCTCCTCGGCTCCTGTCAGCTCATCAAGGCCAAGTCCCTGCCTATCCCCGCTGGAATACCGCATCAAACAGCCCGGGGAGCCTTTTATCCCAAACAGAATGCCGCCTCTTGTCACAGCGGAGGCTCTGCAACGAGCCCCGCACGGACCGCAAAGTTTAACACGGCGGAGTGAAAGTCAATACCCTGCCGAGGTGCCGTAGCTCAGACACGAGAGGAGGGTGGGGGTAGAGAACAGTGAAAAGGTCACCAGGAAAATGGGATCTTGAAAGACATAGCTTGTCTGAGACAAGAGCACGCAAAGCAAGAAGCCAGATGATGCCAGCCAGCCAGTTAATGTCACGGTTCTCCCTCTTCTGACCCTGCGCCAATTCTGATGTCTCACAATTAAGGCCAAACATGTTATATTTGTCTTTTCCACCAATTACTGTAAAGGTTACTGCTTCAGTTGTGAAACTTGGCTTGTGTGTACAAATCCTTTCACATGGGTATCGCCCTCAACAAAGAAGAAACATTAACTTCCTCCAAATAATTTCCCTTTGTTTGGACCTGTAGCCAAAATCAGACATAAAAAGGCTTGACTGCGCACCCTAAAGACACAGAAGAGCTCTTTGTACTCAGGCTTGTTCTGCTCCATGCCATTTTTAATCTCGGGCAGGAGGCAAGAGAGCTGCTCCTCTTATCTGAGATGACATGGAGGCTTTGCTCCCTCTCTCTGGCGCACTCTCTCATCTTGTTCTTCTGAAACCTAACCCTCTTTCATGCTTTCCCCTAGCGGTGGTTGTGGTGGCAAAGTGGCACACTCAATGAGACTGGCTGAATTTTGTTTATGTTATTCCATCTGAAGGCCGTTACATGATAAGTGAGGGGTAAAGAAGGGCAGACAACAAGTCGGGTGTTACCTTCCTACCTAACTGATTATTTTTAATTGCCTATTGGAGGCACACCACTTTTAAGAGCTTATTTAACTTTCAATCTTGGGGGAGAGGGTCAGGAGTGTTTCTTTAGTGGAAGGATGCTCTGCTTTCACAGACCTCTGAAATGTTGCCCATAACTCTGTTCAGTGACACATCCAACCCAGTCTGAGGCTTTTTTGGTGGTACTGAAGTTGGTGTTGTTATCAAGTTGTGCAGATTGTTTGGGTCATCTGAAAGATAAATAATCTTATAGTATCTAAAGTCTTTTTCTCTTAAGAAAACTGAAACATGAAAACACTGACTTAGAGTGGGAGTAGGAGTTACGGTAACGTAGCTACAATGATACGTTAGCTTAACTTAACTAGCTAGCTTGCAAATGGTAGCCAGCCAGCCAACTCCTCCCTGAACCGGATGAACATTTAACTCTTATTGATTTAAACCTTAGCTTTTGTGCATTACAGTAAAGCTGAATTAGTCAATTAATCAATGACTTGATTGACAGAATGTAACAGGTTGCAGGCAAGCAAGAGATACGCTAATTGACAGAAAACTTAGATAGATGGACTTTATTAATCCCAAACTGGAAAATTACTGACTTGAATGAATTTCTTAACTTTGTGCAAATATCTTGATCATCAGTTAATCCTTCTCTCGTTCCAGCTTCTCAATTGTAATGATTTGCTGCATTTCTGTGTCTAATGGGTTATTGGAATGGGACATTTTATAAACGGTTAATTTAACAAAATAGCAATCAAGCCGTGATACTGTACAAAACGGTGCCAGCGTGTGGGCTTACATAGAGAACAATAGGTGATGCTGTTTTAAAGCGTCGTAGAAACTTTGACTCTACATTGTCTATTATTTTCCGATATCAGGAGACCAGACAGACCAACACATTGTCTTAAACAGTATTGACATTATCTTTATACTTGCAACATGTGTCCACTGAAAATGATATCACAGCAGGCAGATACTAAAGTCACAAATGATGGCTTAAAGGGGGAACATCTGCTAATAGGACGATAATGTAAGACTGATTAATGGAGTGTGGCACCAAATGGTAATTTAGAGGATACTTGTCCAGAGAGGAAATGTAACTCTAACAGCCATGAAATCTGTTTTCCAAATTGAAAGACCTGAACAGTTTGTAAGTGTTGATAAAAGGTACTCTGGAGGTGACAGAACAAGTCACGGCCTTTATAAACCTACAGCCCTCAACCTTAAGAGTAGGCGTACTTGATCCGCTGCGTGAAAGCACCGCGTCCTTATAACATCCTGCACATTATCACAAAACCAAAGTCCAGCAGCATGCAGAACATAACTGTATCCAATCTATTTCCACGGCCGATCTGGGCCTTTGTGAAGGGACCCAGAGGGACTTGTTTTCCAGACGTCTACCACCGTAACAGACCTTAAGAACAGACAGAGGCCCTTCCAAAAGCCCTATAGGTTCAATTTGTTCTGCCAATTATTATCCCCAGCTCTGCCACAGTGATGGAAGGTGCTGTTCAATGGGCTTGAATGCCACCCTCTCAGCGGCCCGCCCCAACAAAGAGTGAGCCCCTGACTTTTTTTCTGGGGTTCCAGTCAAGCATTCGCTGACAGATTGGTTGGGGCGCTAACCAGTCAGGTCTTCAAAGAGACAAAGACGATGGAGAGGGCAGCGGGGAAGGGAGGGGGGGGAGCCAGTGGTGAAGAAGAATGACCTGCCAAATGAGAAAGAAGACATATTGAAAGGAACAGAGTGGGAGGAAGAAAAAAAACATATTGAACCAATGGAGAAGTACAACCTTTTGACCATCTGGCTCGGTAGGTGACAACAGCCTTCATCTGTATTTTTAGAGCTGGACAACGCACCAAATTACTCTGTCAGGAAGATTAAGTAGAGTCAAAAGGCTGTCGGGGGGGGGGGAGGAAAAAGAGCAAAGTTGTCCCAATTGGCTATGAAAAGTGGGGAAGCTTCAAAGTTTGCTTGCTGATATCTGGAGCTCCATCACTTTATTTGGTCTATACATATACTATGAAAACAGCTCAGACTATGTCATGGGAAAAACAACTAAGCAAGAACTCGCGCAGCAGCCTAGAACGCTTCTTGTTTCTGTGTAATATATTCTCATTTCTGTTTGAACATGGATGAGTACATCTCCAATATGATTTCACTTCCCCAGTCCTTCTCCTCATGAGAAGAAATATGCAAGAAACTGAACTCTGAAAACCTCTTTTTGCCGCATTAATTCCGTGATTGCTTAAATGAAACACTGCTATTTCCCCCGCTCTGTGCTAAACAGGGATCAGATCTCCGTGACCATGACTAATCTTGCGCTGCACTTTTTGTGCGCGTTGGCTTGCGCCTCATTTTTCAGGATCTTTTTGCCAATTTGGAAAACTAATTGCTTTGACTCTGACTGGGCAAGCGGCGGAATATAATGCAGTTTAAAGCTTCATCTTTTATGCCCATAAAAGCCCTCTACCGATCTGAGCCGTGTACAACATTGACTCATTAAAACGCATCAGGGCAGGCTTGTTGCCGTGAGAGAGAAGGTGACTTTTTTATTTTTTTCACCCTTCATCCTTTGTGTTTTCTACTTTGCTTGTCAGTGATCCAAGGACCCTGCACTCGCAGCAATCTCCACATACACACACTCCCGAGCCGTCAAACACTTCTGAGTCTCCCCCCCCCCCCCCCCCCCACCACCACCACCTTGCTGGTCACTTTTTTCACTTGCAAATTGCTTTTTGAGGTGCGTGCAGTAGCACATCCCTCCACTGGCACCACGTCACCCTCTTCTCAGTCCTCCATCCCTGTTGCTTCCCTGATTTCACTCCACCTCTTTGATTTCCACCCCGCACTCGCTGTAATTTCACCCCTATCCTGCTGTCAATCTACCCCCCAACGACTCTCTCTCCCCTCCTCTTCGCATTCTTTCTCCACCTCTTTTTTTGTCCTTTGCTCCGTCCCATGCTTGAGCTTGTAGATGGCTGGATTACACTGGAGCCAGGGGGAGGCCGGCCCACTGATTGTAAAGAGAGGGATAATTGGTGCTTTAAAGTGATTGGGTCTCTAGATAGGCAAGACCAGGGATGAGAGTGTGCAGACAGCTATGAGAGGCAGAAAGCAGCAGCGACAAGAGGAGAGGCAGCAAAGAGAAGACATATATATTTATACTTTCATACAGATGGAGAGAAACTTTACAAAAGAGGACAGTGAGTGAGAGCATGGGCTCAAGGTGACTTTATGGGAACTGATGCACTGCAGGCAGTAGCTTTCACAACTTTTAAGGGAAAGTTAGGGAGTGTGCAGGGAAAAGAAGAACAAAGAGATAAGGGGAGAAGAAACACTAATTTTCCACAGAAGGACTGAGAAAGAGGAATAAAGTTGAAAAGGAAAAAAAAGGTAAGGCATGGAATTTTTGCTTGCATGAAATAAGAGAAAATAATCCTCGACTTTCACCGGTCATGTTTTGAAACACAGTAGTGCAAACGAGAAATACCAATATGACTTTTCAAGCTGTAAACAGTGAACGGTGAGGATGATTTAGGGGTGACTAGGGATTTGTCAGCTGTAACTGAGTGTTGAAACTCTCCGAGTGCAGATGGAGAGTGCTGAGGCGAAAAAGACACGAGGTAGGAGCACCGTGTCATTACTGCACTGAATCCATAGTTCTTTTTGTGTGTGTGTGTGTGTGTGCTAATTGACAAACAAGGTTTTCTGGAACAAATGTATTGCGTTGTCAAAAGTAGGTCGCAGGGAATATTTGGAGAGCCTTGCCTCAGCCGTGAGGGGGGGGGGGGTTTGGTGGCACAAAAAATTGTGAACACGAGCTCAGACTCAAAAGCGTGGCTCAAATTCCCAGCACGTCTGCACTGTCGCTACTTCAAACAAGTCATGCTGAAGGAGAGGAATGCCTATCTGCTTTTTACGCACCTCTGTTTGCCATTCAGACCTCATTCCTCAGCCATGGTTCTAGTTTGTCAAGATGAGAACAGATTCTTTTTTTATATATACAAAAACCCATTAAGCTTTCGCCTGTCATGTAAGCTCCAGCCAACAAATAAGACACTAGATTGGCATGTGTGTGCTATCGCCAGGGCAACCAGACGTTTTTTTGCCATTATCAGTGTCAGCAAGAGGCGGTCAAGGATCCTCTGAAAGATGCACAGGAAATGGTCACATAAGAGGAGAGGAGTCTCCAGCTGCAGCCACATGGTGGATGAAAACTGAGCATCCAATTCTCCTTCTAGACAACCACCCCCCCCGAAATTCAAAAAGAGATAGTTCGATATTAATTTGAAAGGATCTGTCCCCAGGACACCGCTGTTTAACTTGCGGCGGTGTGACACTGATTGCAAACTTTTTCCAGATGACGCTGATGCACGGTGACATCATTTCCATGCACCAGTGGCTGGGATGAATGCCAGTTTGTGTGATTTAATTTCTCCATAAATGACAAGGCTCCTTTTATGGCCTCCACCAAGCGATGAATGAACTAAATGTGCATCGGGGAAAGGGAAGGAGAAGGAGTCCAAGACAGGAGGGGGACAAAAAAAAGGATTAGAAACCTAAAAATAAGAGCAGGAGTTGGAATGATACAATAACACAGATGTTAAAAAAGACAGAACAGGAGGAGGAATATATAAAAACAAAATGTAGGGTACAGAAGTATCAAGAGGGTTGAACAAACTTCTGAAGTACACCCAGCACACACCCAGCTCACAAAAGGCAAGCTAGAGAGTGGAGGGAGGGACGAGTAATTAAAAACACCTTACAGTCAAACAGGCCGGAGGGAGCGAGGCGCTCGTCACGGCACAGCGGTGGCGGCGCACACAGCTGCACATGCCGAGGCCCGGGGAGCATCCCCACAATTAGAGAGCGCGACAGAAGCAGGTTCAAAGCCTGCCCCATGCCAGCATCTCTGTCCTGAGGGGGGACAGGGTTAGAAAAATGAGGATGAATAGAGGGTAACACTGACACATACACACACACACACACATATATACATATACATATATATATATACATATACATATATATATATATATATATATATATATATATATATATATATATATATATATATATATATATATATATATAAACTTTCAAGTTCACACAGTTGTTTGTGTGCGGTATGAGTTCTCTGTGGATGCACAACATGCCTGTGTATGTATGTAAGTATGTATGTATGTATGTATGTATGTATGTATGTATATATATATATTTCTTTTTTTTCACACGTGTACACATACAGTATATATATATATATATAGCAGGCGCTGACTCTGTATATACCCTTTGCTTTAGAAACCAGAAGACCTGGTCATTTTATTCCTTATTTATACACCCCCCCCCCCCCACCCCCCACAATTACACACACACACACACACACAGCCTACCAGAGTCCATAAAGCGGGAAAGGGTAGTATTAAAACTAAGTGCACCAGCAGAATTTAATTATGTGTAAATGAGTAAACAAACATTCAGAAATTATGAAACTACGCTTGTTTGAGGAATGTGGCTCATCACGCTCAGCACTCGGCCCGGGAAATTAAATTAAATTCTGCATTCCAGAAAACGCTTCGACATTTTTGCAACAGCACACTCGGCTTATTGTACTCGGCTTATTGAAAGACATTTTCACATTCCGGCGCTTCTGCAACTATAAAAAAAAAAAAAAAAAAAAAAAGTCAAAGTGCATTAATGCCGCCTGTCGCCTGGGTCGGAGATATACATAGCCTTCGCGGTGGCATCGGCCGTGCAAAATCAATTGTGGTTAACAAATTGGCCGTGACGTTTTGGCCTGCCGGGATGGGTGGGACCCTTTTTCATGGGTCCACCCAGTTTTAAAAAGGACCTTTTGCTCATACTGGGAGGCCTCTTTTTAGAGCCGAGGTGAGTGGAGCACAGACATGGCCACTGTGAAATTACCATTTACTAATGCTCCACATAGCACTTAAACAGGGCGAACTCATGCTAATGTACCACACACTGAGTCGACCCTTGGCAACCTCACTATGTCTGGGTGAGGATTTTGATAACATGAGGACCGGAACAGACGATTATTCTCCCTTATCAATTAATCACTGGGTTCCACAAAGTTATTGACATCTTTTTGTTTTGTCCAACCATCAGTCCAAAACCCAAATTTCTAAAGTTTTCTATCACATAAGACAAAGAAAAGCAGCAAATCTTTACCTTTGAGGAGTTGAAACTAGATAATGTGGGGCATTTCTGCATGGATATTACTTATCATTTATTAAGGTATCAAATAAGTTTGAAGTTTTGGATAATTGACCAATTCTTTCTGCCCTAGGTAACAGGCAGGCTGAGTAGCGCTGCAGATGCCGTGTTTTGCTACCAGTACCAAACCGAATACTTTTTCAATACCTTACTTTGAGGAATTTCCTAAAAAACTGTTTAAATTAACGAAATAAACCAAGCTTCTCAGACGCATTCATGTTTAAGTTTATCTGAACACAAGCAACCAAAATCAAAGTCTAAAATTGTCAAAATGATTGCATGATTTGAATCAGGAACCATCTAAAGAGTCAGACAAAGCAACCAATGTTTGCTCCAACTTTTTAAGTTTTAATACAATTCTAAATCCAAGAGTGTTTCCTTAAGTTATTATCAGGGCTTCAAATAGACATTCGCCAACTGGAGGTAAATGTGATCTTTGGCGGGTAACATTGTAAAGTTATTTGGCAATTTGGCCGTCGAAAAATTAAGCAAATAATGCTGCCTCTGTTTGAATCGATGCGTCAAGTCAGTGTTGCCAGATTTCTGCCAAGAAATTTGATTTAGTGTGGTTTTGGCTTGGAAACGTAACCCTTATCTGGCAACACTGCTTTTAGCACTATTCCTACATTTCCCATGAACACTATGTCGTGACGTGTCGTACAACCGTCGGCTACGTGCCTAGCTACGAGCTACGCTGAAACAGAGAAGACGAACGGAACGGTGCGAAACAAACCAGAGGAGCTGAAAGTTAAGTAGTAAAGTTAGTTAGGGGAAAAACAAAAAAAACATTTGGCTACTGGAAAATCTGATTGGCTGGCAACTTTAAGAATCTACTAGCCATGTTGGCCGGGGATCAAAAAAGTTAATTTAAAGCCCTGGTAATTATACAGGAACAGAATGTTTTTTGGGTGGATTTGGGCATTACCAACTCATTAATTTGAACAGGTGGAGTTAGTGAGATTATGCATGTCGTTTCAGCCCAGTGGCGGTCGGTCGGCCGTACTGTAGCAGTTGTTTGCGGGTTTGTTTTCCCCTCTCTCGCTGCTTTAGGAGCAGTTTGATGTAGTCTGCAGTAAATGGAGCAGCAGGTGGACTTGGATAAAGATGATGCAACAATATGGCCCATCATTTTGTCACACCAGCTGCTCCCCCTGACAATCATAGTCTCTTCTGCTGTCACTCAATCCCTTCTTCCCTCTCAAGCAAACACCTTTCCTTTCAGAGGGTCTCTTGCTTTTTTCAAAGAAAAAAAAACGGATGTTCCTTTTTCTTCTTTTGACTTCATTTTCTCTTTTACCATTGTCACACTAACAACTCGAAAAAGTGTGATTTTCTTTTGAATACAAAGACAGACTTTCAACTGAGAAGAAAGTTTCAGCCCAGTGGGAAAATACCTTAAGTCTTGGCCTTAAGCTTAGTCATGTGATTGCACCTCTACACCCTCCACCTTCCACCTTCCATCATCCCTCCATCTCCCCCTGTCCCGTCCATTCACAGCTTGTGTGGCAAACGCCAGCTGCTTTCTCTTTAAACAAGCGAGGTGCCATAAGAAAGATGTATGAAATGTTTTGCCAACACAATCGCGTAGCATGTCACCTCATTAGGGACGACAAAATGGAGCAAAATGTTCGGGTGCAAGCTGTGACCTTTGGAGGGGCGGAGCTGAGAGGGAGATCAGGAGAACAGGGAGCTAATTTTACTTCATAATGGCAACCAGGCAGCTTGAATGGACAGAAAAGAGGGGAGCAGCGAGGTCAAGTGTCACAAGTCCTGCCAAGCAGCAGAGGCGGCCCAGAAACACACATACAAGCATGCACACACACACACACACACACACACACACACACGGCCCAGACTCCCACTGACAATGCAGCCACACCCCCCACCCTTCGCTGCCTTTTGTGCCTCTTCAACAATGATTAACTGAGTTTGGCGATTCAGAGAGAGTCTACAGCAGCACAATGCACTCTCTCTCTCTCTCTCTCACTCTCTTACAAAACATAATGGAGTCAGCCCATGAGTCTCTCTTTCTTCCGCTGTTTTTTTATTTCCAGCCCCAAACTTTCCTCCTCCCCCTGCTAACAGCCTCTCTGCTTTTCTTTTACTCCACCACCCCCCCCCCCCCCCCATTGCATTTTCACTGCCTTTTCACCATTAATCCGCCTATTTCCCCCCCGAGCTCGTTGATGAAGGAGCGGGCAGATGCAGCCGTCTTCCAAATACATAAAAACAAGATGCAGATGGAAAGAGCCAGCAGGGTAGGTGCCATGCACTGCATGTGAAAAGGCATTGATTAGCTCAGATCGATGAGTAACCTCAAAAAGCATCTCCTGTAAGAAATTCTCGGACTTGACCTCCCTGAACTTAAAGATTCCTATGATGTTCGTATTTATTAAAACGAGCAATGCAGTGGGAGACGGTATTTAGAGGCATGAAATCCAACATCTAGGAAATCCCATTGAGGCCTTCAAAGACCTGAAATATAGAGAAAAAGAAAAAACTTGTAATGAGCGGTGTGCAGAGCTGAAGGGAACTTGTAGAACATGGTGTGATTGAGGGTGTTAACAGAAAAACTACAATCTCAGAACATCGCACCCCCGGGCCTTTTACAGGAGGTGTGAAGGAGCTTGCCTCTCATGACAGGAAGAGATGGAAGGAAGGAGGGAAGGAAGGAAGGGAAAGACTGTGGTTTCACTTTTTCCTTTTTCTTTGTGAAATGCCTGATTGTCCCGAGCTGGAGGGGAAAGAGTCTGAAGCTGCTGGTTTCAAAGTGCGCAATCATTTCTGTTTTCTCCCTATGGGCTCCAAAAAGTAACATTATGTAACGGTTATGTTTCTATGACAAAGTTTTAGGGAAATTTCTGGAATTTCAGTAACAGGAAATGTGAATTGATGCATGATTTTGTCACGTATATACCCAGGAAATAATCAACATTTTTGGAATTATACTTATTTGCTTTCTTGCGAACGGTTTGATAAGAAGATCGTGGAGGTTGTAGGTTATTAGCCTAGCTTAGCATAAAGACTGGAAGCAGGGGGGAAACCTTGGATGTCTCTAAAGTTTAAAAATACGCCCATTGACACTTTTAAAGCTAACTAATGGTGGCGACAAGATTCCCGGGTCGTTGTAGCTGCACGTAACTCCCAGTAAAACCACAAATTATTCCACCCTAAGCTAACTGCCTCACTGGGGACTTTACTGTGACATACAACCAATTACATCCCCAGTCGTCTTCTTTATTGTGCAGTGTCCATTGAAACTGTGCCTGTTCGGGCCTATTTCTTGGCCTCCGGTATGGACGCTTGCAGCTTTCTCGAACCAAACGAACAACTTCACATTTGACACTGCGCTTCCTTGGTTCCTGAGAAATGCACCTGCCCTGATGCAGTTGTGTCCCCTAGCAATGCTAGAGTATATGCGTCATTTGGTAACAGCTAGCTATTTGGGACCAGGCTATTTCCGGTAACAAAAGTTTTCATTCTATATCATTACATCGGTGATGCTTGAAATGTTTGCTACGTCACATCTCCGGTCTCTCTTTCTTCATCTGTTCTTGAATGAATTATAGCAGGGGACGGAAAGTGTACCCAGCATGCCATTTGGCGGTGTAATAGTTAGGGGTCCCCTCTAAATACACTAACATAAACGTAGATCTCAAGAGCTCGCACTCGACACTGCCCTCGGGTCCTGAGCAATCCACCCGCCAGGTGTGAAGTCGATGAGACATACAGACAGACGGACTTGTTCGATTTTAGTTAGATAATTGGTGGTCCCCCCTACCACCAATTATCTAACAAAAATCGAACGAGTCCGTCTGTCTGTATGTCTCATCGAAAAGTAAGTAGCAGCGTGACATGAATGTTTTGTGGCATACCTATTGATCCCGTGTTGTCTTCTCTGATATGACCTCCTCCATGTGGCCTCAGTGGCAGCATAGGAAGAGCCAGCTCGTTCAGCTGTGATAAGACTCATTACAACTGAACAAAAACTCAGCAGTAGAGGGCCAATATGAAGGCAGGAGAAAAGACTGGAAATATTTGTTGTGTGCAGGTATCCCACAGTGCAACACAGACTGAGGCTCACAATGCGACAAAATGATGAATCTGAGACTAATCTGTCTTCTTCTTTTCTCTTCCAGGACGCCAACAGTAGCACCTGGAAACAACTGCACTTGTGAAGAAAGAAGAAAATATTACTCTGTGCTTGACAATGGGAGACCGATTGCATTTTCCAGCAGTTGCCAGCGCCTTGCTCTCTGCGGCCCTCTGCATTTTGGCCCTTCTGCCCCATGGCCTTCTGGGAAAACCAGCAGTGGAGGAATCTGCAGGCAGCTCAGCACTGCTGCAGAGGGTGAAGAGAGGCTGGGTGTGGAACCAGTTCTTTGTCCTGGAGGAGTACACTGGACTGGAACCACTTTACATTGGAAAGGTCAGTGTTGCCTACATGCGGTACTGTATGAACATGCACATATGTGCACACAGAAAATGTGTAACACATTCTCACTCACGGGGCGTCAAAAAGCGACCCTTGGTCAGGTGTTTGTTACAGATGCAAAAAGTCTCCTTCATAGCCAAACCCTTTGGCATCATATTTAGGCTACATTTTGGATTTTAAGCAGAGTTCTGAGCCAAAACCTCTCCGTGCACACACGTCTTTTTAGCTCCAGTAGAAAAACTAACCTCTGATTAAACTAACAGGGCCAAACCGCATATCTCACGAACATTCTCGTATACGGGACATAAACAGGAGGCAGCATGTATACTCCGCCCGTTGCCGGTAGTTGCCATGGCAACGTTAGTAGCTTAGTCTCAGAGAACGAGACGTCATGACCCAATCAGGCAGCGAAACATTGGCGTCTGTGTTGCCAAAGGTCTCCGTTTGCGACCGTTGAGACTGAAACACAACCCTGCAGATTCCAAACCAGAGCGCGGTCAGAAGTGTTTTCAAATTTCTGTGGTTTAGGGTCTCTGAAACACCAGAGCAGAGTGAACGCGAGGTGTAAACATAGCAAAAGATGTTCGTTTTTTAAACCAAAACGTAGCAATGTAAATTGCCTTAGACGTGCTTGGTCAGAACTCATGGCGTCAAAACGTATGTTTCAGTGACACGGTGGACAAAAACGGGACACAAACCTTGGTCTCCAACCAACCTCCTACCGTTGTCGCTCTTCTCATCTTACAGCGCCGCGGTCGAGCTGCTGCTCTGCTCGCTGCATTCCATACAGACGGTGATAAAGGGTGATTGTTGTGTTGTATCTGCCGCTGAGAACCATTGACCAAACGTCGGTACTGGGAGAGTTGGGATTCAGAACGGCTTGATAGCGTAGAGGTTTCTGCGCTGGTAGGGGAGCAGCTTTTAATGCATCACCTTTCCACTTGGTGTACATGAGGGTGCTTCAGTGTAGGCGCTTCAAAGAGATTTCAACCAGTAACTTTCAAGCAGGGCAAACAGATCTATAGGCGAGCCGAGCAGCCTACAAAAAAAAAAAAAGATTTCCAATTTAATCCCTGGATGCACTGCGCCCAAACTAAGACAGCCTCTCCTCTGTACACTTTGAACCAGAGCCAGGCAGCAGTGATTGAGTTAATTGACTCGAACCGAGGCTTCACTCAGTCCCCCCCGTTCCACAGAACTGGACGTCTGCAACACAACTGACATGCTCTGAAAAGAGCAGACGCTGGATACTCACAAAGGAGCACTTTGATCGCTCAGTCGCTAAAGCGAATTGAACATTTGATCAATATTTGTAAGGCCAGTCATCATCAGCAAGGAGACACAACAATCTTGCAAACTGCAATGAAAATATCCATTACGTCACTGAAAGAAAAAGCTTTATAAGCCTGCAAAAATAAAATAAAATATTCTTTCATCCTGTTGTGCTCAGCAGTATAATGACACATTTCTTTTTTAATCTTATTACCTTTTCATTATCACCATAAGTGGAAAACTGTCACTTTTAAAGAATGATTATTTTAGAAAATTATTCATTTTAAGTATTCCAGTACTGTTGTCACTAAATGAGAGTTACATTCATTTGCTCTGGTTTTCTAGCTACACAGTAGATGAAAATTAAAGTGAGTAAAATGCAGATGAAATATTGTCAGTGGCACATTTCAGCAATGCTCAAACAATGAGGTACCACACTTCATATGGTATTTTACTTTCCTAAAAAATCTGATTTCTTGCGCCCTATTATGAATCCCACGTGGTTTCAGGACCTGCCCTGCATAGCATTCAAGCAGTAGAATTGGCCAGGCGTCCATGCTTGTGCAAGGTATTGGAACCCAATTTTTCGACGTTAACCATTCGAGGTCAATGCCTAACCTCAACCAATCGGGCTGCTACCTAGGGCGGGTCTTGCCAAGAAACCAAGTGGGATTCAAAATACCACGTAACTACCTCCGCCAAGTAGGTTATGTTTTTTGGTTCAGATAGCAAATTGAAAATGGGACTTAAGTAAATGAATTCCTGCAGAGCATTCTGTCCGTACTGTTGCCCGTACGTGGAGGCATTAAATACTCTCCCAAATTCCTGAAAAATGTGCTGCCCTGATCTTTGTTTGAATTTGCCGTTGCCTCAGTAGTCCTCGTCACCTTTAAAAACACAGCCCCATTCTTCGAAAACGTCCCTTTGGAAATTATGCAGACCTGGCTAATTAGTGTTCTGGAATAACTTCCCCTGCACCGCTCGGGAATGCCGGGGAAAAATCCGGATTCCAAAAAGTCATGTTTGCCACCACTGACAAGATAGAAGAGTAACAAGTCCTGAGAGGGTACCACAAGTGCTGTAGCATAAAGAACTCTCTGCTAACAGGCGCTGTAGCATTCACTTCCATCTTCCTCTTTTCCATTTTACAGTTTCTTCACTGATTCTTTTCAAGCCGCCCACCCACATTTTTTCCAAGCCGAATGAAATAAGTGATTCTAACAAGCCGGTCTGCTTCCCAGTGAGCTGCTCATGGCAGAAAGGCATTGTAGCATGTGACAAAGCAGGAGAATAATGTGCTGTAGGTGTTAGTTTTTTTCCTCAGCTCTGCCTACCTTGCCACTCCTCTGTTGAGCAGCTTAGTATTCAGAGGCGTGGGGATGTCGGATGTTTTGGGCTTCAGGCCGAGGCTGAGGCGGAGCAGGTAATTGATAGCCTGAGTGTCAAATTCTTTTCATAGGTTTGAGTGGAAAGGAAAGATCAGTGCCGGAGAAGGCAGATGAGATGGAGAGGGAAGGCACCGGCCCGAGATATCACCACGAGACACGTGGCTGAAGCCAACAATGGGGTGTTGATTAAAAAATATATTCTGGACCGAGCTCGGCTGAGCTGCACTTTTTCAAGAGACAGTGCAGGTGGGCACGTTGTCCAAAGAGATAGGAAAAGACGTATTGTCTGGCTGCTCGGAGAGCGATGGGTATTGTAAAAGATTGCTGCTGAACTGTCACCCGGCATAACAACAACGATGAGTGCTGTAGCTGCAAACTTTTAGCAGTTTGATGACCTCAGCTTGATCATTTCACTTAGTGGCCTCCAGACGACGAAAAAAGGCCAAAGCTAGTGTCTTCAAAAAGTGTTCTTAGAGTCAGCCAGGGGGAGGTATCAGTGCTGTGGGCACCCCTGTTGATTAACTGGTTGTGATTTAATTAATTTTGCGCTTCCAGTGTGATGGTGGTAGTACTCATCATACGCAGAGACCCTTTAAGTACAGAGTAAGGAGTGATTGCACATCAACAGGCTGCCATTTGCACTTACAGGCCACAAAAGGCTTCTGATTGCACTGCAGGGCCCATGGAAACAAACAAGGCTGTATGCTGTGATTAGATGTCTACTTACAGCTACAGTGCTAAAGCCTGCATATAACCACACACCACCCCTGGAGGTCTAGTAGAGTTATTCATTTACTCACTGGTTCAATAAGGAATCATGTTTCAATAATGAATCCTGTGTTGACAATATTGTCATGTGTTTGTAATTTTATGTAATTTAGCAGATAGACTGAATAGAAAAAAATAATAGACATTACATTGAAAAGGAATTTAACTTTGAAATAGAAATTCTGGATTGTAGCATGTTGATTGAATAGAGAGTATTAGGGCTGAGACACACTGTGTTTGTTCTGTACTCCAGCACAGTTAATTGAAACAGTTGCTATAGTGGTGACTCTCAGCTTTAATTTGAGGTTATTTGTATCCACATCAGATGGTCAGGAAGTAGGAATTGTAGCCTGTTTTATACAGCCAATATTGGGGTACAGAAAGTAATTAGACAGTTATTATTTCCATAATGATTAACCCATCATGTAGCTTTCCGATGACTTCAAATTTCTTATTTTTCCTAACCAACCATCCAAAGATATTCAATTGACGATGATATAAATCAGAGAAAAGCAGCAGCCTCATACTGAAGACACTGCAAACAAATATTTCTTTGCATTCCAGCGCGGCGCAAAGCCTGACACAAGTGTCTTTGCTATTTTAAGACCGTCCAGCGTCCACGTCGTTTAAATAGCAAATGCACCTGCGCCCATTTTTGCACCCATGGGCGTGCTGGTCTTACAGGGAGGCGTGTTCAGGTGCATTCTGGGCATGCTGGTCTTACAGGGAGGTGTGTTCAGGTGCATTCTGGGCGTATTGCTATCTTGAGGCAGCGGGAAGTGATCGCACCATTGACCATTAAAAAACCTGGTCTAAAGTCAATAACGCAGCATTTCTTTGTTATTTTAACAGTCAAAATGGGCCTAGGCTTATACACAGCGTGCGCACACGCTATGCTTGGTACACACACTAAGGGACGCGCAGCAGCACACGAACATGCAAAAGATTCCAAATGAAAAGATTACAAATAAAAATATTACGGTGCAAATCCTCCATCATAACAGCAATGCTCCAAGGTCCAAACGCGCCTGGCTTTTAAAGGGAATGGGAGATGACTCTCTGATTGGTTTATTGCATGTTACGCCCAAAACACACCTCTGATTAATGAAGACACTAAGTACAACCCTTTTGAACCATGCGCCCGGCGCACGGACTCTTTTTTTCCGCCGTCAAACAAAAGTGGATTTGGACACGCCCTAAACGCACCTGCGCCAGGTGCTTCACGCCGTGCGCTTAGATCGTTAAAACAGGGCCCTTGGTGTTATGCTCTACCGGGCCTGTATTACACAACACATGTTTATATGGACCTGATCTGATGTGATAGACTTTGAACGTCCCACTGGTTGTCTCGTCTGTATGTTTCTGATGCTGCTGCATTGTTCTAAAATTAGGGGATGTGACCTAATTAAATGTCCTCAAAAATCAAGCTGTCCTAATACTTCTGGACTGCACAATGCGTTTTATATTCCTGTTGGTTCAACTTGTGATCACGGTTACACCTACTGGACGCTTTGACGCATTCGTGATGTTTGAGACCCCTTTTGAATTATTTTTATGAAGGCACCAGCAGTTTGGGAAAGGATTTGAACACTTTGAGTTGTCCCATTTTACTTCCAAAATAGGGCTGCACAATTATGAGGAAAATATCCAACTGCGACTATTTTGACTGATATTGCAATATGATTCACGATATTGAAGGGAATGATAATTTTGGTATCATTAAACTCATTTTCATTGAGTAATGATAACATTTTAAAAATATATAGTGTGATTTTTGCGAGGATCTTTACCAAACAAAGATTTATTTCTTTAGTCTGTAGGATAGGGACGTCTCTGCAGCACCACAATACTTCATTCAGAATGGTTTGACACATATTTTGCCTTTAACAATTATTGCGCGCCCCCTGCCATTTGGATATTCCACTAGTCCATATTGCGATTTCGATAAACTGTGATTCATTATGCAGCCCTATTCCAAAAGCCTTGAGATGTCTCTAAAATTAAAAAAAGTGGAAATATGCATTGTGGGATAAAACATTTTTCTGTGTGAACATCTCCGCAGCTCCACTCAGACATGGATAAAGGCGACGGCTCCATTAAGTATATTCTGACGGGAGAGGGCGCGGGCACCACCTTCACCATCGACGACAGCACGGGGGACATCCACGCCATTCAGAGGCTGGACCGGGAGGTGAAGGCCCAGTACGCTCTCCGTGCCCAGGCCCTCAACCGCCTGACGGGCAGGCCTCTGGAGCCCGAGTCAGAGTTCATCGTCAAGATCCAGGACATCAACGACAACGAGCCAAGGTTTCTGGATGGGCCCTACCAGGCGTCTGTGCCCGAAATGTCCAACATAGGTAATAAGGGGGGATAGAGTAGAATGTATGTATGGTGATTGTTTTGTGACGATTTTTAAGATCAATTCTTTTACTTAGAATCGTTTTTTTTTTTAAAGGATTACTTTTTGGGGGCTTTTATTGCCTTTATTTGATAGGACAGATTTAGGCAGGAAAGTGGAAGAGAGAGGGGATGGCATACAGCAAAGGGCCACGGGTTCGATTCCGACCCGTTACAGCAAGGACTGAGCCTTTCTACATGGGGCATACGGTCTACCAGGTGAGCTATGAGGGCGCCCAGGAATTGAAATTTTCTATTCATTTTTTTTTTTTTTATGATTCACCTAAATATTTTCTGTTTATACGGTACTGCCAACAGTACTGCGACTACATCATATCTGTTGCCAGTAAAACAGGCCGCAAGCAGAAAATGCTGAAAATACATGTTATGAAATGCTTTACAAATGACTGACGTGATGTGCATTCATTTTAGAAAACAATTTTTATAAATGCCTCATGATATATTGTCTCTAGAAGTGTGTAATTCAACTTTAGTTTTTTTTGTTAAAGAAGGAAAAGAAAAGCGCAATACTCAATACTTCTAGAATCGCAATAAATGAACATTGCAATACAAACCGTATCGGCACCCATGAATCGTGAAAGAATTGAATCGGCACAAAAGCATATCGTCCCGGGCCTAGTAGGTAAGCAGGGGGAGGTGAAAGGCAGACACATGGATGGAGACTGAAACTAAACTGTTGCGTGCATGTCTGCAGTGTTTGCTGTTAAGGGAGCGGCTGCAGCCGTAGTGAACAACAGCAAAAGTACATAACAGCCCTGCAGAGTTATCGTTTGGTCTTACAGGCCCCCCTCCATCTACTTCATTCATTACTCATGAACCCACGTTTTTTGGTTAAGTAAATATGCATAGTTAATTCTTGGAGCTGCTCCAGCCACAAACTGAAAAACTCCACCCAGAATTATTTTTTTGATTCATATGTTGATATTGGCATCTCCTCCTCACCTTTGCCTCCATGTTTACCCAGGAACATCTGTGATCCAGCTGACCGCCACAGACGCTGACGACCCTACGTATGGCAACAGCGCTCGTGTGGTCTACAGCATCCTGGAGGGCCAGCCTTACTTCTCAGTGGACGCCAAGACTGGTACGACTTCACACACGCTGCCTTCTAAAAAAAAAAAAAAAAAAAACACTATGTAACCACGGCAACTGCCGTTTTGATCCATTACATGTGGTGTCGGATGGATTTCAAACCTCACCAGCCACTAACTATTTTATGAGCTCCACATGAATTTGTAATAAGTATGAATGATGTTAGATGACCTGATAAATTTGACAAAGCTACCACCGACAAGTCAGGATTTACTAACACTGCTGACAACTACTGCTAATTCCCCACCTTGTTTCTAACACTGTATCACGCCGTAAGCTCCACAGTCGGAGGTTAGCAGCCCACACTTCAAGACCCTGTGTATACCAACCGGCTCTGAATGTGGGAAGCTCAGCATGGGGGAGCCGTTGTTGCTACGAGACTGACGAAAACTTGTCTGAAACACGTCGCTTTTGTGGCAACTTGTAATAACTCAAATGCCTGGCACTTGACATAAAAGATGTGCTAAACTCAAAGTGTGACTTCTCTGATTGGGAATAAAGAGAGAATGAGACGGGCAGGCTCTAGTAGACAACTGATCGAGTGGTTCAAGGAACTGCTCGCAGGTTAACCCTCTGAGGTTTTAAGGTCATTTCTACACATCTTCTTGAATTTACATTATTAAAAGGTATTTGCATATAGCCTAATCCCCATGTGTTTCATATTAAAATGTTCAGAACAAACAAGCTTTCTGTATAGTGTCACCCAAAATTGTACTAGAGCAACGTATAAAGAGATAATTTGGCCCTAAAGTGAAAATATTTCTCAAATCTGGTGTGAAAACACAAAACACACAATTTTTTTGGTGCTTGAAATGAGTTTACATAAGTCTTGGGTTCACAAAAGTAGCGTAATATATGAATAAAATAGTAAATAAATGTCTGAAATTATATTTTGTAATATTGCTTTTTGAATACAAGCGTTGTCTGCTGAGGTCACCCACAATGCTGGTTGCTTTGCGGGTGACGCGGGTTTGGTAAATGTCCAGGAGTGAGGGGAGTGGGACACCAATGAACTAAGTATGGAGCTAGAGACAGGAAGTGATTAGCTTAGCTTAGCTCAAATACTGGAAGTAGGGGGAAACAGCGAAATATGTCTACCAACAGTGGTAAAGCTTAATAGTTTACACGGTGTATCTTCTTTGTTTAACCTGTTTTTTAACTATGAAAAAAACCCAAGCCAACAGTTTCCCCCTGCTTCCAGTCTTTGTGCTAAGCTATGCTAATCACTTCCTGTCTCTGGCTCCATACTTAACGCACATACATGCGAGTGGTGTCAATCTTCTCATCTAATTCTCGGCAGGAAAGTGAAGTGAAAGTGAAGTGCATTTCATGAACTCTTTCTTAAAAGAGGTAATTGAATAACTGAAACTTTTATTTAGAAGAAACAAAATATAAAATAATCAGCGGGTCACATATGGGTGTAATGTTTTGGTGTAATATATCACAAGCAAGATGGTAGCAATGAAAATAAAGTATACAAAACTTGTAAATAAGGAGCTAAAACTCAAGTTGTAATATGTAACTACAGCACATTAAAGCATTCATAACTCAAACTAGCACGTCCATAAATCCATTAGATTCCTAAAAGCAGAGAGGCACTGGCCATTCTTTACCACAGCTGCCTCATTTCCTTGTTTGTCAGCACAGAAATCTGTTGCCAAACCTCTCAGGCTCTGCTGCCCATCAGCAGCCGGCCGGTCAGACTGCTGCTGCTGTAGGTCCATCCATCAGTGGAACACTAGTGGCTCTACAGCTATCAATCAGCCTCCCCGACTGGGCTTTAAGCACCGCGCCGAGGCTTTTATTGGTGCAAACACAACGTAAAACCTTTAACACATATAGCTCAAACCCAATTAGGCACTCCCTGTTCTCAGCGGTGTAGTCTACGTGATACGCAGGTATACCCACTAAGAAAGCTCCAGGATTTCCATATACCCACTTAAAAATGCCCAATGACCCGCAACAACATACTTTCCATTACATTTTTGATATATTTTGAATTGTTATCTGTGTTTTTCTTCTTCGCATAGGCTAAATAAAGGTATTTCCACCGTAAATTAGTGCATAAAGTGTATCAGAATACAGGAAATTAAGTTGATGCTCAGCACAAACCT
This sequence comes from Gymnocephalus cernua, assembly GCA_023631565.1. NCBI lineage: Eukaryota > Metazoa > Chordata > Actinopteri > Perciformes > Percidae > Gymnocephalus > Gymnocephalus cernua. Next base: position 27,597,054 of record CM042446.1, read on the forward strand.
TGGTTGGATTCTGTGGTGATGCATCCATATATAGACTGTTGATAATAAGTGTACAGATGGGATCCGGACAAAAGGGCAAAGCGAAAATCGCACATCCTTGAAAGTTATGCAGCAGGTTAATGGAGGTTACATCCACTGCAAAAACCTGATATAGTGTTCAGAGTGTTCAGTTTTCACTTACACTGCCTGAATTTCACATTGATTTAACTGTCTAAACCATGAATACCAACTTATGTATTAGTCTTTTAGAAGCTGTAGCATTCAGTTTATTGTCAATGTCAGTTTTAGTCAAAGTTTGGATTTTTGGATGCAAGCATGTACCTTTGTCATGCACATATGCACAGGTTAAACCATGTTAACTCAATTGCTGATATATAATTGAGGTTTTAGCTGCAGAAATGCTGCTGTTTTAAACCCGGTTATATCACATCTTATCCCGAAAAAAAAAGTGTCCAGGAGCAAGATAATTGCCCTAATAACTTGATATAACTTGATGTGCAGCCCTGTCTTCTAAAAAGTTACATTCCCATGCAACAAAACTGCATTCTCCATTACGTTTGGGGGAAACTTCTTTTGTCCCGGGTTACTTTTGTGTTAGTCTATATCGACGACGTTTCATTTCCGGGATTGTTCAGGTGCCACTAGAAATTCCACCAGATGTCCCTCATTTTGACTGGTCTGTTTGTTACATTCCTCTTCCTCTGTGTTGGCGTTCGAACCTCCGGTGGATTTCTGAGGACTCTGGTTAACTGCTCCTCAGATCTCTGCAGGGTAAATCCAGACAGCTAGCTAGACTATCTGTCCAATCTGAGTTTTCTGTTGCACGACTAAAACAACCTTTGAACGTGCACATGTTCCACCAAAACAAGTTCCATCCCGAGGCTATTTAGCAGCGGCACCGTGGCTCCGTCCGGTGCTTAGCCCCGCCCAAGACGATTGTGATTGGTTCAAAGAAATGCCATTAAACCAGAGCACGTTTTTCTCCCATCCCGGAATGCTGTGTGGACTAGCCAGACCCTATCTAAACAAAGAGACATCACAGAGGCCGCTGTTTGTGCGTTCGTTGTATGGGAACGACAAGGGTGGTATGAAATTACATTTCTTTGGAAAAAAAAGTGGCTTACGGTGTGATAAAACACACGACATTCAGGAAATCTTAGAGATGCAAAACATAACAGTAGTTAATGCAGCTGACGTCCCATATGACACTTGTTCAAGAGTAAAACAAATATATTTTACTCCTTAAGTCTCCATTTATCACTTCTTGTGGGGCAAAGAATCCCATTGCATTTAGCTGTTTCTCTAATGTAGCCTGTTAAGTTGGGTTTACACCATATTGTCTGGTTCAGTTGTATGTGATTAAAATCATTACTAATGGAATAGAATGATATGTTTAATTATAAATCACTCATGCAGCCTCTTGTCCGCTCCACTGAGAGCGCTGACATTCCAGGACAGCATCGTGTGGACACATGACCCTAATCTGTGTCACCAGCTCTCTGTAGCTGAACTGTAATTCACCTCTTGACCTTTCGTACCCCCCACTCTCTCTCTCTCTCTCTCTCTCTCTCTCCCTCCCTCCCTCCCTCCTCAGGCATGGTCCGTGTGTCCCTGGCAGACATGGACCGGGAGACCAGAGAAAACTACACTGTGGTCATCCAGGCAAAGGACATGGGCGGACAGCTGGGGGGGCTCGCTGGTACCACCACTGTCAACATCACACTCAGCGACGTCAATGACAACCCGCCCATGTTTGACCAGAGTAAGAGCTCTCTCTCTCTCTCTCTCATATCAAGGAATGCTGTGTGGACTAGCCAGACCCTCCTCCTTGGCGCTTATGGAGGAAGGTCTGGCAAAGCGAGACTAGTTTTGTATTACCTGGAAGTACACTTATATTTTAAAAAACACGCTGTTTCATTTCAGGGCTGCTGCTTGTCTTGTTGTTTGACTTGTTCCGCTACACGGGACTGCAGCATGTGTAGGCCACATGTGAACGCTGATATCCAAAGTGAGAGTTTACTGTTCTGTAAGGATGAGAATCAGCCCCTCTGACCACACATCTCTACATCTATCCACCTTATTTCTCTCCAGCATCCAAGCCATTAGTCCCTCTGCCCTTCTCCCTCGGTCCACTGGCCACCAGTCCCTGGCCATTTACCCTGTGGCTGTCTCCCCCCCCTCCTCCCAGCCACCAGTCGCCCCAATGCTGTCTCTTTGATTATCCCATTCCTGCTCCATATTACCGTCTTCCTGAGGTCAGGGGTTGTCTTAGCTGTCTGTGGTCATCATCCGAGCCCGATGGGTGGCTTCACTCTGAGACAAAGAAAACACCCGCCCACTTTCACTTCCATCACTGGTTCCCCCACCAATTAGCGCCATCACTTCGATGGAACTTTGATCGGTTGTGAAGAGCTTCAGGGATCCCCCTGTCATGCACAATGTGCAGGCATTTCACCGTGGACTGCGGGGAGCGCCACAAATTGGGCAGCTGTCTCCTCTTCTTTGAGGTTAAACGGTAGATGAAATTGAAGCCGACCCACGAGACAGTATATAACCCAATTGTGAAGCGTCTATGGAGCCATGTATTCTAAGCCCTCTCTGATTTTTAGAGGAGAGAGCAGCTGTAGAGGTGATGGAAGATGTTTGACTCCCTCTAGTGGATATGTAAAAAAAAAAAAGGTCCAACAGGACGATCACCCTGTTCATCCATTTCCTCAGGGCTGTATCAGATGAGCATCCCAGAGTCGGCTCCGGTGGGTTCAGTGGTGGGTCGTATCTGGGCGAAGGACAGAGACATCGGGGTCAACGCTGAGATGAAGTACAGCATCATCGATGGAGATGGGAGGGACACCTTTGAAATCAGCACCGACCCCACCAACCTTTTCGGCATCATCACAGTGAAAAGGGTACACAGAATATAGAAATCTATTTTCAGCTGTGTTACAAGTCATAGGAAGTTGATATAACTATCTCCATTATTCCTTTTATCATAAATCAGAAAACAAGTGAAAATTCTGTCAACTTGTGTTTGAAACTGCTGCCAAATTGCAGGAAAGGTTTTAGTGCCCATGAAAGATTTCCTCTGTATAATGCTTATCTGTGTCTTCCCCCTCCAGCCACTGAACTTTGAGAGCAAGCCCAGTTATACTCTGAAGGTGGAGGGCGCCAATACCAAACTGGACCCCGCCTTCCGCCACCGCGGGCCCTTCAAGGACGTCACCATTGTGCACGTGAGCGTGGAGGATGTGGATGAGCCCCCGCTGTTTGACTCAACGGCGTACTTCATCGAGCTGCCAGAGGACGCCGAGATCGGGACGCTGGTGAAGACGGTGTCGGCGAGGGACCCGGACGCCGCCAACAACACTGTGAGGTGAGGAAGAGGAGGAAACAAGACTTTTTTGAATTTTTATAGCTTTCCTCCTTTTTCAACCTACTGTCCCGTTGCGTCCCGCAGGCCAAAAGCCAATAGATTTAAACAACATTTGGCTTCACCAAAAACATATAAGTTGTATGAGTCTAAAAAAAAAAAGAAAAAGTAAAAAGGATCATTTCACTTCTTTCAGTGAATTTTGGGTGTTTTATTCAATTTTATAGCATTTAAAACAAACAGTTGAAATGGTTTTAAAACAGTCTATTATAATCCATCTACAAACGTGCCTCTGATGTTAATTATTAGTCAAAACAATTCATATTAGCTTCATATAAATTAAGTTTATTGACCATTAGTTCAAAAAAAGTGTAAAATTTGTGGTAGTAAGTTGGTGTTAGTGGCCCAAAAAAGTGTTCATTTTTGACCTGGGAGGACAACATGTAGCAATGTCGACAGGAAGACAACACAAGGGTGAAACGCCGACTGCACAAACCACTCTCCCAAGACTTAATGCGTCATTCATTCATTCAAGTATAAATCATGTAAATCATACAGTTGTGTTCAGTATTATTTGTATTCATAGGTTTTACAAGAAAATGTAGCTATCAACCACTGGATGTTTGTTGTTGTTTTTTCTTTATTTCCAACTGGTGTTTTTGCACGTTAAGCTCCAAAAATCTCATATTCTTTACATCACTAAAGATCATTATTCTATTTCTTTTGATATAGCATAAAAACTGATAATGGAAACCTACCTTATATAGGTAAACCATCACAGTAAATAGTCTGTTAAGTTTTTTTCTAAATGCAGTAAAAAACAAAAAACAAACATTTCAAGCGTCTTTTACTGGCTCGTGGTGGGTTCAAGTTGCAGCTGTGAGGCTCTGAAATCTCAAACATAAGTGTTGGCTGCCTGAAAATGTTGCATTCATGAGCACAGTATTTCATTAAGTTGTCAGACAAGGAAATATGGACCTCATGAAAAGAATCATATTGATCTGAAAACTTCTTCAATACAAAATGCTAATTACGAAACAATATGGCTGCTGTTCAGCTGCTGTTTTTAAATTCAAGTTAATGCAAGTCCATTTCAGAATATGCATCATCAATATCGTACTAAAATGAGTGCCAATAACAAATCACATGAAAGCCAGGTGGACTGGAGAGTTTTAAGTAACGAACTTCATGTCCTGAGTGTTTCCCTGCATTTCTCCCAATGCATGCTGGGACAGACTGTAATGCAAGTAAGATCCCCATTGACATCAGGACAGCTGAAAGGCTACACATCTTCCACCCCAGAATAACAACACCTCTTCCCACTGCACCATTAAAGATGATGTTATAATATAAATAATAACAATTTGCACTTACATGTGGCACTTTGTAGTGTGGCTTATTCTAAGCTAATTTACTTCTATGTGATTCTTGCTGTTCTGAGTTTGAACCTTCGTGGTTGAATGCACTTATTGGAAGTCGCTTTGCATAAAAGTGTCAGCTAAATGAAATGGTATGTAATGTTTATTGATCCAAAGCAATTAAATGAGTTGGCTGACTGGTTTCCCTGGCTCTGTGGCTGTAATGTAACCCAATCACCAGCAGAGGGCGGCATCCCAACATGACTTAACTGCAGACATGACTGAGAAACCGTTTATCAACACACGTAGCTACGTGTGTGTGTGTGTGTGTGTGTGTGTGTGTGTGTGTGTGTGTGTGTGTGTGTGTGTGTGTGTGTGTGTGTGTGTGTGTGTGTGTGTGTGTGTGTGTAGACAGGTAAATTGTCGCATAACTGTAATGTGCACATCTAAAAGTGAAGCTCCTCAGTTTGGACAGCTGATACTGAGGGAGAACAATCATAATAATGTTGCTAATAAGTTTTAACATCCAGCAATTAGTCACCAACACACACAGAGACACGAGGAGCCGAGGACTTTTACTTCTCTGTTATTGGAGAGTATGTTTTGTGCTCTAACAGAACAGATGTTGCGTTGTGGGTTTACTGTCCAGACTGCACCTCTCATAAACTAATTAGACATAAAGCCTTTAATTAGGCTATTAATCATCGGAAGGAATCGACGACTGCGGCAGTAAACGAGTGTTTCACACGGCACAGGCTGTACCGCGTCCCAGCTGTCACAGCCTCAGGGCAGAAAGTAGTGCACGGGAAGTGTGTGTGTGTGTGTGTGTGTGTGTGTGTGTGTGTGTGTGTGTGTGTGTGTGTGTGTGTGTGTGTGTGTGTGTGTGTGTGTGTGTGTGTGTGTGTGTGTGTGTGTGTGTGTGTGTGTGTGTTCTGGCAGGTAAAGTGTCACATACTGTAACTGTAATTTGCACATCTAAAGGTGAAGCAATTTCATTGTCGATTACTCTATTATTTTCTTGATTAATCAATTAGTTGTTTGGTCTATAAAACGTAAGAAAATGGTAAAACATGTCCAGTGTTTCCCAAAGCCCAAGATGACGTCAAATCTCTTTTGTCCACAACTCAAAGATATTCAGTTTACGGTCACAGAGGAGAGAAGAAACTAGAACATATTCACATTTAAGATGATGCGATCAGAGAATATGAATCAAATCGATTAATAAACTATTAAAAATAGTTGGCCATTAATAGTTGGCTAATAGTTGACAACCCATTGATTAATCAATTAATGTTTGCAGCTCTATCGGGAACCGCTGCTCTAAACTCTTTGATGCTCGAGGAGCGCCACTGATGACAAGTAACCGACAACTCTCTCATTCCTGAAGAGAGAGGGGAATCAGAGCAGTCAGCCACTGGTGCAGCTAAATCCCCAGAGCTGGCACTGTATTCTGGCGGGGTTTTTTTGTTTTTGTTTTTTAAATGTCGGTTTGGAGCATGAGAAGAGTTACAGCACAGGTAGCAGATAGCTGAGGAATCAGATGAGGGTGACAACGAAGGGCTGAGATACAGCAGCAGCAGCATGAGATGACATCTTTCTGTCCTTTACAAACAGCAGCATGACTGGGAGATATAAATGAACCCAAACTAGCACATGGTGCACACACACACACACACACACACACACACACACACACTTTGACACATTCCTACACAAACAGCAGCCCCTCCTCACAGCTGTGGAGGAGTGATATTAATAGAGATCCTTCAGGGAGATCCTTGCCAGCCGTGGATATGCCAGTCATGACTGATCGCTGACTGACAGACACACACACACACACACACACACCTTGAATGGATTTCAAATTACACATCGCACCGCAGAGCCCTGATGTCCAAACCAAGAAATTAATTCCATTTCTATAGACGGCACTTTGCAGCCTGTGCATATAACTGATCATCAAATACACATTACCAAACTTCCTTACAAGAATTAACCAGAAATAAAAGTAGCCGACAAACAAACAAGCATTATTAGGCCCTGTCTTAAAGAATCAACAGCAGAATAAAACTTCACCAAAAAGCAACAACACAGAGATGTAGAAACAGTATGACCTCCACAGCAGCTGCAGCCACAAACACACATACTGCATTACAGCCAAAAGAGAGCAGCGCCCTCTTTACACAACGTATAGATCAACCATCACAGTGAGTGTGTTGTTGTCCTACTCACGTGTCTGAACGAAGTCCTCCTCAGTCTGCTCCAGGTCCAGCTTCTCTGCTCTGCATTCCCAACGCAAAGGTCCACTCAGCCTCTCTGGTCCCAGTATAACCAGTCAGCCTCTCTGGTCCCAGTATAACCAGTCAGCCTCTCTGGTCCCAGTATAACCAGTCCACTCAGCCTCTCTGGTCCCAGTATAACCAGTCAGCCTCTCTGGTCCCAGTATAACCAGTCAGCCTCTCTGGTCCCAGTATAACCAGTCAGCCTCTCTGGTCCCAGTATAACCAGTCCACTCAGCCTCTCTGGTCCCAGTATAACCAGTCCACTCAGCCTCTCTGGTTCCAGTATAACCAGTCCACTCAGCCTCTCTGGTCCCAGTATAACCAGTCCACTCAGCCTCTCTGGTCCCAGTATAACCAGTCAGCCTCTCTGGTCCCAGTATAACCAGTCCACTCAGCCTCTCTGGTCCCAGTATAACCAGTCCACTCAGCCTCTCTGGTCCCAGTATAACCAGTCCACTCAGCCTCTCTGGTCCCAGTATAACCAGTCCACTCAGCCTCTCTGGTCCCAGTATAACCAGTCCACTCAGCCTCTCTCTGGTCCCAGTATAACCAGTCCACTCAGCCTCTCTCTGGTCCCAGTATAACCAGTCCACTCAGCCTCTCTGGTCCCAGTATAACCAGTCCACTCAGCCTCTCTGCAGTCACATCAGGGGTATTTCGTCACAAACAGCAGAAGATCCTCATTGAAAGTAGTCACCTGGAAGATCCACCATGAGCATTTTAGCATTTAGCATGTTAGGCACACCCAGCATGCACCTGTTGTTGGCATCATCGCAACGGACAGCTTACAGATTCTAGAAAACAAATGCATGAGGTACAAGAAACTTTGACAAAGTGTTTGGAAAAATGGTAACTGCAAAATGGCTGACTGATGAGGGGAACTGGGAACAGGTGTGTAGGTGGGAATCTGAGGACATCTAGTGGATAGTTTGAGGATAGCAGGTGTGGGGAGAGAGGAGAGTACATGACCCTGGGAGAAGTGAGCAGGGGCTGTCCCATAAATTGCCTCCTCGACTCCTCCACTTGCGTCCCTTCCTCGCGTCTTAGTCCCTCTCGCCGAGGAGGCACGGGTGAGACGTGAGGAAATCATGCGAAGAGAGAGGCAACTAGCAAATATGTTTTTAGAGTGATGAGATGTCCTTTCCTCTGAAGCGCCCAGTGACGGGCTGGCCATCTGGAATTTGGGAAAATGCCAGAAGTGCCACTACTGATAATTTGATAAAGATTGTACTGCGGCGAGGTGCGTGGAAAGATTCACTCGGAAGGCAGAGTTCCTAATTTCCAAGCTAGGTTATTGACAAAAATAGGGGCGGTGTGTTGCAAATGCCAGGGCCGTTTTTAGATTTTAGATCCGTTTAGATTATTTGTTGGGCATTTTCGGCCTTTATTTTTGACAGGACAGCTGAAGACATGAAAGGGGAGAGGGGGGGGGATGACATGCGTCAGCTGTTTGGGCGGAGTCAGCAACTCCTTCAGCTGCACGCCTATAGCTCCTCGATGATCCCTCCTCGATGCTCGCTCCTCGCCCCTGGGACAGAAATGAGACGGCCTTCATCGAGGAGGGACAGAACAACTTCCGGTTCAGCCGAGGACAGAGGAGTCGAGGAGCTACCAAATAAGAGACATGAGAAGCACCCAGGGACAGAGAGCCAGGCCAAACAACCAACCAACTAGTGTGTCCTCTGTCAGAGAATGACTTGATTACCTGAGCTCTCAGTCAATATTTTTGTGCGATGCTGCACTATAATTGTATTTATTTTTACGTGGCAGCCTTTATGTCCAAATCCACTTTATTTTGGGACTAATAAAGTAATCTTGAATCTTGAAATACCCACTGCATCATGTCTCAGATGACAAATGGTATTTCTGTTTTGCTACTTTTGTCTAAATTCACAAAAGAAATATGCAAATGAAAAAAATTAAATATCTTTCCATTTTTGGCATTTCTTTCTTTGGTCAATTACTTAACACAATATATAGATTTTTAAAGTTGTTGATCAAATCACTTCCAAGAGAATGATTAGTCCATTAATTGATTCTCTCATCAATAAATGGACTAATCATTCTCTTGGAAGGGATTTGATCTGATGCAGACCTCTTCCAGGTGAGAGCAGAGTGAAGCTGCTACAGGTGTACACTGTCCATGTGTGAACACACAGGAAACCCCATTTGGGAAAAGGGCCTGCGGTGGCAGGAGCTGATCCAAGGCAGCCTGCTGCAGGTCTGTGTATGCCTGGCGTACATCAGTTTGGCAGAGGAGGCACATACTCTGATTAAGTCTTATCTGGAGCCTATTCTTCTTCCTGTGCCTTCAGAAGCTGCCAGCCTGATGCCTTATCACACAGATGCACACATGCTGGATTGTGCGTGCGCTTGCTTCCCCCTCAGATAGGATTATCAGCTCCCCAAAACACACACACACACACTTTATTCAACACTGATACTTCACGTGGCACGTGTCATTTTGTGTCACCAGATATTCCATCGAGAGGTCCAGCGACCCCGAGAAGTTCTTCTACATTGAAATCACTTCCGGGTCGCTGATGACGGTGCGTTCGCTGGACCGAGAGGAGATCGGTTGGCACAACATCACCGTCCTCGCCATGGAGATGAGTACGTCTCACACACACACACACACACACACACACACACACACACACACATACAGGCTTTCTCATACAAAATCTCCTTTTTTATCAAGTCATTTATGTTCATGTTTGCCAGTGCAATACAAATATTTCAAACTGCTTCTCAAAAGCATAGATAGATAGACATCAGTGTTTCATGACCTACAGTATATAAAAATAAGAGTCTGTATCTGTATTGAAACAAGGAATAAGACGGCACAAACAAAATAAGCTTGTTTTTTGAAATAAGTTTCTACGCAGGAACAATTTTTCACAAGTGTAAAGACATGAAGGATTTAAAGTAGAACTGAAATTTGAGCTCTACTCATTTCTTGTCTACAAACATAATGTAAACTAAAATACTACTGCAGCTATTGCACACATTTACATATTATACATCTGAAGAAAATAAGTTTTTTGGACATATTTGTTCATCATCACCCTGTAAATCTTGTAAAGGCGTTTTTCTCCCTTTTTCCACAAGATTGCATAGCGTTGGTTATGCACCCTTTAGATCAGATTAAAAATTAATTTTGGAGGGCCTTGTTGTGTTCTTGAGTTTGAATTCCGCTCAGAAAGTAGAAGCTGGCTTTCTGATGTTAACACAGATTCCCAGAACTTTTGATTAAACTTAGTCTGGCTCAACAGATTGATAATGCTGGGATAAAACATGACATCCGGTGTATGAGATGTCCCTCCCCTTCAGCGAGACCGCTAACCCAGGACGGTTGTGATTGGTTTAAAGAAATGCAAACAAGCCCAAGACTGTTTTGCCCAATATAACAGAATAAATAAGCGGTGTAGCAAGACTGTGCATGTGGAGATAGATCTGGCAATGTGAGACTAGATTGAACTAAAGTTAAATTACTTGTTATCGGTGATTAGTCCTAGCCTGGCTCTGTCCTCCTACGTACTTCCGCTCAATTTTCAGTCTGGGTTTGTGGTACATTCTTGGGTTTTCTCCGGCCAAATCTTTGGCGGTCCAATCAGCGAACAGAGGGAGTGGCTGAGAACGATGACGTTGAGGTCGTGTGCTAGTTTGAGTTGTAGTTCCGTAATGGCGGCGGAGAAAGATGCGAGCGAAGCCCTTCGGTCCGTTGTGGCAACGCTGCGAATATCCAGAAGTTAAAGCCCGAGCGAGAACAATCTTTGCTGAGTTTTGTTGGTGGCCGTGATGTCGTGGCCCTCCTCCCCACGGGGCTCAGGAAATTTAGATTTTCCAGCTCGCTCCGTTAGCGGTGAAGGAGTTGGCTAAGGCTAACGCTAGCGATGCTAAGCCGACGTCACGACCCAATGTTAGCGATTGGTCACGGCAGATCCAATAGTTTTAAACTTCAACAGAGTACCCGCCTTCAAGGAAGTTAACACTTGTCAATGGAGAGTGGCCAGACTCTCTGGACTAATGAAATGGACCAGAGTCTGGTAGGACCAGGCTAGATTAGTCCAAGGATTTCCACTGATTTTTAGTTTGGCTCGAAGGACTAAAGTTACAGACAGAAACCACTTGAGAAGGAGATTCATGGGTAGAAAAAAGCCCAGAATAAACAGATGTGCGCATACACTCGCACAAACAGAGAACCAGTGAACCCGTGCAGAGTTGTCACGTGGAGCGGGAGATGTCCTTCAGATGTGAACGTCACCTTCACCCCCCCCCCCCCCCCCCCCCCCCCCCACACACACACACACACACACACACACACACACACGCTTTGTTTGTCTCTGTGTTCCTTTGTTTAGGCAGACACACATAAAAGGAGATAGTAATTAATTGAATGAATGACTAATTGAATAACTTTTCGAATTGGTGGCTAATTAAAGATGTGACGTGACGGCTAGGGCGAGAGAGGGCACACGTAGGAAGTGATGGAGAGAGAGAGAGAGAGATCTTTACTTTACTTTTTCCATGATTAAGTGGCTTTTTGTGCTCTCGTTTCTTGTTTTTTTAAGCACTTTGAACTGCAAATTATACTGCATTATATTTTGACATTAGTATATCACAACATAGTCATCATTTTACAAGAAAAGTCATTATTTGATATTTCACAAGCATGCTGCATTCACCAAAGAAAAGAAAGTACATTATCTTGTTATTATGATTTACTATCTCATAATTACGAGAACAAATCTCATTATGAGAATGCTATCTAGATAGATATGTGTTGTGCTGAATAATACTAAAGTTGTGATTTTATGTTTTAAAATAAAGTCAGGAAATTATGAGAATTAGTTCATAATTTTAAAAGAAAAAATGCTTTATAAAAGACATTACATCATGATGCAAATGTTTAATTTCTTCCGAAAATTCTGTATTCTGAGAATTTAGTCTTTCATTAAATAATCCCAGTAAAAGCTCTCCTCTCTCATCCTTTTCACATTCTTGATGGAAGCTCATTCAACTCATTCAAAACTCTTATTTGTTAAAGCAACTCAATCAATATTCACATTTTAATTGAACTTAACTCAAACAGGTGTTCACACCGCTGATTTCCCTTCACTCTGGTAAAACGTCAACACAGTTACAGCACATGTAACACACACACACACACACACACACACACACACACACACACACATCAGCTGCATAAACACCCACGCTGTGACCTGCAGTGCCAAAGTCACGCCACTGATTGATCGATCATGTGATAAAACCTGAGAAAGTACTTACTGCCCTCTAATTGCCTTTCTGCTGCCTATTACACAGCTGGTTAAGATATGCAAATTCTGATTGGTAATGGGGAATAATACAATTGTAATGTAAGCGCGAGGAGGCCTAATGCGCCGCAGGCTTGCTGTAAATGAGCGCAAGATTAAGGGAAGGACAAACTAAACTCAGCAGGATCCTCAAAGAGTCATTTATCAGAGTCCATCAATGCAGCCCGCAGCTTCTGACCAGTGTGTGTGTGTGTGTGTGTGTGTGTGTGTTTCTGCAGATAACCCCATTCAGATCTCAAGCGTGTCGGTGGCTGTGAGGGTCCTCGATGTCAACGACAACCCCCCCTCGCTGACGCACTACTTGGAGGGTTATGTGTGTGAAAACGCCAAAGCAGGACAGGTACGAAACATCCGACATGACAACATGAAACATCACAGCATGAAGAATGACACAGCTGATAAGTGGTGGAAGAAAACAAAGTATATTTACTCCAAAATAGAACGTTTGAGGTACATTGTATTCTTCTACTCCACCAAACCTCCCAAGGAAAACACATCACTTTTAACTCCACTACGTGTATGTGACTGCTAAAGCTACTAGTTACTAGTTACAAATCAATTACCATTTTTAAAGAATATTAGGCTCCCAACAGTGTGTAAAGTAGTTTAAATTAGCTCCACACAAACCCTGCTGTCTAAGGGGCCGTCCACACGGAAACGCTTCTTGGTATAATCGATTTTAGCCCCGATTCACCCCTTTCCGACAATCTTAAGGATGCTCCGATTATCGTAAAACAATCTGATCAGATATTCCTGCCGTGTGTGGTGTGTTAAGACTGCTCTCGTCTACTCGGAAGGACGCCGGAACTGCTCCCATCTCAAAATCGGGGATATCCAACATGTTGGATTGTTTTGGCCCGATTTCTCCTCGTGTGTGGTGTCCCCCAGGGACAAACAAGCAGGCAGCCTGTGGACTGTGGCGTGTAGCCAATCAGAAAGCGAGGTGACGAGGCGGCGATGAAGCACCGGGAAACAAAATCAAAACAGCCGGCAGCATGGAGCACCAGAAAGTCCGTTGGACGTCAGAGCGTTGTCTCCACTTCTTTGACCATCGCCTTTTCTCTTGATAACGTTTTTTTTTCGGTTAAAAACAAACTACAAACTATCGCCACTGCATCCTCTTCGTCCACCATGATTGTTTACTCTGAAGTCACGTTTGATCTCGAGGGATTTTGCGAGATTTCCCGTCTGACCTGGGAATGCTCGGGAGTCAAATCGGTCTGTGTGTGATGTGTTGATCTTGCCGTGTGCTGCGCACCACACACTGTACGACCCAAACTGTTAGACCCGGGATTTTGTATCGCCGTGTGTGGGGTCTCTCAGGATTGGAAAATCGGCCGACAATTTTAAAATCGTGGTATGAAAATAAAATAAAATGGTGTGAACCAGGCTTTAAAATAATTTCAGTTTCTCTACATGTATTTCTCTTCATTACATTTAAAATGTATTTCTGATTTCGTACATCTACATCTGTGGATGATCTTTGGTTGTGGTTTTTATATCAGCCATTTAAAAAAAACATTCAAACGTTACTTCAACATTAATGAGTCATGAAAACTGGTAATAATCCACTCTGAAAGTACTTGTGATACATAAGTACATTTTGCTTATACTTTCATGTAGACTAGAAACAATATGTTTATTGGACTAAGAAGATGGATGTTAATGTTTTCTATTTTGTAAAAGCTCATGTTTCCTAATTATATATTGCATGCACGATCACTAGGGCTGGGTATGGGTTCGAAAATATTCGGTACCGGTACAGATACCAATACCGGGACTTCGATACTGATTCCTAAACGATACTTTTTTCAATACCAATTTAATAAAACAAAAAGAAATTACAACATTACCCATGTACGGCACAAATGTATTTATTTTATTTTCAGCTCCTACTACGTTGTAATGTAGAGTTTTCCTTGCGTGTGTCTACAACATTTAATGTTAGACAGCCAATCACAAACAGTATTAGATCTGGGTAAGCATGCTGCATGCTGATTGGCTCACTGATGCTGATGAGATTTACTCCTCAGGTATTGAAATTGAGTTTTGAATGATGAGGCTTTTTTCGATACTCGATACTTTAGAGGCAATTCGGTCGGTGCCTAAAAAGAAATTGAATTGGGTACCCAGCCCTAATGATCACGGCCAAACATGAGTCCTCCACTGGGATCTGACTGTGTCTGTGTGATGAAATCCAGCTGATCCAGACGGTGACGGCGGTGGATCCAGATGAGCCGCTGGGTGGACAACACTTCTACTACAGCTTGGCTCCGGAGGCCGCCAACAACCCCAACTTCACCCTGAGAGACAACCAAGGTAGACAGTCTCCACATCCTTTGTTTATATGTCAGTTATGTGACCCAAATAATGTAATTACACAAATACACAGCCTACGCAGGCAGCGCATCTTTATTATCATAAAACAGTTTTTCTAACTGTATCACCCCCCCCCCCCTTCTTGTCATTTTTGTTGCTATGAATGTGTTTAGGGTCAAGTGCCAACAACAATTGAAATAATAACAAAAATATACAGTCTGACCAATAATCACTTATATGATTACAATTTGGCATATCTAAACAAAATCAACAATTACCAGTCATACTCCTTAAGACCTCAGCTAAAGACGCAGCTGCGCGTCCAAACGATGTTTGACAAAATTCCTACTCTAAAAGCGATATTACAAAATTGTATTGTAGACATGTATTTACTATTTCAATCATGTATGGCCTAAGACTTTGGTAAACTCATTTCAAGCACCGAAACAATACAATACAACGTACAACGCATCATAAGGTTTGTTTTCAAAAACAGATTTGGGGAATTTCAAAAAAGCCAACATCAACGTTTCAGCTTTAGTGCCAAATTATCTCTGCACACATTGCTCTAGAAGAGAATGTGTCTGTCACTAGAGGGAAAGCTGAGTTTGTCCTGAACATTTTGATATGAAACACATGGGGATCAGTTATATGCAAATACCTTAAAAAAGGTGAATTTAAGAAGATAAGTGAAAATGCCCTCAGACCTCAGAGGATTAAAAACAGAAACCGCGGTTATGTAAAAATAAATTGACAACTAGACACTTTTGTAATAATTGTAACAGGCCTATACGCACATGCCCTGAACCCTGTTATCTGTGAAAGTCAGCGGAGCTCACAAACACTCCAGGAACCCAAACCTTCCCTGACCTCTTTGTCTCTTTCCAGACAACACAGCGTGGATCCTGACGCGGCGAGGAGGCTGGGCGCAGCAGGACCAGACCGTCTTCTACTTGCCCATCTTCGTGTCCGACGGTGAGCAGCCGGTGCAGACCAGCACCAGCACGCTGACCATCCGCGTGTGCAGCTGCGACCACGAGGGCAACATCATGTCATGCAACGCCGAGGCATACAGCCTGCCCGCCAGCCTCAGCAGAGGGGCGCTCATCGCCATCCTGGCCTGCATCTTCGTCCTGCTGGGTGAGTTATGAGCAGTGCTGGAAGAAGTATTCTGTGTTCCAGCGTGTTCTTCTGTAGTTAAAAATAGTGTGACATATTCGTCTTTAAGGTTGATTATTTCACTCGGGAGAAGGTATAACGAATACTCAAAAGAAGCCGAAAGGTCAGGGTGTAAAACAAAGTGCTGCAGTGATTTTAACCAAGGCCTACTGCTGCCCCGAGGCTCGCCCTCCGTCAGTACATTTACATTCTGCTACAAACATTTAAAATGCAGTATGACCTGAGCTGGAGACTCCAGGTAATGGCAACTGCATGACATTTTTCTTTGTTCATTCGCCTTCATGCTCTGTATGGAATGAGGCATTTACACAAAGTAAGAGAAGGCCTTAAAGTTCATTTGTACAAGCAAGCCAGCTTTCCTGACTTCATAGCAGTTTTAAGTGTGTAATGATGGAGAAAAAAACAACAACCTTAAAATCAGGCCTTTGTGCATGTTCAGATTTCAAGTTGGAGTTCATGTATTTTACCGTTGTTCAAATATTTAAAAAATTAGCGTTAAGCTGTTATTATTTTTTTTAATTTAATTAGCTGCTTAATCTAGAACGTTTGCAAAAACATTCTCAAAAGTCCAAAGTGACATCTCACTGCTGGTTGTGTCTGACCAACAGTCCAAAACCCAAAGATATTCAATTTGCAAAGAAGCTGAAGTCAGTAAATGTTTATTATTTTCTTGATAAATTACCTTATAGGTTCAACAATTAGCAGAATAGTATTAAAATAGTTTCATGTCTAGTCAAGACTTTATCTATCATGCATCTGATCTACAAAAAAACAGGATCTGTGTGTCTGCGGAAAAATCAAATATCATGATATTTTCGACCAAATACATCGATGTCGATATTGTAGGGTTGACAATTGGTGCTTTCACCAGAGTTTTGAGAAATAATCACCAATAATGTGGATACAATGACTAAGTGGGTAAAGGCAAATAATAAGACTGCTATTGAGTCTGGACATCACTTCACTGTAATGTAGCCTTTACAGTGATCCCGTCATATCACGATATCCAAAATTACAAAATCCAAAAAGATGTAGCCACATATATCGATGTCCAAATGGTCTCTACATCCTCCTCCGCAGCGCTGTGGAGGAAGGTCTGGCAATGCGAGACTAATGTCCATATACTATCTGTAATGGCTAAGCCTAAAAAACTTAAAGCCACTGAGGGGCTGCTATACGGACTTGAAACTAACAGTCTATGGCTAGTAAACTAGCTGACGCGCTCTCTTCTACCTTACACCGCTCAGTAGAATACTGTTGAGATCACAGACTCCAATAGTCATCGTTGCATTTGCATTTATTGATTACAATGTTCTTGAAATCATTGTGCAAGAATCCATGTGTCCATTAAGCTCCATCAACTAAAATGTACACATCCACATGAGCGTGGCGGTGTGTAGCGACTTGATGCGGTCAAAAACTATTTGTGCTCCTCCGATTAACGGCACCCCTTGTTACCTGTTGAAAGGTTCCTACCTAAATAGACATCACTCAAAAGCACACTAGTGTCACCAGTGGACAATGTGTGTCCTACACCCAAAACAAATGAAAATGGCTATCAAAATATTGGCCAGCCTTATCTGTGTTGCTTCCTGTCGACAGCAGCACTTCATTCAGACATCCATAAACGTCTCCTGTGTGTCTCCGTCTGACTGTTTCTCATCTCTTCCTTTGCCCAGTGATGATCCTGCTCATGCTCTCCCTGCGCACCCATCGTAAGAAGCCCTACCTGTGCGACGAGGAGGAGAATGTCCACGAGAACATTGTGCGCTACGACGACGAAGGCGGCGGCGAGGAGGACACCGAGGCCTTCGACATCGCCGCCATGTGGAACCCGCGCGAGGCGCACCATCACCTGGGCAAGATGAGACAGGACATGGTGCCGGAGATCGAGAGCCTGTCGCGCTATGTGCCTCAGGCGTGCGTCATGGGCGGCGGCAGCGGGGACAGCAACGTTCACGGATACGTGCTGGCGAAGCTCCTGGACGCCGACATGGACCCGTGTGCCCCGCCCTACGACTCCTTGCAGACCTACGCCTACGAAGGGGAAGGTTCGGTCGCAGAGTCGCTTAGCTCGCTCCAGTCGGGGACGTCCAACACGGACCACGAGTACGACTATCTCAACGACTGGGGGCCTCGCTTTAAAAAACTGGCCGAGATGTACGGCGTGCTGGAGACAAACGCTCCTCCGATGTGGTAGAACACCGGAGCCTTTGCCTTTTCTTTTTTTTTTATTTGAGAACAATTACAGCGAGAAAAAGAGAGACACAAACATCAGAGACAAAAACGTGATGTGCTCGCGTCCACGTCCATGACTGTAAGCACTTGAATTCCTGCCGAAAGCCTGGATTCTCCACAGCATTGAAGGCCTGGGATGCCCGCAGCAGCAGTAGTGTGAGCTGGTTTTAAACCCCCCCACCCCCCTCCAGAGACTGAGGCTGGATTGGCAGCCTTTGCGAGGCCGCAAAACGCAAAAGCAATGGCTTCAAAGCACATGTTTAACTCTGCTGCCTGACCCAGCCACAGGCAGAGCCCGCTTTGGTTCAAAGAATGGAGCGATTGATGGCAGAGATGAAAACGACAGAGACCTGACTCACAGCAACACGGCCGATCTTCAGTGCTTTTCATACACGACCCGAGCCACAACTCTGAGCAGGGTGGGGGGGTGGATGAAAGAGAAAAGTCATAGCCTCAATGTCTTTTTTCTTTCTTTTTTCCTCTGTGGCAGGTCTTAATTTATTTCTTTGTTTCACGTGCCGTATTTATACTTTTCGCTAACTTATTTGGGTACTTCCAAACGACACTGTACTTCAAGTGCCATGGCCTTGTGAGGAAATATTTTAAAGATCACGTATATGTTGTAACATACATGATGTAAAAGCTCTTGTTTTCATGCATCTCTACAGTAAAGGACATGCACAGGAGAGGGCGATGCTGTAATCCCATGTGGGTTTTCCAGGTTGATATGTTTATCGTATTATTGTTTTTCGTATCATTTTTGATCTATGTGTATTGTAAATGTGTTTGGGTTTTTTTTTTCCCAAAAGCGTAAAGCAGTTCATTAATAAGGATGCAAGGGAAGCCATTTTTGGGAAGTGGATGTCACTCAAGATGTGGAAGTGCGACCGAGTCGCCTTTCATTTCGGATCCAACCACCGTGCCAACGGGAGTCCGACGCCAGCGAGGCTTGACCTGTCCTGTTAGAGACACTGCCGACACGCACACGTGGCTTAACCCCTCCAATCCCGTGGACTTCAGAGACATTGATAATCTGCATTAAGTGCCAAATGTACAACAACAACAAGGACAAAAAAAGACATTTTGGATGAAGAAAAAAAGAAAAGAAATCACCAAAAGATATGACAAAAGGATTTTACAAACTAGGAAGAAAGTGAAAGTACATTTTGATAATTTGATTGGGTAAAAGTTTACTTGAACTCCATGTGGTCAGTCATGCTGCGGTAAGTGGTATGTGAATGTAGATATTATTTTGTATTCTTGGTAATAAAAAGGAAAGAAAAGAACTTCTCTTCTGTCGTGAAACTCCCTCGAAATGAGAACATTGTTATATTCATAAAAACAAATGATGCTTTCTGAACATCTGGGTGGCAACATTTTCCAGAGTTTGTAATAATAAAGTGCTTCTTTTTGGTGCTGAAGAGCATTACACAACTCGCCGAAGCGTGACAGGAATGGAAGTCCTTCAAAAGATAAAGCAGCTGGTTAAATTTGCAATCATACGCCGAATTGTCCTCCAAAGTGTTATTGCGGCTGATTCACTTTTCATTATGGTTTCCCTCAAAGTGCCTAATTTGCTTGACTTATTTTGTTTTCGCAGCGATAATGCTTAGCGGTGATTAAAAGCTCATCGCCTGCTGTACCTGAAACTCGAGCCTCGGCAGCACCTCGCAGCGATCGTTCCGTCTGATTTCTTTCACTGTAACGTTTATATGAGCCACTTGGAATCAGTCAATTAGAAACAGGAGTCTTTACTTAATTGCCTATGTCAATCACAGTGAAGGAAAGGTAAACATTAGATGGAAAAAATAAAGGAAATTAAGAAGTGGGCAGCAAAAGCAAAGAGAATCAAAGGGATAATCTATATTTTCCACTACTATGCTTTTCCATTTTCTTTGTCAAAACCAATAACAAGGAAATAAGTCTGAAATATTTGGCTCCAGCTTACCTGCTGGGTGGCATTCAACAGTGAAATTGCACAGAAGATGAGCCTATAATATTCCCAGGATTTACATTTTTACTTTTCTTTTATTCTCTGCATGCCGAGCAGAACACTTCAATTACTCACCGGGGGATATTTCTCCTTTATTTTAACACGCAACAGTCCGCAAAAGGCTTCACAAATCTTTATGTTTCTCCGTCTTGCATCAGATCAAAGTTTCCTCCTACACTTCTTAACCTCCAACCTCTTATTTCATCATGTGACACTATTACTGCATAATGCCTGAAGTGGGAGGAGCAGCTCTTGTCAGCAGGTTTGTGTCGTCTTCCTGCCCTCTAGTGGTCTAAAATGGCTTCATACACCTTCAAATTTTACTATTTGAAATATTGTCAAGCTGAATGAAGAATTCAATGAATATATTAGACAGTCATAGTTCCAAAAATATGTCTACAAACACTTCTAACTTCATTGACGTCATTCGTTGGTAGGTGTATTTTTTTTTAAAACTTTGGGCAGAGCCAGGCTAGCTGTCTCCATATGCTTCCAGTCTTTATGCTAAGCTAAACTAAGTGCGTCTTGGCTGCAAGTATGTGTTAAAGTATAATATAATAAGTAGGCCTGTAACAATTATTACATAATTGTCTAATTGTGAATTTGTTTTACATAATTGTGGTTTCTTTGTTTAAAGCTGTAGTGCGTAGTTTCTCTCCCCCATGAGGAATTCTAGGTAATGACAACAAAACTGTTGGCGCGTCCACATGATACAAGCCTTTCGTGACCGTGCACCCCCCCCACCCCTCCTCTACACAGTTGCTAGTAGCCAAGGAGGACATGGAGGATTAAAGAAACATGATGGACTCTTCAGAAGAGGTCATTATCTTCACTCGAGAGACAATTACATTGTTAATTGCAATTATTTCTGAGATAATTAATTGTACAGTACAGCACAATTTGAAATTGTTACAGCTCTAATAATAGGTAAAAGTACAGTATAATAAGGGTATGTGACATCACCTCTTTCCAACTTAGTCCCGCCCACTTCAAACCCGTAAGACAGTAAGGCAGAAACAAAAACACGGAAATCTGTTGTATAAAAATAACAAAACTGTTCCAACTCTGGCACAAAAAAGGCCTTTAAATCTTCAAAATAGATTTAAAAAAAATCAAATATTTTTAGAGTTGCAAGGACATGCATTCTCTGCCATTTCTGCTCATAGCTGTGGCTGCAAGTCGGCTAGCTTCCTTCTCTTTTTCCTGACCTCCACCAGATTAGTTTTGTTAAATTTGGTCCATCTATAGTTTACTTTCTCCTTTAGTTAACTTCTGTGTCTCCTCGTCTCCCCTCCTTTGTCCAACCTTGACCTGGATTGTGACCTAAACATTGTCAAAAATAAATATATATGCAACAGTTTCTCAGAGGCCAATGTCTTATTTTTTACTTGACAAATGTAAAGGTTTCAGTTTGTAATAATATCAGATACAGAGAAAAAGCAAATCATCACTTCTGAGTCTTTGTGGGGAAAGAAACTTTCTATTCTTCCGTTTTTTATTATTCCGTGAATGGTATTCTCTAGGTGACCAAACTCTTCAGTCGGCTCCACAAGAAGGATCTGCGCCGGCTGTGACCCTATTCCCATCACTCCTCCCCATAAATCTCTTGTCATGAGCATCATAAAGCTCGTGTCCTGCGGTCTCTTTCCTCCTCAGTACCCTTTCCTACACATTGCCCCATCCGGCTGCATAAATAAAATCCTAACAATCACAGACGCTCCATCGCAAACCTCTTCTTTCCCATTTTGCCCAGTTGTCAGCCTCTCCCAGGGCCATTTCCAGGCCGGAGCAGTGCCATCCGAAAGGAACTGAGGGGGTAATTTGTCTTAAGCTCCACTGCTCTTTCTAACAGGCGAAGGAGCTCAAACGGTGGAAGATAATAAGAAGCCTTCCAGCTCTAATCCTGTCGAGGGTAAACCGCAGCAGACCCAGTGAATCATCCCCTAATGCGAAGTGGAAAAACACACTCCGCTCTGCTGGAAATTGAGGGGCAGAAAGGAAAGGCAAACTCAAGGCCTTGGGAGTGTAGAGCAGGTCCAAACCATTTGACGTGGAGTTGGAGAGCGAAACATATACAGACCCAAATCGCTGCCGGTCTTCCTCTCTCTCTGATCCTCTTCTCATCTCTTTCTGTGTCTCTGCCTCTCTTATTCTGTCTGTCTCCTCCGGTCCAGCACTTGCTTCTTTCTCCCATACAAATGCCCTCCACGTCTTTCACTCCGTTCTCTTCTCCCTTCCTCTAAGTCTTTTGTCTTTTCCCTCCTCGTCCTCCTCTCAGCCCAGCTCACGAGTGTAGCGATGGGATATTTCAGCTTTATCTCTTTAAGCTGCAGCATGAACATGAGCTTTTGCCCGTCAGGGTCTTTGCTGCGAGAACAGAGCATCTCGTGAGCGCTGCATCATCGGCGTCTCACAGAGGTTTACAGTACTGTAACTTCACAAGAAGCTGCAGACGCTGGTGCATGCATAGCTTTACTTTTTAAAGCAATAATCTGCTCATTTCTTTTGTTTTGGAAAGGGTGGTAAGTGTCCATGTTGTAGAATTTATCTGAAAGCACTCAGGACTACCTGAGTCCTGACTCCCACTGCACAGCTCCTTGGTCTCGGTGATGTTGAGCTCGAGGGCACTTTCCCCAAAATGTCCGGAGCAGGTTGTTGTGCTGCCTGATGGTATCCAGACAGAGCACTGGGGCTTTAAAAGTGTCATTCCTTCACTGCTGCAGGAGATGGTGTTAACAGAGAAGAGAATGAGGGATAACAACACAGCCTCAGGGGAGCCCATGACACACCTGCACTCCCACAATGCCCACTTATCAGGTTTATTTCAAAGATATTTTAGACTAGACAGAAAACATTCTGGGCCATAAGGTGCTGCAGGGCAGTGTCACTCTGTTCCCCATACTGATTATTCATGTTGATTAAGGATTACAGAAAACTGACCCTGAATCCGCCATAAATGATCAAACCACACCTCTCGTACACTATCAATACTCAAAACCACTTCAAGCTATAGTGCATATTTTCTCCCCCATGAGGAATTATAAGTAGTGACAACAAAACTGTCTGCGCATCCAGATGATACAAGCCTTCCGCTTGATCGCCATACTGAGAAATACAGACAGTCTTAATTAGCTTTGTATAAACTAATACGGCAATGGCTTGAATGTAACGGACCTCCATTAATATAATAAAAGATATGCACTAAAGCTTTGACAACTTTAATTTGCTACAGTAATTCTCACGTTTTGTTGCCTGTAACATATTTGCTCACATGCCAGGTGGCATGTTGCCCATTGCAGGCAACCTAAGGCCCTTTCACACTTGCACTGTAAATCTGAACTTATCTAGACATTACCCAGCGGCGGTGCATGTGAGAACGCAAATGTCTGACTCAGTTGGATTGGACATTAAACAGACTTCACCCTGCCAGCTCCATAGTACAAACTGTGTGTAATCTGCGACTGAGCCCAAAGTGTGAGAATTCACAGCGACCATGTGGGTGTGTTGATTACGTTTGTATCAACTCCTGAAAAAACTGAAAGACAACGGCTCAGGTAAATGAATGGGTGTCTTGGGATAGCTCAGTTAGCAGAGCGGGTACCCATATATAGAGGTTTACTCTGACCTGTGGCCCTTTGCTGCATGTCATCCCCCCCCCCCCCCCCCCCCCCCTATATATATATATATACATGTTGGAAACTCAGTTATGGCTGCACTGCAGTCTGGATTTCAGAGTGCAATTGTTTTCCCTGAAATATGATAATTCTGGAGTATTTGTACAATGACATCCCTTTCTTTTATTCCAGAAATAGGACACATAATTTCCCCCCAGATTTGCTTTGATGCTTGGAGATTGTTACATTTACAAGTGATGGGAAGCAAATCTGACAATTGATTATGGCTCCCTTTCAATTGGTGCCATTTTGGTAACATCTTATTTCCTGGAGCCACATTAAAACAGAAGAGCCAAAAATCTAAATCATCTACAAAGCATCCCACACACAGAGAGAGAGCGAGAGAGAGAGAGAGCGAGAGAGAAAGAGAGAGTGCTGAAGCATCCTCAAACACTGGAAACACATAGGAGACTGGAAATATATAGGAGACAGTGCGAGCACTCCGCAGGTAAAGATGACAGCAACGTGACAGAGGAACACAAGTACATGTTCTGCTTTCTACCAAGTCAGGATTATTCAAGACATTTTTCATTCTGCACTTCAGACTGTTTTTTTGATCCTGTGAGATTTATCTCGGCCCTGCCTGCTTTGCACATTTTGTTATTAATGGCAGTGACAGACACCTTCGTCTCGGAGCCTACATATGTGAATTAAAATAAAGCGGTGTCGGGCTGAGGTGGGAAGTGATTCAGGAGGTGTTAACTAAAGTTGTCAAAGGCAATGGATTAGAAAAAAGGAGGTTAAATAAAAATAAGAAACCCCCCACTGGTCTTCCAATCCCTGCTACTTCCTCTCGACAACCAATATGTTTGTGTCCTTCTGCCCGAGAGAAGAACCCCATCGCTTCTTCCTGCTTTGACAACAAAACAAAAACAAATGGAAATAGAAGTAAAGCATGATAACACAAACTGGATCTGACAAATTGGACTTGGCACACAGCGTATTAGGTATCCGAGAGCTTTGCGATGGATGCCACTTTTGGCAAATAGAAAAAGAGCGAGGGGACAGGAAGGGACGTGATGGAGGCAGCTGAGAGTGGGTTGGTATATGAAGTGTTTGTCAAATCTAAGCTGGATTGGGATATGGCTACAGCACTGGTTGTTGTCCCTGTGATAGTGTTCTTATTGAGCTGCTAAGCCAGTGAATCCCAGCAGGACTGTTTGTTTACCAGCCTTCTTTATTTTGTCAGACCACGGAGATGGAGAATATGTGGATGTTGGTGACTCCTTCCAGATAGATATCATACTAACTGTGGGGGTTAAATAAACCCGACTGCATGAGAGTTTACGTTGGCTTTTGTCTTACTTCTACTAAATCTTTTTATCTATCTTTTTAAATAGTTCTCCACTGCAGTTCTCCGTTGCTGAATTAAATAACATAATGTATGTATGAGTGTGTCATTACTTTTTAAGTAGTTTTGTACACAACTTGCCGAGTTGTCGTCATATTACGCAGAAACATGACGAACGAAATGAAATGTTGGGTTGATAGTAGTCTCGCATTATCATAATAATCTGCTTTGGACCAATTAAACCACCTGGGACGGGCAATCATATCCCACATTGGCATCAAGCCAACCTGAGTCTGCAGATTTCACTGACGGTGATTTCCACTTGAAGGCCAATCAGTGAAATCAGCAGGTGGAGTCTTTGAGTTAAATTAAATCCTGCAGACTCCCAGCCCTCCATGGCACATGATTGCCTGTCCCTTGAGGCTAAAGCCACCTAACGTGTGGCTGAAGATAGACATGAAGACATGCATCTTTCTGTGCATCCAGTCACGCACACATGTAAGCCCAGCTGTGCAGACCCAGGCGGCAGTAAAAGCACATTTTGTGAAGGGTTGCACAAATGTGTCATGCACTTTTGAGCTTATCCACAAAATCACGACAGAGTTCAGTGGATAAAGCAGCAAGTTTCTTATATAAATGATACAATACATTTGAATTGAAATCAATATACAGTAGAAATACACAAAATATTCAACTTACTATCTGAGAAATATTTTTTCCTGTCAGTTTGGTGTTGCTAATGTCTCGACTGTAGTACCCATGACCCTCTGCAACGTTTGGTGTTTAAAAGACTGAAAGCAGAATTCTTTCATATATTCAGCACAATAAATTGATTTAAACTGTTAAGTGGTTTAACAGAGTTCAACAAAAGCGTGATAGCTTCATAGCTTCATAGCTTCATAGCTTCAGCTCACCATTAGCGGCATGAACATTCAACATTTAAGCTATTTATGTTTGTACATATCTAATTAATTACAAATACATTACATACATATATTACATATATGCAGCCACCCAGACTGATCCCTAGTGTTAATCTGTTTATATCATGATCTATACTGTTAACCTGATTGTGACATTTTATATACTGTATACATTTTAGATTTGCACCTTATTGTTAATCGCTATCTTTCCAACTTTGTATTGCGAGTGCTGCACAGCAATTTCCCTCAGTATAAATAAAGTTGTATCTTATCTTATGGTTTATTTTATTTTTTTAAGATCATTTTCTCAATTGCATTCTCAATGATGTTTCGAGGGAAACGTATTACGGGACTTTCAACCAGGAGACCGCTGTTCATGTCCTGTGTGAAACCAAAACTCAACATTGAATTAGTTTAACATATATATAACGTTACGTACTTAACTTATGTTGCGTCACAAATGTACTTATTTTAACCCAAACCATGATCTTTTCCTAAACCAAGTAGTTTTGTTTAAAACCTTGCATGATTGAGAATGCAGTTTAATTGTATGGGAACGTACACTTTTCAGTCCCTCCAGAAAAACGCGATTATGCGATCGCAGAATTCAATGCATAATCAGCCAATGTCCGCATATTCATGCGGGGGCCGCATTTTTTCAAATACGCCGCACTTGCGCCGCATAAATTGCCGATTTCCGCGCAAAATATGCGGGGCTTGCATGATTTCACAATCCCCGCATTTTCGTTGCAAAAAAAGTCACATATATCTAGGGTTGGGTACCGAAACTCGGTGCCAATGGGCCCCCGGATCCGACGTAAACGGTAGTAACGAGACCCAATAAGAAGAAGAAGATTTCGGTGCCTTGTTTTGGTGCCTGACTTTACACTACAATCGACAGCAGGTGACGTTAGCCTACCTTTAGCTAGCAGCGTGATTAAACACGGTTAACATGCTGACAGGTGACGTTAAACAGTGTAAAGTGTGACTGTATATCAACAGTCTGCTCTGCAGCGCAGCAGCTGCCGACGTCGGAGAAACACAGACGGTGCATTCACTGACACTGGTAATATACAGCCTCGCTGTGCATTCGTAGTTATTGTAAAATACCCTTTTCCCATCTGGTTGCTGTTTTTGTCGTCCAACAGCAATTTAGGCCTACTGGTGACCCTACATATATCTCAGCAGAAAGTTAAAAAAATGTTGTGTTTACTTCACACAAGAGCAGCCATTTTCCCCTGTTGCCATGAGAACGTTATGAAGTGACGTAATTTCACCTACTGAGAACACGGTGTTGGGGGAATCACTTTTTTTCTCTTTTTCATCAAACCGCAATTTTTGCAAGTTCCCGCAATTTCATCGCATGAAATGGCATAAATATCCCGCATATTCCATCGCATTTTTTAAGAAAACGTGCCGCATAATCAAGGATTTTTGCCCGCAACAATCACAAAAAAACTCCGCGTTTTTCTGGAGGGACTGACTTTTAGACGACAGGGTTGCTTTTCAAACATCTCTGGATGGGATCTTCAAACTTAAGCAAAAAACGTATGCTGAAGCACTTGTCTCTGTACTTTTATGAAGTGGACAAAAAAGGAGATAAACTAGATGGACTTAACCAGAAAGTCCTCGAGTCAGTTATGTTTTGACAATTTAGTTGTTACTGTCACTCCGCGCTTATTTTATATCCTCAACGTTCCACTTCCCAGATTGCTCCGGTGTCCCTCTTTTCAGCCGGATGTCCGTCACCTTCCTCTTTCTTTGTGTTGGAATTTTAAACTCCGGTGGATTTGTGAGGACTCTGGTTAACTGCTCCTCAGATCTCTGCAGGGTAAATCCAGACAGCTAGCTAGACTATCTGTCCAATCGGAGTTTTCTGTTGCACGACTATATTTTTGTACGTACACGTTCTACCGAAACAAGTTCTTCCTGAGACTATTTTGCAGAGGCACCGTGGCTCCGCTTGGCACTTAGCGCCACCCAAGACGACTGTGATTGGTTTAAAGAAATGCCAATAAACCAGAGCACGTTTTTCTCCCATCCAGGACTAGCCAGACCCTCCTCCGCAGCGCTGTGGAGGAAGGTCTGTCAATGCGAGACTACTCCCTGCTTCCTCTGTGCCTGGCTGCTTCCTCTTTAAGCTGTATATATTCAACATTCACAGAATAATCAGTCCTTGCAGTTGACATTTCACATTTTGTGCACAAGAGTCCTACCTGTGTTTGGCTTCTCTCTTTTTTTTAAATCAATATTTGAGTCTCGTCGGGAAGTGCCGAGCATCTGTTTCACACACCTGCAGCATAAATGAAGGCTCGTTTTATTTTATATGTTAATGTATCTCATCTAGTTTAATAAGATAGGCACTTAATGACATTACTAACAGTGACAGCCAATCTGAATATTAATAGAAAGAGAAGATTATACAAACAACCAGAGGAGATTTCACAGAGGTCTCGAAGGCAGGAATTAGGAAGGCCATATCCCCTCAACTCAGAGCATCAGCGGTCAGTCGTTACCAGCTCCGACATCCCCGTCCTCAGGTGGAGCTTTGAAGGGCGAGCAGCGAAGGGCACGCCTCAGGCTACATCGCCAGAGAGCGAGGGATGGATGGAGAGCGAGGGGCTGTCATAATCAGTCCAGGATTACGTGTGAGAAAGCCCGGCCCGTGCTCGATGCATCACGGGAGCTGCCAGCGGACATCACTCATCGACACACTTCACGGAGCCCCAGCCATGTGAGTGAAGAGCAGCTGCCTCCGTCTGGTTCCACCTGCCAGCTACCTCATCTACTGAATACTGTCTGATAGCGTGTAAATCTAACAATGTAACATGGGTTCAGAGAGAAAAAAAAAGATAATTTAACGCTGCAGGAACAGATATTGTCATTTTGTGACAATATAACTCAAGGCTCCAAAAAAGGTGCTAGCGTTAGCAGTTGCATGACATGATCATTGCAAGTGTCTTGGATATATTTATATTCACGTATTCATTTACGCAGGCTATATCTTGTAGGGGTGACGCTGAATAGTCGACTGTTCAATGATTGTGATAAATACTATATTGAAATAACAACAACATTTTCTAAATTCATAAGCTTGTATGTTGTAATAACTATGTTGTAAAAACTATCTTAAAACTTAATAATAAAATATCATGAAAAAAATTGTTTTTTTCACGTAATAACGTGATTTATTTATTTATTTGTTTGTTTGTTTATTTAAAAGGGACAATGCACATCAATTGACATTTTTTGTTTACACTCAAAATGTAAATGTGCCAGAGTTAGCAAAAAAGCTAATTTTTATCTGTAGTCCCTTGGCAGGTCAACACATCATCACATAATATTAATAAGAATGCAAGAAAGATAAGAAAGCAAATTAAGAAAGAAGAATGAAAAGAGATATAATGATATGTTTTTCTTTTTTAGGCGTGGCAGCACTATGCTTCTGTAACTGAAAGTGTCTTAGATATATTTATTTTCATATCGACAATTCAATTCGAAGGAGCCTGATTCAACTGCCAGTCTCACAGTCAAATTGTCACAGTACTTTATAAATACCTTTTTGCATAGAATATTAAGCTTTTAAAATAATGGTTGGTATGAATGATATAAATCGTGTTTTAACGTTAAACATGTGGCACACCACACCAGTAAGACTATCATCAATGTGTTTTTTTTGACAAATTGGCCGATTTATATTTGCTAATAATATGTTGGATTCATGTTAAGACATTTTCATTTATTTATTTTTTAACTAGAAACTCTCTTCATTTATTAGACAGTGTGCGGGGGGTTTCTTTGCAACTTTTGACTTACTTATCCCCCTCCAACGCACCTGTCTCACATTGAAGATCTGCAAAGTATTTTTCTGTAAAGAAAAACTTTTAAATAATTAACAATTTGGCGGCCCCCCTGCAGTGACTCTGAGGACCCCCTAAGAGCCCCGGACCCCCCGTTTAAGATCTCTGGTCTAACTTTTCATTGGGGGAAACTGGGGGAATTTGCCCACACACTGACTGTGCCCTCTACAGATTCTCTCTCACACTGTAAGTACAGTCCTGCAGGCAGATTCACACACCTCGTACTGATGTGGTGAGAGAAGTGAAGCAAAGCATTTCTCCTCACCTCTGACTCCACATCTCTCCAACCAACAGCAGCGAGAGCGGCTGTGCCTCTCCGACTCAACTCCAGTGACAAATTGGAGGACAAACGAGCCGGTGCACACTCCTCTGCCTCTGCACACTCCTCTGCCTCTGCAAGTACAGGATGTAGTTTGCTCATTATATTTTCACTTTCAAGGAAAATTAAGCAATTCGTGACCTTTATTTCCGCCCAGTAGCAGTTACGGTAACACAGACTGGACTTATTTCTTTCTCCGACCAACATTGCTAAAGGGCACCATAGCAGTTTATATAGCTGAATAACTTTAAAAGTCCCGCCCGGAGCATGGCTCTATCTGGTAGACAGAATGAAGGTGAATTTAGGCAGACAGAAATTGATGCATCATGAGAAAGCATTTTATCGGGCCACAGTGTACACAGGAAGCAGCATGATACATATTCCCAGGATGAGACACATTTGTTTGGAGTTGAGTATGACCTCCTTTAATCCGTCATGCCGCCTCTCCAGCCTCCCCGGCGCATTCATTAAGGCCGAGAGGCGTAAACAGATCGATGGCATCAGAACAGGTAGATCTGGAGTCTCAAACAGGGTCAAATGTAGTCGCTGCTTACATAAAAATCATCACAAATATAAGCTATATTCCCCTGGTCAAGCAAGACACATTTTAAGATTAGGAATGCTATATCCATTTAAAGATAAAGACAGATCTTACTTTCACACAATAGTTTTGAAAGTTTCCACTAGTTTCACAGAATTTAGTTATATATGAAATCCCTGAAACTTATAAAACAAGACACAAAACTACATATACTGTACAGTCGAAATACTAGTTGAAATGAGGCTTATATTAAAACAACCCTCCTTATACATAAAGCAGATGATGGATGACAAATGATTGTTTGGCTTTTGTTAGCTACTTTCAGCTTCTTGTTTTGGTTTTCTGACCCACACACGGACGGTGTGGTTAAAACTAAATTGGCAGCAATAGCTCAGACAAGCTGGCTGAAAAGGAAATGCATGTAGCTTGTGAAGAAATTGAAAACATTTTAGCAGCTAAAGGAATACTAAAGGAGCGTGCACGAGGAGAACTAGGCTCGTGCATGCTCTCTCGTGCACACGTTTAATAGGCGTTCCCTCTCGGGAGCAGGTAGGGTGTTGCGCATGTGCATTTTTTCAAAAAGTGGAGAGGGCGGTTCTTTTCTACAATTCGGGAAAATCCTCCATTATACCTTTAAGGTTAGGTAGTTAAGAGAGAGAGAGGGGTACGACATGCAACCGAGGCCCTGGACGGAAGTCGAACTGTGGACTTCACCTTTAAAACTTTAACAGACATGAAACTAACTTTTCTTTCCACATAGTGAATAATTCACAAGATACAGTATTTACAGTTTTCACTGAGGCTATTTATATTTTGGTTTGTTCGTCTTTGGTAGAAAGTAGTTCCAGTAAAAAAACCTGAAGTTGAATTTATCAAATGTAATTTGATTACGCTTTTAGCACATTAACCATGGGTTCCAATCTACTGTGGACTCGCCATTGTTTGCATGTTCTCATGTCTGTGTGGTTTCCTCCAACAGTTCAAAGACAAGTTTAGTGAATTGGCGACTTTAAAAGTTACCTGTGGGAGTGAGTGTGGATGGCATCTTGATCATAGTCGTGTACCCTACCTCTTCCTACCAGTTACCAGCTAGCTGCATGCCTTAACAGGTAAGCTGTGGTGGCAGCACTATTCTAAAACAAATCAAAAACCTGCAGTGTTCAAATCTTTTTAGGGGCCTGAGGTGGGGACAGGGAGGCGGGCTGATGACTTTGACGGTGGGGGATTTAGTGAAAACGGCTGGCCTAGCGCTTTCTCCACAACTGATGGATTAGACTAGCTGGAGCGGGGCTGCGAAAGAAAACGGGGCCCGTCTCACACTGAGCATGTGTGTGTGTGTGTGTGTGTGTGTGTGTGTGTGTGTGTGTGTGTGTGTGTGTGTGTGTGTGTGTGTGTGTGTGTGTGTGTGTGTGTGTGCATAATTTTGCTTGTCTGCCTTTATGATTGTGAGCATAAAAAATGCACTGCTTGCAGAAAATGGCTCGCAGGCCCTGTGTGATGATGGCACAATAAAGGTTTCTACAGTCAATACTCCAGTATAGTCCAATAATTTGCACAGGGCCATGCATCGCTGGGAACTATCTGAATCAATAAGTGGGTAAATAAATTAAACTGGCGATGGGACAGTCGAGGAAATACATCGGCAAATGGCAAAAACGTCAGTGAAATGGAGAGAGCAAGCGCTCTGCTCCTCCGCTGTACGGTGTCCATTTTAGGACATCCTCAGATCTCAGACTCAGGTGTCATCCTCAGGAAAACCTCCGTCATCCTCAGGAAAACCTCCGTCATCCTCAGGAAAACCTCTGTCATCCTCAGAAAAACCTCTGTCATCCTCAGAAAAACCTCCGTCATCCTCAGGAAAACCTCTGTCATCCTCAGGAAAACATCCGTCATCCTCAGGAAAACCTCCGTCATCCTCAGGAAAACCTCTGTCATCCTCAGGAAAACATCCGTCATCCTCAGGAAAACCTCTGTCATCCTCAGAAAAACCTCCGTCATCCTCAGGAAAACCTCTTTCATCCTCAGGAAAACCTCCATCATCCTCAGAAAACCCTCCGTCATCCTCAGGAAAACCTCCGTCATCCTCAGGAAAACCTCAGTCATCCTCAGGAAAACATCCGTCATCCTCAGGAAAACCTCTGTCATCCTCAGGAAAACCTCTGTCATCCTCAGGAAAACATCCGTCATCCTCAGGAAAACCTCCGTCATCCTCAGAAAAACCTCTGTCATCCTCAGAAAAACCTCCGTCATCCTCAGGAAAACCTCTGTCATCCTCAGGAAAACATCCGTCATCCTCAGGAAAACCTCCGTCATCCTCAGGAAAACCTCTGTCATCCTCAGGAAAACATCCGTCATCCTCAGGAAAACCTCCGTCATCCTCAGAAAAACCTCCGTCATCCTCAGGAAAACCTCCGTCATCCTCAGGAAAACCTCCGTCATCCTCAGGAAAACCTCCGTCATCCTCAGGAAAACCTCCGTCATCCTCAGGAAAACCTCCGTCATCCTCAGGAAAACCTCCGTCATCCTCAGGAAAACCTCCGTCATCCTCAGGAAAACCTCCGTCATCCTCAGGAAAACATCCGTCATCCTCAGGAAAACCTCCGTCATCCTCAGGAAAACCTCCGTCATCCTCAGGAAAACCTCTGTCATCCTCAGAAAAAACGGCCTCATCCTCAGATGGTCAGTACCGATCCGTTCCGCCTGCCCGATCCGTTCTGCGCATGTGCATAAGATCTGCGCATGCGCAGAAACTCGTACTCTTACGACCCTACCCGATCGGTTCTACGCATGCGCGATTGCCGGTCCGTTCTGCGCATGTGCATAATTGCGTAGCAAAAAAACACTTGACGGCAATTTTTCTTTTTTATAAAGATATTTAAATTAAGACTTGTTGTCACCGATACAAAACCGCTAGCGACGTCATTGTTGTGTTCATGTTGATAGTTTTACTGGTAATACTTCGTCTTGACCATAGACCATTAATTAATTATTAATATACCTGTCTATGGTCTTGACTAATAAAGTAAGTGTCCTTTCAAAGACGAGACGACAGCTCTTCCAGGCACCACTGCTGTATACCACTATAGTAGCTACATGCTAACGGCAGTAAACGTGTCATCTTGTCGGCCATTGTTGTTAAATTCACCCCAATTCTGGGTCTCATTCCTACTGAAACATGTCCGATTGGGTCGTGTTTGGTTCAGAAGCCTTTATCTGAGATTTCTGACGTTAGAAAGTGCTGCTTCGTTCCACTACAATCTAACGTTAGCATACTCCTAGCGGCTAACTATTATGTAGCATGCTAACGCGACATAGCTAGCTGTTATCTTGGCCAATGATGGTAATTTCTCCCAAAATTCCGGTCACTTTGCTGGGACATGGGACATTGTGTAGTATTTGGTTTAGAAGCCTTTATTGGTGATTGTGATCCGTGAAAGATCACCACCGTTAGCCAAGATTACAGCTGTGTTGCGTTAGCATGCAGCTACATAATAGTTAGTTAGGAGCAAGCTGGGCTCTCACAGAGATCTCATTTGTAGCCCTGTTTTACCTTATATTCTTATAAAAGTACAAACACATGAAGTGAGGTGTATACACATGATTACGCTTTATTTAAAGCATGATTAACCTGAAGCATGACGGAGCAAGGCTCCTAGCTCAGGCTAGCTAGCGTTAGCAAATTACCTTCAAAGTTGCAAAGAAATTAAGCAACGTAGCTAAGTCTTTGTTTAATTTGCTACGTGTCGTACTGGATGCCCGGACAACCCTCCGTATATCATTAACAGATACTTAAGGCAACTCCAGCAAACAACTTGTACTGCCAATGTCTAATGTTTTCTTCCAGCAACCGGCGGAATGTTTCGTAAAGATTTAATAAAGTTTAAAGGTAGTGTCGTAAAAGCATGGGCTTCTAAGCATGCGCAGATTTGTGCACATGCGCAGAACGGATCGGGTACTGACCTGACACCTGAGGCCGTTTTTTCTGAGGATGACGGAGGTTTTTCTGAGGATGACATAGGTTTTCCTGAGGATGACGGAGGTTTTCCTGAGGATGAGGCCGTGACGGCCTCATCCTCAGAAAAAACGGCCTCATCCTCAGAAAAACCGCTGTCATCCTCAGAAAAAACGGCCTCATGTTCTCAGGTGTCAGGTCAGTACCCGATCCGTTCTGCGCATGTGCATAAAATATGCGCATGCGCAGAAACTCATACTGTTACGACCCTACCCGATCGGTTCTACGCATGAGCGATTGCCGGTCCGTTCTGCGCATGTGCATAAATCTGCGCATGCTTAGAAGCCCATGCTTTTACGACACTACCTTTAAACTTTATTAAATCTTTACGAAACATTCCGCCGGTTGCTGGAAGAAAACATTAGACATTGACAGTACAAGTTGTTTGCTGGAGTTGCCTAAAGTATCTGTTAATGATATACGGAGGGTTGTCCGGGCATCCAGTACGACACGTAGCAAATTAAACAAAGACTTAGCTACGTTGCTTAATTTCTTTGCAACTTTGAAGGTAATTTGCTAACGCTAGCTAGCCTGAGCTAGGAGCCTTGCTCCGTCATGCTTTAGGTTAATCATGCTTTAAATAAAGTGTAATCATGTGTATACACCTCTCACTTCATGTGTTTTTACTTTTATAAGAATATAAGGTAAAACAGGGCT
Source organism: Gymnocephalus cernua (assembly GCA_023631565.1). Lineage (NCBI taxonomy): Eukaryota > Metazoa > Chordata > Actinopteri > Perciformes > Percidae > Gymnocephalus > Gymnocephalus cernua. The sequence goes on from CM042446.1 coordinate 27,632,406, forward strand.
ACAAATGAGATCTCTGTGAGAGTCCAGCATGCTCCTAACTATTATGTAGCTGCATGCTAACGCAACACAGCTGTAATCTTGGCTAACGGTGGTGATTTTTCACGGATCACAATCACCAATAAAGGCTTCTAAACCAAATACTACACAATGTCCCATGTCCCAGCAAAGTGACCGGAATTTTGGGAGAAATTACCAGCATTGGCCAAGATTACAGCTATGTCGCGTTAGCATGCTACATAATAGTTAGCCGCTAGGAGTATGCTAACGTTAAATTGTAGTGGAACGAAGCAGCACTTTCTAACGTCAGAAATCTCAGATAAAGGCTTCTGAACCAAACACGACCCAATCGGACATGTTTCAGTAGGAATGAGACCCAGAATTGGGGTGAATTTAACAACAATGGCCGACAAGATGACACGTTTACTGCCGTTAGCATGTAGCTACTATAGTGGTATACAGCAGTGGTGTCTGGAAGAGCTGTCGTCTCGTCTTTGAAAGGACACTTACTTTATTAGTCAAGACCATAGACAGGTATATTAATAATTAATTAATGGTCTATGGTCAAGACGAAGTATTACCAGTAAAACTATCAACATGAACACAACAATGACGTCGCTAGCGGTTTTGTATCGGTGACAACAAGTCTTAATTTAAATATCTTTATAAAAAAGAAAAAATGCCGTCAAGTGTTTTTTTGCTACGCAATTATGCACATGCGCAGAACGGACCGGCAATTGCGCATGCGTAGAACCGATCGGGTAGGGTCGTAAGAGTACGAGTTTCTGCGCATGCGCAGATCTTATGCACATGCGCAGAACGGATCGGGCAGGCGGAACGGATCGGTACTGACCATCTGAGGATGAGGCCGTTTTTTCTGAGGATGACAGAGGTTTTCCTGAGGATGACAGAGGTTTTCCTGAGGATGACGGAGGTTTTCCTGAGGATGACGGATGTTTTCCTGAGGATGACGGAGGTTTTCCTGAGGATGACGGAGGTTTTCCTGAGGATGACTGAGGTTTTTCTGAGGATGACAGAGGTTTTCCTGAGGATGACGGATGTTTTCCTGAGGATGACAGAGGTTTTCCTGAGGATGACGGAGGTTTTCCTGAGGATGACAGAGGTTTTCCTGAGGATGACAGAGGTTTTCCTGAGGATGACGGAGGTTTTTCTGAGGATGACGGAGGTTTTTCTGAGGATGACGGAGGTTTTCCTGAGGATGACGGAGGTTTTTCTGAGGATGACGGAGGTTTTCCTGAGGATGACAGAGGTTTTCCTGAGGATGACGGAGGTTTTTCTGAGGATGACAGAGGTTTTCCTGAGGATGACGGATGTTTTCCTGAGGATGACAGAGGTTTTCCTGAGGATGACGGAGGTTTTCCTGAGGATGACGGATGTTTTCCTGAGGATGACAGAGGTTTTCCTGAGGATGACGGAGGTTTTCCTGAGGATGACGGAGGTTTTTCTGAGGATGACGGAGGTTTTCCTGAGGATGACAGAGGTTTTCCTGAGGATGACGGAGGTTTTTCTGAGGATGACAGAGGTTTTCCTGAGGATGACGGATGTTTTCCTGAGGATGACAGAGGTTTTCCTGAGGATGACGGAGGTTTTCCTGAGGATGACGGATGTTTTCCTGAGGATGACAGAGGTTTTCCTGAGGATGACGGAGGTTTTTCTGAGGATGACAGAGGTTTTCCTGAGGATGACGGAGGTTTTCCTGAGGATGACGGATGTTTTCCTGAGGATGACGGAGGTTTTCCTGAGGATGACGGAGGTTTTCCTGAGGATGACGGAGGTTTTCCTGAGGATGACAGAGGTTTTCCTGAGGATGACAGAGGTTTTCCTGAGGATGACGGAGGTTTTCCTGAGGATGACGGATGTTTTCCTGAGGATGACAGAGGTTTTTCTGAGGATGACAGAGGTTTTCCTGAGGATGACGGAGGTTTTCCTGAGGATGACGGATGTTTTCCTGAGGATGACAGAGGTTTTCCTGAGGATGACGGATGTTTTCCTGAGGATGACGGAGGTTTTCCTGAGGATGACAGAGGTTTTCCTGAGGATGACAGAGGTTTTCCTGAGGATGACAGAGGTTTTCCTGAGGATGACGGATGTTTTCCTGAGGATGACGGAGGTTTTCCTGAGGATGACGGAGGTTTTCCTGAGGATGACGGAGGTTTTCCTGAGGATGACGGAGGTTTTCCTGAGGATGACGGAGGTTTTCCTGAGGATGACGGAGGTTTTCCTGAGGATGACGGAGGTTTTTCTGAGGATGACGGAGGTTTTTCTGAGGATGACGGAGGTTTTTCTGAGGATGACGGAGGTTTTTCTGAGGATGACGGAGGTTTTCCTGAGGATGACGGAGGTTTTTCTGAGGATGACACCTGAGTCTGAGATCTGAGGATGTCCTAAAATGGACACCGTACCGCTGGCAGAATTCATTTCAGTTTATGCCTCTTTGAACTATCAAAACACACAAAGCTGTTAATAGCGTGTGGGTGGGGGAGAGAGAGCAAACTAAATCCAGAACCACATTCCTGATGTAAAAATATGCTAATGTACATTCTACCACCTGCAGCAAAGGTCGTCTCCAACAGTATCGATCCTGACATGCGCCATCAGCTCGTTTTACAACACTGTCACCACTGACGGCAAACAATCTGTGCCACAAATCTAATTAAGAAACAATCTAATTGAGGATGAAATGTTTTGCCGGTAGAAAAATACATTTAAACACCCTCGTGGGACCACTGAGAATCAATGTTGTCTACACTGGGTTTGCAAGCTTTTGCTGAATTCAGGAGAGGAGGATATGGATTGATATGGAATTATTTTGTTATAAATAGTGCTGGAAAAACCAAGATGAGTATAAGATGCAGGAAGAGAAATCACTGATGTTTGTCAAGAGCAATATTAGCCAGAGGATTGTGTCTTTCCATCAACTGATAATCAACACAGGCTCTAAAAAAGGGTAGAAAGATGGCCCAGTAGGACATCTGATTGAAGAGACTGAACAGGACAAGTGGACTCGTCTGAGGGCCGTTCAGGTCAGAGTGGAAGAGCAGCGATTTGAGCGATTACCGGCGCAGAAGGAAAAGAGTTTGCCGCTCTAAGTGGACTGCCAGAAATGAAAAGCCTGGCTGGGATGTGTTGTGTCAGGGGGAGGTGACCTGCCATTTGATGGGCTGAGGAGGAGAGAAAAACAGCCAGGAAGAAATAAGTGAGCACTCCTGTCGAGCCCCTGCAGCAGCTTCATAATCAAGATCAAGATTCAGCGGAAAAAACAGTGAGTCAGAGGAGGTCGAGCCAAGATAAAATGGATTGTTAAGTGCTGTTGTTAGAAAGGCCCATGCTGGTGGCTTTGAAGTTTTCAGACCAATAACTACAACTCACAATGAACAAGACTAAAGAGGCTTCAGCCATGCTAGCAGCTCTGGGAGGTTGTGCTAAGAAACAATGGTGCTTTAAGCTAACGTCAGCATGCTAACATGTACACAACGACAATGCTAACACGCTGATGTTTGGCAGGTATAATATTTACTATGTTCAACATCTTAGTTTAGTATGTTAGCATGCTAACATTAGCTAATTAGCACTGAACACAGTACAGCTGATGTTGATGGGATTAGTTTTGCAGGTATTTGGTAATCTTTTGGTCAAAAATTGATGTGATGATGCTGCTACATAAAAAGTCAGAGGATCACCAAAGTCCTTAGATTTTATTCTGAGTAAAAGAATCTTGTGTACCAAATTTGATTCCAATACATCATTTCACTCCAAATCACAAATGTCAACCTCACAGTGGCGCTAGAGGAAAAGTCAGAGGATCACCAAAGTCTTTAGGATTCATCCCTGGGCAACATGAATGTCTGAACAAAGAGCAATTTATCAAATAGTTCTTGAGATATTTCAGTCTGGACCAAAGTGGTGGACCAACCAACCAACAGTACAACATCCCTTTAGCGATGCTGCCAGAAATGGCTAAAAGCAAAGGAAAACATGGGTCACAACTCTTAATGCCAATGTAAAAATGTAACTAAATAATGCAGGCGTATACCCTGACAAACTTTGAATAAATAAAAAACTGTTTTTGCATTAGAACTAAGACTTTTTTAGTTTGGTTTGCTGTCTTCTAGGGAGCTATATGTTTCCATTATTTTCAGTGTGCAACGAAAATCAGTTGCAAGAACTGTGTTACAAACTCTTGTCAATGTGGTCAAGGATGCTCTGTGACATCTGACATTTCAAAGGGCAACCTTTAAAACACCGACCTTCAAGGTCCGTGCTTATTTATTGTTTGTCCAATGAGTTTTAGATACTAACAGTAAAGCTACAGAATAAAATACAATAGTGGTTGCTGATGGTTGCATAATCTTGTGACAATAGCACTTACGTATTGATATAAAAATGAAATAGTGATAGATTTGATATATCTCAAGTCTTTAAGTTCCCTCTATATCTACATTTCATCATCCTTCTTTTCATCTACTGTGTCTCCTTTGACAGAACAGTTATGTAGAACACATTCTATGAATAAACTTCACTGGATGAATACACCCCTTCATAAAGAAAAGTGTCAAAGAGTACATGAGTCTGCTCTCTCTAAAGTGCTTACTGTTTGTTTACCACCTTTGTTGTCATCTGCAGGGACACAGTACTGAAGTGATGAAGGACGAGCAGTCTGTCACAAATACTGGCGGCAAATGATGGTTTACTCTCCAAACCACAAAGGTCGGACTGAAACAAGCCACTCAGCTGTTCTGTGATTTGCAGATCAAAAGAGCCTCATGGAAAGGCTCCAAGAAGTGTGTGTGTGTGTGTGTGTGTGTGTGTGTGTGTGTGTGTGTGTGTGTGTGTGTGTGTGTGTGTGTGTGTGTGTGTGTGTGAGAGAGAGAGAGAGAGAGAGAGAGAGAGAGAAAGAGAGAGAGAGAGAGAGAGAAAGAGAGAGTGTGTGGTTTGTTTGCATACGTATGCACTTGCACACATGCATATGTCTTTAATTGATTTTTTCCTGTATTTTATCCTATTGTCGTCTCTTATGTCTGTTTTTAGCCACACTATCAGCATGTCATGAGCGATGTCGGCCAACCGCTTTGGTCCAAACTAAAATATCGAAACAATTATTTGATAAATTGCTAGGAAATATTGTACGGCCATTTATGGTCCCCAGAGGATGAAGCCTAAGGACTTTGATGATCCTCTGACTTTTTCGTCTAGCACCACTTTGAACTTTTGTGGTGAAATTTCTCCACAACTATTGGATGTATTTCCACAAAAATTGGAACACATGATCATGTTCCATTCAGGAATAAATCTAACAAATTTGATGAGCATGTTAAACATGGTTAACGCTATACCTGCTAAACATTAGCATTGTCATTGGGAGCATTTTAGCATGCTGACTGACATAAGCTTTTAGCTTAAAACACTGCCTCACGTGGAAAGGATAGCTCAGTCGGTGGAGTGGGCGCACATATACAGAGGTTCATGTCTTGATGCGGAAGGTCCAGGGTTCGAGTCCGACCTAGGATGATTTCCTGCATGTCTTTCCCCTTTCTCTTCCCCTTTCATTGCTTTCCTATCATTAAAGGCGGAAATGCCCAAAAAATAATCTTTAAAAAAAAAAAAAAAAAAAAAACACTGCCTCACAAAGCAACCAGGATTTGCTGTAGACTTTCAGTACTGTTATGTTGGAAAGCTTTTTTGTTACTTTAGCTCAATTTGATCTGTTGAATAGACTTAACAATTGTTTATCAAAAAACTGCGCCCATTTTCCCATTTGCTTATTTTGTCCGTTTTTTTTAAAAGTCATTTAAATATTTTTTAGTCCTTAAAGATATGAGATAGAATAACATACACTCACATTGGAGAAACTGGAACCTACACGTTTAGCATTTTTAGTACTTTGAAAGGATGAATCAATTATTAAAATTGTTGAATAATTTGCAGCAATATTGTACTTTAGAACAGAGAATCTCTTGTAGAAAGAAGGGGATATTCAATGTTACGTAAGAAGGCCCAGCAGTGGAAAAGCTAAAGTGGCGGGTTAAATAGAAGCCTGAAGAAAAACACACACAACACTCTGAAATCCATCTTGTGCCTTCCCTCCCCATCTCCATCCCCATCCCCATCTCCATCTCCATCTCCATCTCCATCCTACTAACACCAGCAATCCCTGCAAAAGATCGACAGAGAACTCTCCAACAAAAGGGCCATTTCTTACACAACAACGCTTTAGGCTGTCTAAAGTATCCCTGTGATCCTCAACACCCGTCCTCGAAGATAAGAACACACTGATGGGCTCGGAGAGACATACGAGGGGGGAAAAGGAAAAACCACGTCTATTAAATCAGTAATTAAGTCACATCTGGGGAGTCTATCGTAGAGGTAAAAACCAGGAGAATCCTGGGGCAGAAAAAGGAGCGCTAGTGTCAACCAGTGTGATTAAGTCCTTGAAGTGTAATTGCACGAGGGAATCAGGGTATTGTCAGCGTCAGAGAGGGATTTCCAGGAGTGAAGCAAGAGGGAAGGGATAGGAAATGACATGTACACACTTCGGGTCCTGGAGCTTGGGGGAGGAAGGAAGTCGGTTTGGGCTAGACTTGAAGCAAACAATACTTAAGTTCAAAGAATAACATGAGGGCTGAGCGGAGGAGCGGAGTGCTCGCCGTTGATAAAGTGTACCATCTGTTGTTTATACCTCATCGTTACCTCGTGGGCATCCTCTGTGAAGAAAATGAAATGAACACATGGAGCCGGTATTCCATTCAAATTACAAGCCCTGTTTTTCTTCCTTTACGGTCCCCCGATGAGCTCTTGGTTACCTCTCGAACTTTCTTTTCGTGCGTGCTCGTGAATTCTATTGTGCAGTTAGCAGTAGCCGAAAAACAACATCTCAACTTCTCACACTTTGTTTTTTCACACCAGATGTGGCCTGTCGAGAGTACGCCGGAAGCTAGAAAACATTGGAAGCGGTTCAAGATCTGTTTTGGCCATCTGCCCTGCTCATGGCAAAAGGCCACAGAGTGAGTATGTCTGAGCAAAAGGTCCGCTGCTGATTGCGAACGTGTCGTGCCTCCAATCAGGCCCTGAGTTTCCATGGCGGACGTGCAGGAAATCAAGAAGCAGGAGCGACGTGATGATCGTCTTTTCCTGAGCCAAATTCAACCAGATATATATGAGGGCGTATCTTGAATGCATGACAGCACTTTGATCTATTCATGTATACACAATTTAAGTGCACAGAGAATTTAGAACCCGTTACTGAGTAACTCAGTTATAGTTCACTGCATCAAAATCATCATGAATACTTTGGATCAACATGGCAAGGAAAATATTGCTCTGGCATGGAAACATCCCCCCCCCCCCTCCTCGGTGCAAGCTCATTATTTTGAATACATTTTGATACAGAATGAAAAGCAGTTATCACGAGGAGTAAAAACGTTGCTTGTCAAGTCAGAGAAAATAACTCTAATGTTGTTGTTTTTTCATATACAGAAACCTGTATTACAAACTGCAGGTATGGGGGTTTGAAAGAAGTTAGGGAGTTCTAATGAAAGATGCATTATGGGAAAAGTAGGACACATACTAGGGAAAAGTTGGGATATCTCGGCCTCTGCTGCTTGAAATAGGACCGACGCCTATTTTTCACGCAACATGCAAGCGCGTTGGAAGCGCTTCCAGGCAAAATAGAATATGAAAAGATGTTTATATGTCATTTTGACAGAAATACATATTAATAAATTACATTTTGATGTTTGAAAGTCTCTAGGTTTTAACATAAATGCAGATATAAATGTGATTTAAAAAAATAAAATAAATAATTATCGATTTTCAAATATTGCACCTGTCAATACGGAACAAAATATTCTGAAGCCTATTTTGCCGTCAATACTGCTGACGTTGTCTTTGCTGTAATCAAATCAGTATATATTTATAGCAGCAGCAGTGCCGCGCCAGACAAGTTTCTGGTGTGAAAAGACATTGAAAAATCCACGCAGCCACCACGCAACTGACACACAACAGAAACGCCACGCTCACGCCACACAGCCAGTGTGAAGCCGGCTTTAAAATGATTCATTGCTTCTGCTTCTTTTACTTTCATGCCAGCACTGGTAACTTATGAGTGGGTGTCATTTTTAATTTAATTTGGAAGGAAACTCAATCATTCATTTTGGTTTGACCATTTCAATAACCATGTAACTCTGATCTATAGTGGGAGTTCAAATCAACATGATAAAGTGACTTTGAGGTTTAATTCTCTAAAGACTGCTATAAAAACTGGAAACATTTAAATCCCAGGCCTTTTGATGTAAATGTTTTGCCACGGTTGTTTTTCCACAGTGATACAGTGAGTTTTTTGGGCACAGAGTTCTCAATCAAGCCCTGAATAGGTGTTGGCCTCCAGAAAAAAGATTAGCTTCTGAATTACATGAGCGTGGGATTGATTGGTAATGTTCTCGTGCTGCTGGACCCTGTCAAAATGCTAATGAGGGCCTTCGTATCCTGAAAAGCCACCAGCCATCAGTTAATGTGGAAAATGAGGGTTGCATGTATTAGAGTGCACCCACCCACCCACCCAGCCACACACACACACACACACACACACACACACACACACACACACACACACACACACAGCCTACTAATTACCTGCCATTATCTGCACCAAAGGAACAATGGCACGAGGAACAGAATTGATTTTCCTCTTCGTCTTCACGCTGAATTTGCCTGCTAAGTGAGGGTCATTTTCTCTGGCTGTCATATTTCAATTTGTTTGATCATCCCGGGTCAGACCGCAGCCCTGTCCTGGAAGCAGGAGCGAGAGGCTCGCACATACAGAACATGGACATGCAAATTCTAAAGGATTTCAATATCGGCCACGAATAAGGCCATGATGTGATTAGCATTAAAGGTAGCAGAGATGAAATACTTGAACATATATAAATACAACACTGTCTATGCGAACTGTGTTGTCTTGCATTTTTGCTATTTTTCAAAGTATTAGAGGACTTTAGAAGAGGTTTTTCTGCTTGTTATGACCACACACCCTTCCGGTTTGGTTTTGCAGATTTTTTTGAACGTGATTTTTTGTAATGAAATATTTTTAGGAAACCCCTCCAAGCACCCTAGTATCACCAAATGGCATGAATGAATAACACAGCCAATTTGTTAAGTAATTTGAAGTGTTATCACAATGCATTTTTTGATTGTCATTTCACAGCATTCAGTAGGGGTGGGACAAGACATCGATACAACAATGTATCGTTGTCCTTTGTGTGATACGATAATCGATACGCTGGCGCCAAAAATGTATATATTAATAAATAAAATAATGCGCTCTAAATAGATTCCCCTGTTCCTCGTGTTGCAACTTGATGGCTTCTCGAGGTTGTGCTCAACACATGAATGAGGGAAACTTGAACATAAGTTGCCTAGCAGAAGAGTAAGAGATCAAGGTCAACGGAATGACGGACATCAGTTTGAGAAAAATAACAGATGTCCCAGCCATGTTAAAGTCCAAAGTCTGGACCCAGAGTTGCTCTGTAGTTCTGTAATTTTAATTTACTGACTGAAAAACTGCAGAATTGTGCTGTTTTCTAACAGTTTGGACTTGCAGTGAATAAAGACAGAAAACCTGCACTTAACCTTTTCACGGGCATTTTGTATTCAATATATATCGTGACGTATCATTATAGGATTGTCTAGCAATATATTGATTATCGCAGAATTGCTGATTGTGATATTATCGGTATCGGGAGCCATGTATCACGTATCGTGAGGTACCCTGTGATTCCCACCCCTAATAGTTAGTCTCTAGTGACTTATATTGTGGCATAGTATAAAGAGCGATAAAGTCCGTGTAGGGAGGAGGTACGGGGGGAGGGATGTGTCAAACAAACACAGGACCAAAAGTCAATGTTGATTACTAAACTTATTTTGTACGTACATAACTTTAACGTAACAAACGTACTAATTTCACCCAAACCACCACAATGTTTTCCTCAACCGAACCAAAGTACTTTTGTTGCCTGAACGTAGTTTTTTTATTGCAGAAACCACGTGTTTAAAATTGACAAGTTGGGAATGAGAATGGGGCGTTGAATGCAACGCATTCTCATGAACGAGTTTGGATGAGATCGTACGAAAACCTATGCACAAGAATTCGTAAGATATCCTACGAAATAACGGCGACCGCTAGCCGGTCATGTAAGAAAGTTTAGCTGACCGGTCAGCATCAAACATCAATCAATCAGGCTATATTTATATAGCACTTTTTATACATGTCAATGCAAAGTGCTTCTTACAATACCCCCCTCCCCACCACCACACACACACACACACACACACACACACACACACACACACACAGATATACACACATATACAATACATTTATTGTAAAACACTTTGTGATTTTACAACCCCAAATCAGAAAAAGTTGGGACAGTATGGAAAACACAAATAAAAAAAGATAGTAGTGATTTCTAAATGTACTTTGACTTGTATTTCATTGCAGACAATACAACAGCACATCATTTAATGTGTTCCTCATGATTTTTATTTTATTTTTTTCAAAAAAAACAAAATTCATATTTTGGTTCTTGCAACACATTTCAAAAAAAGTTGGAACAGTAAAGCATTTACCACTTTGCAATGTTGCCATTCCTTTTCACAACACTTAAAAGACGTTTAGGGACTGAAGACACCAAGTGATGAAGTGTTTCAGGTGTAATTTTGTTCCATTCTTACTGCAAACAAGTCTTAAGGTGGGGAACAGTACGGGGTCTTCGTTGTCGCATTTTGCGCTTCAAAATGCGCCACACATTCTCTATTGGAGACAGGTCGGGACTGCAGGCAGGCCAGTCAAGTACCCGTATCCTCTTCCTCTGCAGCCAGGACTTTGTAATGTGTGCAGAATGTGGTTTTGTATTATCTTGTTGAAATATGCATGGACGTCCTTGGAAAATATGTCTTCTTGAAGGCAGCATATTGTGCTCCAAATTCTCTATGTACTTTTCAGCATTAATGGTGCCATCACAGAAGTGCAAGTTACCTTTGCAAGGGCACTGACACAACCCCATACCATGACAGACCCTGGCTTTTGGACTTGTTACTGGTAACAGTCTGGATGATCCTTTTCTTCTTTGGTCCGGAGCACACACAATTTATCTGACCACAGTACACGTTTCCACTGTGTGATGGTCCATCCCAGATGCCTCCGAGCCCAGAGAAGTCGACGGCGCTTCTGAACACTGTTAACATAGGGCTTCCTTTTGGCACAGTACAGTTTTAACTGGCATTTGTGGCTGTAACTACGTATTGTGGTACTTGACAAAGGTTTGCCAAAGTAGTCCTGAGCCCATGTGGTGATATCGCTTATAGATGAATGATGATTCTTGATGCAGTGCCGCCTGAGGGCTCGGAGATCACGGTTGTTCAGCTTAGGCTTGCGCCCTTGTCCTTTACGCACTGAAATTCCTCCTCATTCCTTGAATCATTTAATTATGTTATGCACTGTTGAAGGTGAAATAAGCAAATGTCTTCCTATCTTTCTTTGAGGAACATTGTTTTTAAACATTTCAATAATTTTCTCATGTACTTGTTGGCAAACTGGCGATCCTCGGCCCATCTTTGCTCCTAAAGGACTAGACCTTTCTTGGATGCTGCTTTTGTACCAAATCATAATTACAATCACCTGTTGACATCACCTGTTTCAAATCACATCATTATTTAACCAATTTACCTGATTACTAGCCCTAAATTGCTCCTGTCCCAACCTTTTTTGGAATGTGCTGCAGGTCTGAATGACAGGAAAGGATGTATATTTACAAATGAAATTAAGTTGACCAGACAAAACATGGAATATTTTGTGTTCACATTGTCTGCAATGAAATACAAGTCAAAGTACATTTAGAAATCACTACTATCTTTTTTTATTTGTGTTTTCCATACTGTCCCAACATTTTCTGATTTGGGGTTGTACTTACTTACTAAACTTTACAATATCCCACCCCCCAGCCCCATTCACTCACCTACCGACCCACACCTAAACGACAAAAAATAATTCATTAAAAACAGGAACTGAGCTGAGGAAACGCCATCATAAGTGAGGAAACACCAGAGGCTAGACACTTAAAAACCAAAAGATACTTGGATATATAAATAAATAAATAAAAGCTCTAAACAGTGGCTAATAAGTACATAAACTGTAGATTGTTTAAAACAATCCATAAAATACAGATACTTAAATAAGTAGAATAATGACTAATAGAAAAATATAAAACTAACCAAAACAAACTACATATAAATAAATAAACCATAAGTAGATAGATAAAGAAAATGAATAAATAAGTTGTTTATTAAAAGGCCTGACTAAAAAGGTAAGTTTTAAAGCAACACTAGAGAACCTTTTGTAACGTAAAATCATGTTTCCAAAATCGTTTCAGTGGTTCATCAACTCGTAACAGGGTGAACGGCACTTCTGCATTTACTTTGTGGCTCTCTACCGGCTATAACCACACTATGCAAGTATGCAAGTTTGCCAGATCGGGTAGCGGATCTGTAGTTCGAATGAGACATAATGGGACAATTCAGCTTCCAACTGACTCGTCAACGTATCGTCGGATGGTTTGGAGGACTTGTTAAGACCACATTGTTCTCATTGATAAGGGTTGTGACTTACGAACTTTTCTCAGTCTCCGTCTCCCCCAAATCTGAAATGGAAATGCACTTCATCCTCCTGCATATAAAAAAAGGTTTCCAGGTCAGAATCCTCCATCTTTGTCTTGGGCAACACACAATTTTGGCCTCTAATCCTTTCAAATATTTGAAGTTTTCAGCTGCCTGACATACTGTAGGAGTGTTCTCTGAAAAATTGATATTGCTTTTATTCACTCCGTTGCACACTGTCACCCAACACTGCCTTCTACAAATAGGAACCATAACTTTTTCTTATTTCTTTTCCAGCATGAGGAAACAAAGTCTCCTCTGCTGCCAGGCTCAAACAGATGACAGTCTTCCAAGCGTACACCAAGAATCCATGATACATCCTCGAGAGCGCTCACGTAACACGGTGATACGAGGAAGTAGTTCCTGTGACAAACCTGGCATTTAATACTGTGTGAACGTCCGTCTTCCCGACATAAAACATGGCAATAAATCAGCCATACAGGTGAGAATTAGAAAACTTTAGAGAGATACATTTGATTTTCGAGCATGAGATACATGGGTAGAAAAATCCCTACATTAGGAGGGTAAAGTTGCACTCAGTTCAAAAACTGTTTCAGAAAGCAGCTGTTGCATTCTGGAGGTGGTAGTGCGTTATGGAAAAGAAACTCTAATCAAAGCTGCAAACATTCACGCGGTTGGAGAATGTGTGGGAGTCCTTACATCTATACCACTTTGTTTTCTTGGCTGCATGAATTCTTATTTAAAGAAAATGAAAACAATATGGACATTTTAAGAAGGTTTTTGTTTTTGTGTGGGAAGAGTTTATGTAGCGAGTCACTGACTTACCGTGGGTCTCAGGTGCATTATATCCTGCCTCCGTGCATGAGTAGAATCTCATTACTGGTCTCCTCTGGTAATCCATCCAGAGAAGACTTTAGCTCTGCATACTATTACTGACGGTAACAGTGACAAACATCAGCCTGTAGCAACAGAAACAGGACAGCTGCAGACATTTGCAAAGGAAGAAAAATGTGTGAATGACAGTGGCGAAAGAAGTATTACAGGTGAACCGGTAGAAAAACTATAGTCTCAAGCAGGGATCTTCAACAGGGGGTCCGGGATCTCTAGGGGGTCCTCAAAGTCAATGCAGGTGGGCCTCCAAATTATTGTTCATTTTTTTCAAAAATGTAAAAAGTCTTAACATGAATCCATACTATACATATTACATAGTATTAGCAAATATAAATCCCCACTGCTTACTGGCCTATAGTCAAGGTAGTAACTAAGGCCATCCACAGATGTGTGCCACATGTATGTTAACATTACAACACGATTTATAAAACCATGCCAACAATTAGGCTATTTGAATCGCTTAGTATTCTATGCAAAAAACGAATGTATAAAGGCTTTAGGCCGCCCTACAAGTTATTGTAGGCCCAGTTTAGTATGCATCTTAATTCTATACAATATATGTAGTAGGGGTCCCTGCTCCATCTCTCTTTCAGATAAGGGGTCCTTGGCTTGAAGACCCCTGGTCTACAGTAAAACTGCTGAAATAAGAATGTTGCTTAAAGGTCCCATATTGTAAAAAGTGATGTCCATGCCTTAGTCCTTAAAGCGTAAAATGCAAAAGCCAAAATGCATCCTAGGGTCTTTTTGTGAATGTACGTGAGTCAAAATTTAGTTTAAAAGCATAATTAGGACAGAATCGCCACTTTTAAGATTCATCGTATTCTCGTTTTTTGGGTCAAATGGCCTTTTGAACGGGAGAGCTAGGGGCACTTTTATGTTAGCCTCAAAATAGCTATTTTTAAACACTAAGAAGACTCGATACAACATGAGACTTTGCTTCAAGTATCATCGATTTCCGAATGTGACATAATAGGGAGGAGAGTAAAGAGGGAAAGCTCCTAAAGCTTAGTTCCATATAAATGCGTGGATGATTTCTTTTTTGTTTTGTTGTTTGTAAAAAACAATTTTGACCTTGTAGTTGAAAAAAGAGCCTCACATAAGAATGACATTTCCTCCTATGGAGTCCGTTCATCCGCATTCGGAAATCGATTACTTTTGACTGGCAAAGATGGCTGCGAGTGAAAACAACAACAGCTAAGTGAGTTGTTAAAAATCTTTCTTTTTAGTAAATCTGTGTACACAAAGAATGTTGTCAATGCTTGCGTTAATGTGTAGAGCCCCTAGTTTTGACTGATAAAATGGCGGCAGCCGGAGACAGCAGCTGCAGGTGAGTAGTTACATTTTTCGAGAGGCGCACATCACGCTATGCCATGGACGCGGACCCTGCGCCGTCGATTCTACACACGACTATAAAAAAACCTTTAGTCTCGCATAGCTACAGGTCTGGCTACTCTACACAGCACTCCAGGATGGGAGAAAAATGTGCTCTGGTTTATTGGCATTTCTCTAAACCAATCACAATCGTCTTGGGCGGCTTGCCGGATGGCGCTCTGGTGTCTCTGCAAAATAGCCTCGGGAAGGAACTTGTTTTGGTGGAACGTGAACGTTCAAAAGTTGTTTTAGTCGTGCAACAGAAAACTCTGATTGGACAGATAGTCTAGCTAGCTGTCTGGATTTGCCCTGCAGAGATCTGAGGAGCAGTTAACCAGAGTCCTCACAAATCCACCAGTTTAGAATTACAACAAAGAAAGAAGAAGGTGACGGACATCCGGCCGAAATGAGGTACTTCCAACAGAATTTCCGGCGGCACCTGAACAATCCTGGAAGTGGAACGTTGTGGATAAAGACGATCCTCAGATCTCTACAGGGTAAATCCAGACAGCTAGCTAGACTATCTGTCGAAACTGAGTTTTCTGTTGCACGACTAAAACATCCTTTGAACCGTTGTAGGTCTGGCAATGCAAGACTACCTGGGAGGAACAGAGGTGTTTTGCTGCAGCAAATCTGGCTGCAATTGGTCCCTGGAGAGCGTTAATTACCTCCCTGACACTATATCAATCCATATTTGAGGAGAAAAAAAAGTTCTTAAGGGTAAACAAAGAGAGTCTGCTTTCCACTGAGTTCACTCAACCATGAAATATGGGACTTCGATAAATAAAGCTGCAAGGAATAAGATTATTTTTAGCTTCTAGTGGAGTCCATTTCTTTATTTTAAAATGAAAATGATCCATTATCAAGCCAAATGAAATAAAGACCGCTGGAGTCCATGTTGTTCAGATTCAGAGCGTTTGCTTTAATAGTTCACCAAAAACAGCTGCTGTTTGCGTCGTCAGCCGTCGTTCGACCTGACACAAAACAGGAAACTACAACAGGAAGTTCACGGCATTTTTACAAACACATGGGCACAGAAATGACAAGCCTTTCCTTTCTACGCTTCTCTAGTCGTCACTCTTTAAGTCGCTGTAAAAACGTTGTACAGGGCAGCATTTTGATTTGAAGAAAAGAAGATGATTACAGAGCACAGAAAGGAGATTCTGAGGCGTGTTATTCTCTCAAATTACAGGGAAATTACATATGAAAAGGTTTTATTATGGCAAGCACACACCTTTATGTTAAAGATCAGGCAATGTAAGAATATCCTGTCTTAACCTTAGTAATCTTTTACTGGAGGGTTAGGGCCATGCAGCCAAAAGCCAAAGTGCATGTCCTTGGTTTCCCGCATGGCAGCATTTTACATTGTCTGATGGGATTGTATCACCTTCAGATCAATATTCTCATACATCGGCAGCGTACAGAAACTATAAGGGTAAAAAGAAACGAGGTGCATTTGTTTCTCCATCCCCCCCGTTACATTGCATGCCTCTTTCATGATGGATTGGCAGAGGGCAAGGACTAAAGACAGGTTCATTTATCATGAATGAAGTAAACCTACTGTGTGGATAATCACCCAGAGCACTTTAGTGCTGTTAATACTGGTTTGTATTTCCTGCAAAACAAACTCCAATTTAGTCGTTTTTGGCTTCCCTTCCTACATTTTAAATCTTTACAAAATCTCTGAAGCAAAAACAACTGAAGTTAAATGATGACAATGACCCAGTGATTTGAGGATGACCGCTGTGGAAGTGGGTTGTATGAGACATCTTGTGAATAGCCAATATCAATGCTTTTTTTGTGTTGGAAATCTCCTAGCAACCACATGAGAAAAACACGGCAAAATAACTAAAAAAAGAAGGTGAGGTTTGTTGTGGTGTGAGATTACACCCAACTGTGTACTGATTTCAGATTCAGCAGGGTCGTTTCTTAATGCAAAAAAAAGTGGTTCAAACAAGACTGATGACTAAATGAATGGATATGAAACCAACAAGCGAATATTTAACAGACCTGATAATGCTTTGTGCCAAAGTGATACAATTCCAGTCTAAGGTTGTACAAACATGAGCTAAGAACCCTTAAAAATGGCTGCACAGATGGTAGAATCAAAGCTAAAGTGCGTAGTTTCTGTCTCCCCCATGAGGAATTCTAAGTAATAACAATTCTGTCGGTGCATCCACATGACGTAAGCCTTCCTCCACGTAGTTGCTACTAATAGTGCGTTTCATTTGTACTCGGAACTCGAGATCAAAGACGGAAACGCCCCCTGACCTCGGATTTACGAGCTTGGAACTCGGGCAACCACGAGTACCCGGAGCTACAAATCCAACATGGCTGCTCCGTGCATCAACAGTTGTGATAGCAGTACTAACATACAATTATAAGCACTTCTGTGTTATTTGTGTCTCGCTAAATCAGTCGTACACGCAGCGCTGCCATATTCTATCTGTGGACATGTTGCTACGCTGTTCGTTTGCACAAAAAAATATCGTAATGCATCGTTATAAACTGGCATTGCTAATAATAGCTAACCTGGGTAGAGCTAATGAAAACAATGAAAATCCAACTTGTAAATGGAACGCATTCAACTCAGGTATGACGGTTATGTCATTCCCAGTTTTGGCTTCCAAGTTCAGAAGTAAATGGAACGCACTATTAGCCAAGGAGGACACAGAGGATTAAAAAAACAGGATGGACTCTTCAGAAGAGGTCATTAGTTTCTGCACTGGAAAGTCACCGGACGACAATCTTCTGAACATAGTCATACTGAGAAATACAGAGAGAGCTGTGTGGAGCTGA